>JBBBDQ010001045.1:6895000-7250000 GCA_037127315.1 Ascarosepion bandense
ATTTTCAGTTCAAAGCTTATTTTATGTGTGAATATAAAGACAGTTAATGACTCCACTATTATTATTATGCACATGATTATCAATGCTGTACAGCGTCACCTTTAAGTTCAGATGTAATCGTGAATAAAAAAAATACATGACTGAGGAAAGTTTCTAAAAAGAAAAGTGGTAGAAAGATAATTGTTAATTTTGTCTTCAGTGGCATAAAAGCAAATATAATCATCACTACCAAAGTTTGTTATATGATCTCATATTGGTTATGCCCTTCAAGGTCAGCTCATTGATCAGCACTTCAGGGAAATTTTTTAACTTATTCTTTTCTATGCATTCTATCAGCTTGTTTCATGATATGTAACAGCTTGTATGCATAAAATGGCAGTAACAGGTTTTATTAAGTCTTAATAACATGAATGCATATAGAAAGAGTCTATATTTTTAAGATGAAATATTGTAACAATTTATAATATTTATATTGTTTGGACTGTTGTCGGCCAAGCATAGAAATGAATGCAATATGGGAATGAGTAATATGAAGAAAAAGAATTACTAAAGACAGGAATGTAATATGAGCTCTGGTAAAACATAGTACTTGGATATTAGGATTATAATTCCCCCAAATTCATACTGATGTACTCAAGGACACATGACCCAGTGAATAAAGTGTTGAGAGCCAGTGACTTGATCCAAAAGAATGTGAGTTCAATAAATAAAAAAGCCAAATGAACAAAATAACTTCGTTGAGTTAAAAGGAAGTTAGCTGATATTGAAACATCTGGAAGAGGCATGACTTGTGGAACTTGGAGTGAATGAAATAAAGGGTTCAATTTAAAATTCAATTCAGTGAATGAAATAAAGGGTTCAATTTAAAATTCAATTAAGTGAATGAAATAAAGGGTTCAATTTAAAATTCAATTCAGTGAATGAAATAAAGGGTTCAATTTAAAATTCAATTAAGTGAATGAAATAAAGGGTTCAATTTAAAATTCAATTCAGTGAATGAAATAAAGGGTTCAATTTAAAATTCAATTAAGTGAATGAAATAAAGGGTTCAATTTAAAATTCAATTAAGTGAATGAAATAAAGGGTTCAATTTAAAATTCAATTCAGTGAATGAAATAAAGGGTTCAATTTAAAATTCAATTCAGTGAATGAAATAAAGGGTTCAATTTAAAATTCAATTCAGTGAATGAAATAAAGGGTTCAATTTAAAATTCAATTCAGTGAATGAAATAAAGGGTTCAATTTAAAATTCAATTAAGTGAATGAAATAAAGGGTTCAATTTAAAATTCAATTAAGTGAATGAAATAAAGGGTTCAATTTAAAATTCAATTAAGTGAATGAAATAAAGGGTTCAATTTAAAATTCAATTAAGTGAATGAAATAAAGGGTTCAATTTAAAATTCAATTAAGTGAATGAAATAAAGGGTTCAATTTAAAATTCAATTAAGTGAATGAAATAAAGGGTTCAATTTAAAATTCAATTAAGTGAATGAAATAAAGGGTTCAATTTAAAATTCAATTAAGTGAATGAAATAAAGGGTTCAATTTAAAATTCAATTAAGTGAATGAAATAAAGGGTTCAATTTAAAATTCAATTAAGTGAATGAAATAAAGGGTTCAATTTAAAATTCAATTAAGTGAATGAAATAAAGGGTTCAATTTAAAATTCAATTAAGTGAATGAAATAAAGGGTTCAATTTAAAATTCAATTAAGTGAATGAAATAAAGGGTTCAATTTAAAATTCAATTAAGTGAATGAAATAAAGGGTTCAATTTAAAATTCAATTAAGTGAATGAAATAAAGGGTTCAATTTAAAATTCAATTAAGTGAATGAAATAAAGGGTTCAATTTAAAATTCAATTCAGTGAATGAAATAAAGGGTTCAATTTAAAATTCAATTCAGTGAATGAAATAAAGGGTTCAATTTAAAATTCCATTAACCTGAAGAACCTCTGAGCATACAACGGCTGAAATGTGAATATGGCAACAAAGATCAGGTCAACAATCACAACAATGCAAATAGCATATACACACACACAGATTGTAAACCAATGAAAAGACAAGTAGTATCCTTGATAGTTACTGAACTAAATCAGCTTTATCACAAAGTCACAGTTGTGGTTTCCTTAGTGATGGGATTGAATTTCCTTTGAATGGCTTAAAAGACAAGCAGCATAAGTTATAATATCAGAATTGCTTTTGAAGCTATCTATCTACTTCTTCAAAGTATTGTCATATCACACTGAAACACAGGTTCCTGTAAGACATCAAGCCTGGCAGTATCTAGATGAGTGACAACTTGGGAATACCAGGGGCTGTAAGCTTGGATGTTTAGGTGTTATAAAAGATAATGATTAAGAATTGTTAATCAAAGAACCAAGTTCCAATTCCATTTCAATGTGTTGTATTCACATGTGCAAGTATCTTTCGGAAAGGTATGAATCCATCTCTTCTCTCCCCAGCTGTGGGTTAATTAGTAAGACTTGTATCCCTAAATCATTATTATCTAAAAAAAAAAAAAAAAATTTTTCAATCTAAAAATGTTTTTGGTTTCAAATAACTTACAGAGGGTTAATAAACCATAGAAAAGAAATTAATTAATCAGTCAAAGTGTTATGTCTTTTCAGGATGAGGCTGATTATTGCTCTTCACAACTTCCTGTCCTTTGCATTACTTAACAGTATTTGTCTTTTTACTATCCCTTCCATTTCTTGTTCTGATATCTACTTACAGAAGCTTGTTAGGAAAGTTAATCACTGTTAAAAATCTACTGCTTGTGTCTTTAATATGCCCTGTTAGTGTCAAATTCTCAAAGCTCTCTTTCCTCATTATATCCTAGAAATTTCAAATATTTCTTTCTGATTCTAAGTGTAAGCATCCTTATTATTTCTAATTTTCTTGAGTTTCCTAAATTTGTTGCTCACATGCCTCATCCCTAGTATTCTCAGCATCCTTCTGTAGAACCACACTTGTGTTGCCCCCAAGTTTCCTCTATATATCTAAGGAAATTGTTCAACATTCACTGTCATATAGAAGGTTTGCTATAACATAGCAGTCCGATATTCTTTTGTTTCTACAGAAACATTACAGTTGCTTAATATTTTGCTAAGCTTTTGGAAGCTACTTTTTGGTTTTCCAATGCACTTCAAATTTCTGTATTACATTTTCTGCCACATGGTAAAACAAATATTTAAATTTTCAATTTGTAACTAGCATATTTGCTTAATCCTCTTGCTGACAAACTTAGTCCTTTCTTCCTGCTTTTCTTTACTAGTTTGTTCTAGAGTTTTTGTAGTTTTCTTTCTTTGTCTGTCATGAAACACACTGCCATCTGCATATCTTACATTATTAAAATTGTGCCTATGAATAATAAATCCTGGTAGGATTTCTAGTTCTCTTAGGATTGCTTTGTTGTAAAGGTTACATCCAGTGAGAACACATTTTTGATTTACTCTCCTTTCTGTTTCTGTGAACCTAATTCATTTTCTGTTTGCATGCAGGCAGTTTATATTCTGAATTATTTTAATATTTTTCCCAAATAAATTAAATTTCCTTAGTAGTAAATGACTTTAATTATTATATTTTATTTATTTCAATTTTTGACAGTCATAAAAGTCACAACACTTTATCTTAAAAGGTGAAACAAATAAAAAAGGTTATCTCTGTAAAACAAATAGAATTAATTTTATGAACATATAATATACAATGATATGACATGTCTTTTTTTTTATCACTTGATAAAAAAAACTAACGGAAACTGAAAATAGGAAATTTAATTCATGAGAAAATAATGACAGGAATTGGAAAATAAAGCTGATTACTTTATTAGCAGTAATATTCAATTGTTGAAAAACTAATGAAATTATTTGTGGTTTTTACTTTTTCATTAATATCACTTAAGACTTGACGTGACATTAACAAAAATGATAGTTTAATTTTAAAAGTGATTCTGAGATCTGAAGACATTGGGATGGCCAAAAATGCATTCCAAATCTAAGCAAAATTTTAAGACAAAGAAAAAAATTTCTTGAAAACAAAGAAAAGAATACCAAACAGTTATGTAATATCAGTCCTCTAACATAGCAGTGAACGAGGGACAAATGTAGAGGAAACTTAAAGCAGTATAAATATAGCACTACAGACAGATTCTGAGGATCAAGTGAGCAATGACAAGATTTTAGAGAAAATAGAAACTAAAAGGAAACTTGTACTTAACATCAGGAAGAGACAGTTGAAATTTCTAGGGCACATAATGAGGAAGGAGGGCTTAGAAAATCTGATACTCATGGGACAGGTAGAGGACAAGAGAGACAGAGGAAGACAATGCATGACATACTTGATGAGCTTGAGTAATGGATGGAAAAATATATTCTTAAATCTCATAAAAATAAAAATCTATTAAATAAATGTTTTCTTTGTTTCTTTTTCATTTTTAAAATGGTTGAGATACATAGACATCTAAAAAAAATAACCTTGTCGTGATAATGTGTACATTGCAACAAAAAAACAGTCTACATTCTAACTGACCAAAATAACACTTTGTTATTAAGCTTGAAAGAAAAAAACTCGGTATCCCCTATAACATGTCACCTATGTTTTCAAATTTAAAGGTCAAACTTCATTCTGATTAGTTAAATTAAGCACACACATAAAATCTAAACTTTTTCTGTCTTTCTCACTCTATATTTAACTTTTTTCTGTCTTTCTCACTCTATATTTAACTTTTTCTGTCTTTCTCACTCTATATTTAACTTTTTCTGTCTTTCTCACTCTATATTTAACTTTTTAAATAACAAATATATTGTTTTCTACACTCAAATGTAAATCATTTTCATCACAATTATTCAACATTTGCCTGCTGACTAGGTAAAATCTCGAAACAAATTTCTGTGTTGCAATTCAAATTAAATAACTTTTAAATAAAAAACAAATTTAATTATATTATACTCTACAATTATGTAGTATTGAACACTTTTTTAAAGAAGTAAAAGCCAGAGAACTTGGGATTCTAAACTTGTTCTCTTCACCTGGATATATAGAGAAAGAGAGAGACACATGATTATCTGTGTTGTTTTAGGCCATTTGGAATAATAGCTCTCCACAACTTCCTATCTTTTGGAGCTGTAAGCATTGTTTGACTTATGACTATCCATCTTTGTTTCTGCTCAGTTATCTATCTACAAACAGATTAGATTAGTTACTATTTCTCTCTTTCCTAATTACATCCTGTGAGGCTTAAATCTTCTAAGCTGTCTTTCCTCATAATGTGTTCCAGAAATTTCAGTTTTTTTTTTTTAGAATTTAAGTCTGTGTTTTTATAATTTCCATGTATTCTCAGCATCTATCAGAAGACCACACCTCTGTGTCTTTTGTATTACTCTATTCAAATAGTAACATTTTTGAAGAGTTCATCAAAAGTATAATATAAACATTTTTATAAAATGATATCTCAAAGTTATTAGTATAAACAAAATTAATCTGGGCTTTCTTATCTCCACTCAGATTTGATCATTCATAGTCAAATTTTAAAATTTATGAAAATGTAACAAAACTTTTACAATAAATCATTCAATAAACCATAAATTACTTTATAAAGCAGTTGAGGTGAGTAGGCATTTTAGTGAATTAAGAAAAACTGGATCAATAACTGAAATCTCAATTCAATACAAGCAGTTAAAAATGTATAACGGAAGTCAAGAAATTGCAGTAACTTATTAGACCTGAAACTTTGCAATTTGGTGCATGTGAAAGCTAAATGAGAATTCTTTAATTTCTTGTGTATTGTATTCATTAATGACATTGGACAAAAGCCATACTAATTGTTAGTGGCATTTTCAAAAGGTTCATATGATTAACCAACTGATGAAAAGTAAAACATTTGTCAATAAAAAATGACCTAATCTATTTATATTACCAAAATAAATTAATTTTATTGATTTGTAATATTTGTATATTTCATTTTGGAGAGATTTGCTTAAATTTTGAAGCAGTATACTTTCTTAATATATATATATATATATATATATATATATATATATATATATACATACACTGTTGATACAAAAAATAATCACTACCATTTTTCAAAGTCATTCTATATTATTAATCAAAAAAAGTATTTCCAAAACAATTATTTTGTTTATTATGTTGTCAATTTTCATCATATTTCGTATTTCTGCTATGGCCGCACTACCTACCAAGTCTGCGAGAAGACCTAAGGCAGGTCATGGCGTGTTGTTATGACTCCATTTCATGTTTTTTCTATCTCCCCTAACATTCCTAGCATTACATAGTCAAAGTTCTCCTTAGTGTGTGGGCTGTACTTAACAAGACAATTTTAGTATATCTCTTAAGCTGGGGTTTCCAGGGATTCTTTAAATTTGTTTTGTTTCATTTTTTTATCATTCTAAGTGCACCTACTATCACTGGCACGATTCTTGTTTTCAATTTCCACATTTTTTCTATTTCAATTTCCAGGTCTTAATATTTTGACAGTTTTTCGAATTCCTTGGTTGCTATGTTATAATCTGCTGGACAAGCCATATCAATTAATAGGCAAGTTTTTTTCTTTCTGGTTTTTAACAATAATGTCCAGCCTATTTGCTTGAATTTTTCTGTCTGTGTAGATGGTGTAATCCAATAGAATGGCGACATCTTCTATTTCTGTAACTGGTGCTGGGTGATGTTCATACCAGTGTTTGTTTACATATTTCCAATAGTGTTTGCACATTGTCCAATGCAAATATTGTCCCACTCTATCGTGACGATTTTTATTATTATTATCTCCTATTCTGCCTGTTTTTTTTTAAATTTTCCACAGTAGGTCTTGAATTATAAGTATTCTTCATCAAGTTGTACATTCACAAACAGATAGCACCTTTTGCAGAATATTTGCAGAATGAATCAATGAAGACTTCTGAAGTGATGAGATATTAGGCTTTATTCCAATTTTCTTATGTTGGCCTTTAGGTTTGGTCATATAGACCCTAATGCACCAAATCATAGCTGAGACAATACTGACCTGAACATCCCTCATGTTGGCAACATTATTCTTGGGCTCAGTCTACTATTTAAGCATTCTATTTTCTTAGCCTTTGATATTGTGGTCACCAAGAACAATCATATCAATGAGGAGGCATTTTTTTTTTTTAACTGCTACGATTTCTGGTTTGGTGGGCTCAGGGATGTGGTCTTGTTTGGATGTTAAAACGCCATAAGACCTTGACTTGCTTGTTTTCAATCACCTCTTGTTTGCAGCTGTTTTTCTGTTTGACTTCAAGTTCATAATTCCTTCAATGGCACCTATATAAATGGGTGGCCAATTTATCATGGCAGCATTTGTATTCTTTCTGTGCAAGTATTTTATAAGTGATATGGCTATAGATGTCATTTTCCACTTCCATTTCACACTGTTTGCACTTGTCCAATTCCACTTGATAGATGGCTTTCAAGAAATAATTAGTATTCGGAATTTAGTCTTTGGCAGCTATCAGTAGTCTTGGTCTTGGGCAGCTATCAGTAGTCTTAAATTTCAGTTCATTCCTTGTCAACCAATCCCACCAAAACTTTTGTCTTTGGTGTCCCTCTCAAAAAGTCATCTAAGTGTCCATTGCCTCTCTTACTGTGAACTTCCCTTTCAGTTTGCTCTTCATGTATTCTTCTTTTGATTTGATGCTTTCTTTTTCAATGTTTTTGAATTTCACCATATCCTTTAAGAGTCTTTTTTTCACTGTTTGTCAAGTACCAGTCTAATGATCTATGTGAACTTGCTATATGCTCTCCAGTGTTGATAAGTTCTATTCCTCCTACTTTTCATGGAGTATATAATTTTATTATATTTGATTTGCAAGGCAAAGCACATAAATGATGTGCTGTATTTCTTGAGGACTGAGACAATCTTGGCTTTCCAAATCTTTCTGTTCATTGTAGCTCTTAAGTTTTAACTTTTTGTTATATCTCCCAAAAGGTTGTTCTGCCATTCATTTACTCAAGCTCATCAAGTATGTCATGTACTGGTTTCCTCTGCTCTTTTTCCTCTCACTGTCCTGTTATGTGCTTGACGTAAAAGATATCGCAAAAATTCTTAAATTCTGCTGACGTAAACTGTGTACCATTGTTGCTGACAATGCAGTCCACTACTCCAAATCTCACAAACAATTCATGTAGGAAACTGATTGTCATAGTCGTTGTTGGCCTCTTGCATCTTAAGATCTCCAGCCACTTGGATTAACAACGATGAAGTAATAATAATCGTTAGTTGGCCCAGCAAAGTCAATATGTATACGTGACTAAGGCTGGTCTGTTTTTAACAAGGGTTTGAAAGTGGTAGGTGGTGCTTTGGCCACCAGTGCGCATCTTCTACATCTGTTAATCATTTTCATTATGTCCTTGTCCATCGCAGGCCAGTCGACCCCCCCCCCATGAAAGTCTTTTAAAATTCGCTTCTGTAATTTTTTTGGAATTACTACTCTTTTGCTGTAATAATATGACATTGTCACATAGTGAGTAGACGTCTGACACACTATTATCTTTTGTTGTGATTTTACATTTTATTTCGAAAATAAAATCATCATTGAGAGCTTTGTTTTTTGATTTCTGACAATGTTACAGGTAGATCCTGGATGGTATTTGCTATTATTGATTTTATTACACAGTCTGAACAAAGAGCTGCTATAACCGAGTCTTCAAGTCCTGTTAGTATTAGATTTTCCTAGCCTTCCTTCCTGATATTTTCTTTTGGTTACCATTTTCATTAAAACCTTGTCATTGCTTGCATGGTATCAGTCCATGGTATTCTCAGCACCTTTCTGTAGAACCTCATTTCTATTACTTCATGTCACTACTTTATCTTTGAAGAGATTGTCCAGCATCTGCTACCATATAGGAAGACAGCAATCATGTAACAGTTCAATACTCTTTTCTTTGTTTGTAATGAAATTTTTCTGTCTCTTAATACTCTGCTTAGCTTTTGGAATATATCCTTGGCCATCCTAATATTTCTACAGATATCAGTGTTGCACTTTCAGTCCTCTGTTAGAACATTTCCCAGATATTTAAATTTTTGTACTTGTTTGATTATAGTATCCCCAATTTGTAATTTGCATTTTTGGCTTATCCTTTTGCTGATACACATGCATTGTGTCTTCTTGGAGTTTATACTGAGTTCTTTCTTCTTGCTTTTCTTCACTACCTTCTGTGGGTCCTGGGTATGACAATAAACTGCATCCAGCAGCAAGGCCTCTGATTGGGAGGTTGTGAGGAGCATGGAACCACCTCTTAATTGCTGTTGTTCCTAGGTCCACTCTGACCCGGGATGGTAGCACCTGTTAGGGTCCCAACTATGGGCAAATAGTTTATCCCCAATACATGATGAAAGTATAAAAAGTAGACTTTTATAAAAAAAATATACATTTTTGAAGGAAAAAAATTATTACCATAACACATTTTTTAAAAGAAAAGAAGATTATTGCCATAATACATTTTTGAATACAAAACTAGAAGACGTCTTCAGTTTTCTAAAATAATAAAAAAATAATAACAAAAAAAATTTTTTTATGAAAATTTGACTAAATCAACCTTTTCACTATAACTGAACATAAAAAAATATCTTAAAACTCTACCTTTTTGGCATTAAATAACCCACAGAGGTTGATATGTCGTTAAACAAAACTCAAACTACCTTGTGTAGAAGGTTTTCTAGTTTCCTTTCTGTGTCTGCTATCAATACTGGGACATCTGCATATCTTTTTAAGATTGTGAATGCCCAGTAGGACTTCTAATTCTCTCTGAATTGCTTTACTTTTGCTGTATAGGTTGAATAAATCTGGTGAGAAGAAACATCCTTGTCTTACAAATCTTTTTTATTTTTGTATTTCTACTGAAATTATTTTCTGTCCATATTTGCTTCGATTATAGATTCTTGATTATTCTACTATCCTTCCTGAATATGTCAAGGTTGCTGTGCTGTTCCAACCAGTCTCCATCATGTACTTTCTTGAATGACTTTGAATAATCTTCCATTTTCAAAAAGCAGTGTTTAGGTCATTTTTTCCAGAGTTTATAATTCCTCCTCTGTGTACTCAATCACAGATACAGCCGAGGTTAATAATGGCTGTTACAAGAACAAGCCATAATCCTTTCATATATGTCTCTGTAATCCCTCCTTTCATCTCTCCCATTATTATTAATAAACAAAATAATGCATATAACTCTTCCAATTTTTTGCAACATTTACAAATTAGTGCAATTTAAAAAAAAAAAAAAGGAAAAAAAACAGTGTTTAACAATATTAGGACAGTATGTTAAAAAATTGCATACAAGTATAAAAAATATTAAGATATGTCATTGTTTAAACATTGTTTGCCTTGAGAAAAACAGCTGTATTGGTAATTAACACAACAAAGTGAATGAAATGTAACTGAAACGTGAGTAAAATGATAGAGATCATGCTCATCTTGAATTTTTCTATTAATTAATTTATAAGAGCAATTAATCAAGCAGTTTGGTATAAATCTTAAGGAAATATCCTGCTATTATTATTATTATTATTATTAATATTATCTTCTTTTGATTTCTGTTTAATACAATTCCTTACTGAGTCATTACCAAGGGTCATAAGCAAGGGAGTAAGTGTAGCAAATGTGTGTTGATATAGATCCAAAAGAGGCTCAGATCATGTATGGATATGTGTGTCAACACCAGTTACATCCAGGTCTTTCCTCTTAGCAGTGGGGCAGTTTGGCATGTCTAGATATGAGCCTCTCTGCACTTGATCAAGATATGGGTTTTTGTAAAATTCCTAATGCTAATAAAAGCAAACAGGAAAACCATCAGTCAAGATTTAGCAAGATATGGTGTCTTGTGAACTCAGTTCCATGGATGCTTTGTTCCTAAAGTTGCTGTGGTTTCTGACAGTCTTATTTTTGTAACCATCCCCTTTCCCCTCTTTGCCTATTGTGACACGATAACTAGGCGTATATTAAGGTGCTTTGTAAAATATGTATTTTATTATAATAGATTAAAATAAGAAAATGGTTAAGAATAGAAAATAGATTAAAAACATGTTTCTTTTAACAAAAGTGAAAAAGAAGAGGAAAAAAATAAATAAATAAACACTTTTTCTTTTATGAGGAAAATTGTGGAAGAGACAAGGGTATCAGATTACTGTTTTAAATCCTACCACTCTTCCGCTAAATATTTGACTCTTGACTCGGTGATTTAATGTGATAAAAGATAAAGTTCAGGAAATAGGTTTTTTTGAATGACCAGGTCAAAGGCTGTCTTTTAGTGTATCTTGACCACACATTAAGAATTTTCCTGCAGAAGCTTTATTAAGATAAAAAGATTAAAAAAAAAAATCCTGGAAAAAGTACTAAGTCCGCAAGATGTTTACACATCAAAAGAAGGAAAATTTAAGTGCCCTGAAATTTCGGACTTGCAGTCGCCAATTGCTTATCAACTGGTGGTTTAAAGCATTTCCGGATTCATTTTAAATAAATAGAAGTTAGTTAGTGAGTTTTTAAGTTAGTTCCGTCGGGCATGTGCTTGAAGTAAGAAACTCCGTTCGTCTTGCTTCAGTCAGTTCGGATTTGTTGATCTCCATTAATTAGAGTTAGAGCTGTGTGTCACATTTGCCTGCCCCAATCAAAAAGGCTAACTCTAAACTAAATAAAGCATCCTTTCAACTCATCCAAGTTGTGGAAATTCGTTCCTTATAGTTCAATATTGTTCCCCAAGCTTGAGGCTCCGACATTTTCACCAAACTCCCGGCAAACATCACAGCGTGGAGAATGGCCGCCGGAGAAATTGTTAGGACAGTCTGTTGGGGTGTTACACTATTGTTAGTATATGCATTCTGTTTGCACAGGTTTTGATAATAAATGATACTTGATATGTCCAGTATCTATCTTTACATTGATAATACTCTTCTGATTAAATGAGAAATTCCACATAGTGCAAGTCACAGAAACTAATATGATGACAGTTGCATAAAAGCTGTTGCACATGTTTCTTGTTTGCTTCTATTAGTAGAAAAAGAGGCATTAATAATACTTGCAGTGAAAAAATTTGAAAAAGTTATATGGGGAAGGAGTTTTTAGTTACAGACAGACCACAGATCTCTATTAATAATTTATAGATCAAAAGGAGGAGTCCCTATGCATATAGTGAACAGTGAACAAAATGTAGGTCCTGTGACTCTATGCATATAGTGAACAGATTACAAGGCTAGGGTACACCATCTTATTATGATTTTAGGATGGAAGATTAACCATCCAAAAACTAGGACAAAATTGATACCAAAAAATATTGAAGTATTGATATTCGCACAAAGAGTAGTGATACCTAGTATGTTACAAAAGAGGGTTTTAAATGAATTTCATAGTGAACATTTGGGAAACTAAAGAATGAAATCTCTTAGGAAAAGCTATGTATACGGAACCAAAATGGATGATGACATTGAAAATGTTGTAAATGTCTGCAGAAGTTGTGCCCTGGCAGCAAAATCCCCTACCACGAAATTACAATATTAGCCAAAGTTGGATACTCTGGTCAGATTGCATATAGATTTTGCAGGTCCAATAAACAGATTATATTAGAAGTAGATATCTTTATTGAGTGATCTGAAATTTGTAAGTTAAAAAAAAACAACTTATACAGTTACAGTGAATCTTTTCACAAGCTGTTTACTAGATATGGCATTCAGAATACCATAGCCTCAAATAACGATACATAATTCATTGCTTACGAATCTGAAGATTTTTGTAAAATGTTCTTCATTGAACATATTACTACCCCACCATATCATCTAAGGTCAGATGCACAAGCTGAACAATTTGTGGGTACTTTTAAGAGAGCTTTAAAAAAAGCAAATTGTGAAAAAGTCAGTGAAGAAACACTAAAAATAGTGCATAACACCAAATCCCAATACATCATCAGGCATGTTGCCAGCAGAATAGATATTTGCCAAAAAAATTAAATTTGTGTTGAACAAATTGTTACCAGGTCCCAAAAGAATAAGAATGGATAAGAAAAAGACACTAAATATTTCAAAATTTGTGAAGTGTTTTTCAAAGATATATAAATAGAAAAGAAATGTAGAAAGACATATGAATAATGTTACAAATTGTAGAGATATGGTAAAAAGAAAAAATGGGCACATAAGACATTACAATCAGTTAAAGAAAGGGTTTACTGAAGAAGGGCTTGCAAAAAAAAAATGAACCTATGCAAGTACAGTATTATATTCTTAATGTATCAGCACAAGAATTTGTTGAACATACAAATATGATTTCGAGAAAAAGAAAATGTACAGAAAAAATAGAGGTTGACCCAAAACACAAAAAAATACAAAGTTCTGTAAGTTGGTGGACTTGCCAGGAAGAGGAGTGGATGAATACAAATAAATAAAAAATTTACTAATAAAAGAAAACTAAAAAGTGGGGATTTTGTGTTGTAAATAATACATCCCACATAACACAAATGAACTAGTTTAGATGCTAAATAAAGAACTCCAAGTGAGTAAAAAAAAAATTCTCTTTAAAGTCAGTCTTATGTATTTCTAACAAACATAACAGCGAGTAGCCTAAGCAAGACTTAATATTATAATTGCTAGAAAGTGAGTTGGAACAAAATGTAAGCTAGTTCTCGAAGAAGCAAAGTCCCTGTTTGCTGAGAGAATGAGGCATTAGCTTCTAACAAATTTGGCTCTCATGATTACTGGTGGCTCTGTAATAGGGCACTAAATATGTGTAATGTTTCTATTCAAGCTCTCTTCTGTCAATTTGGTGTTATCATCCTACTCTGTTTTTAATTTTCATTAATGACCTTCTCGATGACATCAACTCTCAACTTGCTGTCATCACTGATGAAACAACCATTTACTTTCGCCTCAGTAGTAGGGCAGATCAGTCTGACAAGGTCAAAATAGCATCAAATGTACAAAATGAACTCAAGTCTGTTGTTAACTGGGGCAAAAGATGGCCTGTTAATTTTAATGCTTCAAAACCAAACTTGTCTACATTAATCATCTGTTACTATTTGCTACCTTCCATTAGCATGAATAATGCTAACCTCCAGGAAAGTGACTCATTGCACCTTCTCAGGCTCATATTCTCAACTGACATGAAATGGAAAGACTATATTGAATCTATTGCCAGGTCAGCAGTGGAAACAGTCAGTTCACTGCATTATATGAGACAATTTTGCTGCCCCATATGGTCTCTGCTATTCACATTGACCTCCTTGATAAGATCCAAAAAAGAATCAGCAATATTATTGGTTCTGATCTTGCAGCTCAGCTTAAGTTACAATCATTATTGTTTTTATTCTTAATTATTACATCCTCTGTAACTTCTTGTGTTTTAGTGGTTTTACTGCCTTGCATGGGGTCATACCGATTTAAAGAAAAAAGGATGGTCATCATTAATGTTAGTTTGGACATTACGACCAAAGGTTGGGTTAAACCAAATAATGTTACGTTTACATGATTTCAGCTTTTTTCTGCCTACCTTGTTTTTAATGGAGTATTCTTAACTAGTGTTGAGTTTACTTTTTCTAAAGCATTAATGTATTTATTTTAGAATTGTCAAAAATTTCCTTATTGCTAGATTTGGTACTTAAACAAAATTGGATATATTTGTGTAGGTTGTTGGTGATTCTCTGGTTGGGGGGGATTTGATTCCCTGTTGATGTATGTGTGGTTGTGTGAGTCCTTAGTGTATGGTTTGTACATTGCTCAGGTTAAAGGTAACATCTAAGAAATTTACGACTTTAGCATTAGTTTAGGTGGTAATGTTAACATCATGGTCTTTGAAAAACTTTATTAAATCCATATCCGTTTTTGGGGATTAGTTTTGTGAAGGATTATCAATCTGTCATCTCTGTAAACTCTGGTGTTACATAACTCAAAAATGTTCCTAAGATTCCAGATCAAATAGAGCCCTACCAAGTTGGAGACCCCTGCCGAATCCCACCCCACTTCCCCATGGAGATGCAGAAATCAGGGTTGTTTTTTCTAGTTCACCAGCATTCATTGTAAAATAAAATAAATTTTTGATGATGTTGATGTTTTGGTCACTGATGGAGCAGTAATTTTTAGCCAAATTTAAGGCTGCAGTTAAAAGTTTTTCAGATAAAAGTCACAAATATTGAACTGAATGAAAGTGCATTCACTTTTATTATTTATTTTTTGTGAACTAATTAATTGCTTTGCCTGTATTCTTTCATTTGTTCATGCCTAAGACATTCTTAATTAATGTGGAAGGCTTTTCTAGAATAATTTTGCTAATTCTACCTATATAGTTTTTTTTGAAGGGTTTAATAATCTATTGTGGGTTGTTTATGAAATTGTGTTTGTGGTCTTTGATTGTGATGAATGCCGTCTTGTTTATGTAAAATTGGTGCTCTATCATCTATTTATATTTCCTTAGTTATTTTCTTGGCTTCCCTATTTATGTTGGTTTCCCACTTACTAGGTACCTTTTTATAATTTTTTTTTTCATTTCATGGAGAATGGCTTTGTGGTAGGACTCCGTTAATAAAATAATGCTGGCTTGTCTTGTCCAAAAAGAAAACATTGACTTAGGACAGTTTCTTTAGAACATCATTTTGTCAGTTTGGTTGAACTTACTAATGTTCATCCGAAATTGTTATTTGTAGCTTGTTGGTGGTATGACAGAATTTAATGTTGATAATTATACCAAATAATTCATTTTCAAATTTTGATAATTATTGATCAGGTGGTGGGGTTTTTTATATATATATATATATATATATATATATATATATATATATAAACACAAACTTATTACTATACTTGTTTTGGAAAACCCTCCACGTATATACGCGGAAGGAAAAAATGGTTGTAAAAAAAAGAAAGAGCTAAGCACATGAACATCAGCCAAAGTTATTCGGACCAAGCCAGCATGTATCCCAAAGTAAAAATCAGAGGCGAGTAATCACCTAACAAAAATGTTCACTTAACGTTCAGCTTTCCCTGAAGATCTGTTTAGGTGAAACCTTGGTAGGTTTGTTGGCTCACTAGGTTTAATTTACTTATATAAGGAGAAGAATGTGTGACAAAGTGGGATTGACTGTTTTGCTCTGTTTCTCTTGCCTTCAATATGTACTGCGAGCATTGTGTTCCCAAAGCCTTCTTTCGTCATTGTGTTCAAGAAATTTCAAACCACTTACTCACTGAATATTAAACTTAACAAATAAGATTTTATTTTTCATTAAATAATTTTGACTTCTATAGTACCAAAAGAATGATGAGAATTTGTGGCATAGAAAGTGTTGCACACACAAAATATCTAAATCTAAACTTATTTATAAATGGAACTTTGTGTGTCTGTCTGTATCCATTACCTATAGACTCTGAAACGGCTGAACAAATTTTCTTGAAAATTTACAGAGTTGTACAATAAGCATCTGCAAGTGTTCTTAGCTAGGTTTTGTGTTGAGGTACCCCCGATAAATATCGATAATCGAAAAAATCAGGTTATAGAAGGAGTGGTCTGATTTTAATGAAATTTGATACACTCATAGACACAAATATTGAACTGAATGAAAGTGCATTCACTTTTATTATTTATTTTTTGTGAACTAATTAATTGCTTTGCCTGTATTCTTTCATTTCTTACACTGGTTATACATGCACCCCACTGTCTGAAATGATTGACTTGTTGAAACTCAGTGCAAAAATACATGAACAAAAGCAGAAAAGGAAAACATTGACTTAGGACAGTTTCTTCAGAACATTTAGAATATATTAATTTACTTATATAAGGAGAAGAACGTGTGACAAAGTGGGATTAAATATTCCTATATTTATAAACACTGGAGAACCCTCTGACCCTGCAAATTACCGCCCTATCAGCCTTCTTCCGATCTTTGGCAAAGTGTTCGAAGCCATTATCAACGCCAAGGTGGTTCAGCATCTCACAGCACACAGGCTCCTCTCGGACAAGCAATATGGTTTCCGCTTCACCAGGTCTACTGCTGATATGCTAACGACCATCACCGAGTACATATACCAGGCACTCGACAGGAATGGCGAAGCCTGTACCGTTGCATTGGATATATCTAAGGCGTTCGACAGAGTTTGGCATGCTGGCCTTCTATGTAAACTGCGGAGCTATGGTATAACTGGACATTTGTTTGAACTAATCCAGTCATTCCTCTCTAACTGCACAATGAAGGTGGTATTAAATGGACATGCCTCCCAGAACTACCATACAAATGCAGGTGTCCCCCAAGGCTCCATCTTAGGTCCTACACTCTTCCTGATATATATTAATGATCTCCCTGATTCCATAAGAGCCCAAATAGGTTTGTACGCCGATGACACCACAGTTTACTCTCACCTCCTACAAAAATCTGGTGTAGGCATCAAAGCTAACCTCGCAGCCGAGATTGAAAAAGGCCTCCAATCCATATTGGACTGGGGTAAGAAATGGCTGGTAAATTTTAATGCTTCTAAAACGAAGCTAGTCTCAATTAACCATCATCGACAATCTCACCTACCTCCCATTAGCATGGACCAGGCTCGCCTCCCAGAGAGTAAAACACTACGCCTCCTTGGTCTTACACTTTCAGCAGACCTCAAATGGAATGACTATATCGAATCCATTGCTAAATCCGCTGCTAGGAAAGTCAGTTCTCTGTGTAGGGCCCGGAAGTTTTTTCCGTCTAAATCTATCCTGCACATATATAAATCTACCATCTGCCCGTGCATTGAATACTGCTACCATATCTGGTCGGGTGCCCCTGCTATTCTCCTCGGGCTTCTTGATAATGTTCAGAGGAGGGTCTGTAATGTGATAGATACCGACTTGGCGGACCGTCTGCAGTCTCTCTCCCACCGGCGCGACGTGGCTTCCCTGTGTCTCTTCTATAAATACTTTCACGGCTTCTGCTCTGATGAGCTTAGATCGCTGGTGTCCCCTAAATACGAATTTGAACGAGATACTAGATTAGCAACTAGATCCCACCCTTTTACTGTGAAACCGATAAAATGCAACCGTAACTTCTACTCCAACAGTTTCTTTCCTTGCACTTCCCGACTGTGGAATTCTCTTCCACACGATTGCTTCCCCGACGGCTACAATCTCCAGGAGTTTAAATGTAAGGTCAATAGACACCTAACACACTAACCTGCTCCCATTCTATCAAACACTCTTCCCATCTCATCCTCGGTATCCTTACTCATCTGTCACCTTCCTCCTGACATTCCCTATGTAGCCCCATGCGCAATAGTGGCAGTGGAATGCCTTGCTTGGGGTGAGATGATTAAAAAAAATAAAATTTGTTTTGACGTAGCTCAAACACGTGATACATGGTTCACAATATATAAGTGACTAATATCGAGTAGCAACTGTGGTTGCCGCCAAGTTACCCCTAAAAAATAGGCCTAAATTCTTGTTGCGACCAGATCCCATTTTGTAAAATCAGTAGGCTTGTTTTTCAGCAATTCCAACCCTGTATTCCATTACCAGTGGCTTTGTTACTCCTTAAGATAATATCGTCTGAAAAATTAGTACTGTTCCTTTCCCTATACTGCTTAAAATGTTGACCGCTCCCTTATACCTCCGGTGTAGGTCACACAATAGTTTTTTCTTCCTGCTACAAGACACTAGCATTTAGTTAACAGCCGCTAGCAGTTTGCCAGAAAAGATAAATTTTTTTCTTGTTTTCCCTAAGTATTTTTTAGCACTTTATAAATTTATTTTTAACGTTTTGCTATTATTTCCTAAGAATATTTTCTACCCTTTTTGCGTAAATGTTAAACCAAAAACTTTTCTGCTGATTTGCCTATGTATAAAAACCCTTATTCATCATTTATTAAGTATAAAACTTCCTTAAAAGTTTTATTCTCTTTAATGTTTTGTACCTTTCAAAATGTAATGTTTTTTTTTGTATTTTATTTTGTTTGTTTTTTAATTTGTTGCATTTTTCACAAGGCTGCATTTATATGTGAAATAAATGTTGTTTCTACTTATTATGTGGCCTTCATCAGTCCTTTTAAACACAATATGTATCGATGCTAGACGGCCATCACAGTGATAGTGGAGTCGGCAACTGACGTCTATCATGGTCGTTGTCTACTCAGCTCTCTAGCCGTTGCCACCCTACACAGACCTGTACTACTGTATCTACTGAGAATAAATGTATTACTTACTTATATCTGTGTATAATCATTCCTCCACAATACAACAACATTGATCCTGATTTACAACATCTTTTTAAAACTTGAAAAATATACATATGCATACACACTGTATTTCGAGTAAATAAATGACAATACAAACAACTGGGTTTTGTTCTGAAAGGAACGTATTCAGACATCAATTTTATTGTGAGAAACCTATATACAAAAAAAAATTACAGTAAATAGCAGATAAATTAGCTTTGAATATTAAAGATCTACAGATGCTGAGTATTTAAATTCTAACATCTGCTATATTGAAAGGCTAATCTTTATCATATCCCATGAAGCTAACTTCAGATACATTAGATATCAACATTTAAATGTTAAGTCTCTCTGTATCATCAATGTTCTGATGTAAACTGCAGCTGGCATTTAATGATACTCTTTTTGTGCACCATTGTGATAAAAGTCATGGAATAGGTACTTGTTATTGTGTCCGACTCCTTCTAACCTAGTAAAGTGTAGCAACTCAGTGTGGCATTGATGTCACAAGTAGTCAGAAAACTTCTGGTTGACTATATAACCAGGTCATTCCAGTATCTGTCAACTGCTCCTTGATATTTGTAGCGATAAGGTCTTTCCTTCATAAATGCTCGATTAAGCATATGTCAAGCTAATATGTTAACCATATGAATAATCAGAAGTTTCTAGAATGTTCCTCAAATCAATAACTTGAGCAATTAATGACATTGAGCATTATCTTGCTAGAATAACCTATCAGTATTAGAGTACATGGAATCCATGAATGGTGAAAATAGGCTTCAAGTATATACCATTATAGTGTGGTGATACCGAGCAAAAGCGATGGATCGGATGTTTGCGCTTTCACGACCAAAAAGCAAATGACCAAAAGTCATCACTGCACCGCCGGCTCCGTGCAGGTTGAAAACTAAAAATTAATTAAATATTTAATTTCCAGTTCGCGAGCCTATGCAAATTTTATTTATCAGCCAATGGGAAGCCCAGAACTAAATATAAGTGAAATCCCAAATGAGCTGCTGTGATCCAAAAAGAAAATATAAAAAGCGGATACAGAAAACATCGACAGGCAGACCGACTTGAGGAGAAGAGAGTAATTAGTATCTCCTTGACCAAAGTCAAGCGGCTTACTACACTCGCATCTCTTACCTCTTTCCTGCTTCAAAAACTACTTACTGACCTAAGGAGCAAATACATCAAAGACATTCCTTACTTAAATGCTCCCAAATTCCTAAGCATTTTATTGTCATGAACATTTTAATGTCTGTTGGACCTATACTTCATGTATTACTCCAATTGTACAAAAAATTAATTGATATGTGTATATATAAAATATTTTCTACTCAAATTGCCTTTCTTGATTTGTAATCATTTTATGACTTATAGTGGGCTATCTACAACAAAGCCAAATTCCGTTAACCTGCAACAGTATACAACTACCCTTCACTAGAACGGACTCTCCACTACTAACAGAAAAGAATAGATAAGCAACCCACTATAATAGTACCACTATTGCCTGCATGCTGCCTTGTTGACAACTAGGGTTTATGCCATAACTAAATCCTTACCATTACTCTGAAAAAAAATAAACCATAACTTGTCAGATTATAGCTGTAAGGAGATGTTTCTTTGATTTGGCCTTGTGTCATACATAACTCCCTACAAGTTTTATCCAGAATTATCGTCAGAATTATCAGAAGGTTTTCAGAAGGTTGGTTGGTTTGTGTATTTGTGTGGAAGACTAAGAATATACATTTTTCATGTTAAAATAGAAATTTATTAAAAGAATAGAATAACAAGAATAGGTAGCAATTAATGTTCAATGAGAAACAAGTAATGAGTTAAGGGGATCAAGAGTTCATAGAAATATTCCATAGTAGTAATTTGTTGGAAAGAGTTTATGCGCACATACGTATGTATAAGCTTTTGTTTGGTAGGAATGTCTTTGGATGGGGGAAAAAGTAGTAAAATGAATCAGCACACAAGAAAGAAGGAGAAAAAGGACAATGTGCGATATGACCTATATCCGGCTCATGGTTGAATTTTCTTCTATTACATTTTAGATGTTTCGTCTCATTGCTTCCATCTGACTGACTGGTGCTGATCTGATCAGAGCCTTTATAGTCATTCAGATTTTTTCACTGGATCGCTAAGTCCCTTTAGTCTTGCAAATCGCTTCCATTGGTCAGAAAATCAATTTAACATTTACTTGCAAAACCTGTTTCAACTTTTTCTTCAAGCATGAAATCAATCTTTTTTCTATATGGGAAAAACCAGCATTTCACACATCATTGTGAATTTTTTTAAAGTGAAAAAGGTTGATTTTAATTTTTAATTTCCTATCTGGCACATGATCATCCTACATGTCTTTTGGGCCCAATTCACAAAATTACAAGCCTTGATGAGGCGCTGTATCCAGCATTGTAGTGTTAACAGGACACTCAACTCCTATATATGATGAAAACTAAAGAATGCTGACCTGAGCTGTTTGTTATCTTCAGCATTGAATGTAGACATAAACTGAACTATTGTTACTTGTCTGTTGCTCTAATCAAATCCAAGTAGATCCCTCTGGTTAAGATCATTAAGGACCTACTGTCAGTCACTGCACTGTCCATTGTTTAGTGATCCCGTATTCTTAGCATACATGGGACTTTATTGATTGATTGTCAAACATTCCCACAATTTCAGAAATCTGGAATAATGTATACTTGTGTTTTATAGATTATGCAAAGGCGTTTGACAAAGTATGCCACAAAATCTTGTTAGAGATGCTTAACAACCTCAACAAATCCGAGAGAGATATTTATCAAGAGTCTATACTGGCAGCAAACTGCCTGCATACAAGCAGTAAATCAATTGAGCCCATATACAAAAATAGAAACAGGTGTAAGACAAGGATGTGTCTTCTCACTGTATCTATTTAACCTGTACAGTGAGTCTATTCTGAGAGAGAGGTTATCCCAGGATTCATCATTAGTGGCCACAATCTTAAAAATATAAGATACGCAGATAAGACAGTGCTGATAGCAGATACGGAATGGAAAATGCAGGACCTCTTACAGCAGCTAACAAGGAAAAGTGAGGATAAAGTGAGGATAAAAGTGAGGATAGAGGAAAAGTGAGGATAGAGGATAAACATAAACCTGAAGAAAACTGAATACATAATCATCAGCAAAAAGAGCTCCCCAAACTGCTAACTACACATTGAGGACACTAAAATCAAACAGGAAGTTTAAATTCCTGGGAAACATTTTAACAGAGGATGGATAGTGCGACACTGAGATCCAAAGATGGATTGTCATGGCCAAAGATGCATTTCAAAGGCTAAGCAGAGTATTGAGAAAAAGGAATATTTTACTGGAAACAAAGAAAAGTGTACTGGACTATTAGGTGACATCTGTCCTTTTATATGGCAGTGAACGCTAGACAATCTCAAGGATGAAGGAGAGACTCAAAACAGGAAAAATAAGGTTCTACAGAAGGATCCTGTGGATACCAGGGAAAAACATGTGAGCAAATAACAAGGTTTTGGAGAGAATGCAAATGAAAAGGAAACATACTTAGCATCAAGAAAAGACAACTGAGATTTTTGGGACACTTGTCGTGGTGCAGTGGATATCGGCTCAGAACGAGAAATCGGGAAGCCGAGTTCGAATTCCAGTCATATTCCTTGCATTCTCTTATGTGCAAATACCCTTGGGAAAGGTATTAATCTGTCTCTTCCCTCCAGTTATGGGTTAAATAATAGGACAGATTGGGTTCTATAGCCTTGGTTGGCAACCAGTCTACCGCAGAAAGCAATGGCAACCTACTGCGGGATAATTTTCTGCCCAGTTAGTCATGTCTCTTTCGAGACATGATCGCCCAAGCGTGTATCACGTATGGCACTTAACTGACTGAATGAGCAAGGAAGGAAAGACAGAGGGAAGCAGTGTGAGACTTACTTGATTGGCTTGAGCAGGTAGATGGTGAAGCAAAGTTTGGGAGCGATATCAAAGGGAAAGATATTAAGAAGAAACAAGAGATAGAGACAAGTGGAAATCCATGATTGCCTACGCCCTGAAAGGACATGGTACATGAAAAAGAAGAATATTCTATCTATATAGAACACACTAATATACAATGTTAAAACTCCAGTAATTCATGTTACCTTGCTAGAAAGAGCTTAGCTAATATTCATACTGACTCACCAAATATCTGAGTTCAACTTATAAAGAACAGGGCAATTTGATGATGTCAGGGTACAGTGGTGTCACCTATTATTACTTTGGCATATTGCTGTGCCACAATGTTTGGTATGTCAGTGTAAAATGATTGTGACTTTGTTGAACTTTTGAAACACTGAAGCCAATAATTCAACGCAACAGTAATTTTTATGTTTTACAACAGAATGCACTCTGCTAATTAGCTTATGTGGAAGAGATCAACTTCAATAAATTTAATTTGGAAATACCATCAAAAGAGGTCAATATTTAATTGCTTTTCTGAAAGAGTTGTGGTTTACAAAGCAGACATCAATAAAATGTTTCTCATTTGCTGTGTGAGTTGGCCTTGACTTGACCAACTCAGCTTTTAACTGAGAATTTATTTGTAAATATTAATACTGAATACAAAAGATGTGTTCAGATTCGATGCTGATGCAGAATAGATATAATTCTGATAGTAATACAGAGATCATTTGTGAGAAAATTGCAAATTTAGTTATTAGGTTTTTACTCAATAATTAATTAATCCTTAATGATTTCTGAAAGAAGAATGTTTAACTGTACTTAGCCTAATCAATTATTTTATTATGTGCATAAATGCTTACATATAATTACTATTTATTTGAATTAATAGAAAATTAGATTTGAATGGAGCTCTTTAGTTGTTCAATACATTTCTGTACTTTTGTGAAGAATATGTACCAAAAATGTTAGAAAATGTATGCAATGAATGATGGGGTCATTTTTTGATTGCTTCCTTGCTGACATAAAAGGAAAAATCCGATTATCTTTATTTCAGTTACCTTTAATATATTTTCTTACTTTTGCTTAATACTTAACAAAAATGTCTGATATTTCATGTTGAATATTTGTAGAAATTAAACTCTTTGTTTTGATTTAATTAGGATGTTCTTCTGTGTCAGGGCTCCTGACAAGTAAGAATATCATAATGATGTCCTCACAAAGCTTCGAAGTCAGCATGAACCTGCTCAATTAAAGTCACTCTATCTCCTCCTCAATATTGAGCACTTTGATAAAAAACATGCTTGCCAAAATACATTTTATCAGTAAAAGCCTGAAAAATGACAAACTTGACACTAAACATTATCATAATTAAACACACACACACATATATATAATAATGAATTTAATCATAATAAGTCAACACTAATAATAACAGACTAAATATCCGAAAATAATGCTAACTAACAGTAATATAAACCGTCTTCTAACTCGGCGAGGACTACCTCGTGGGTTAAATAAAGGGAGAGAAAAGAAAGAAACAAACACCGCACAAGAACAATACATCTAGGTCTCGTTTGAAAGAAAAAACCCTAAGACGAAAACCTTAACAGCAAAGTGCTCGATACAAAATTCCGAAAGTAGAGCGAGAATACAACATATATACACGCACACACACACACAATGTGTTGTATATATATATATATATATATATATATATATATATATATATACACACACACACACAATACAAAAATCTAGAATTGAGCCACCACTTACTGTGGTTTCACACAAATGGTTCTTCAGGGCGAGATTTTTGTATTGTGTGTATATATATATATGTATATATATATGTATATATATATATATATATATAAATTACGCAAAAATTAAAATAACACTGACATATCATTTTAACAGATATATTTACCAAAATGATACAGAGATATCTTGAAATACTAAAGAGTAAATTTATTCAATAAAATTGCCATTGACTTCAACCATGGCCTCCAGATGACTTTGAAATTTTCTGCAGCTCTTCTGGACAGTCTCCTTGTTTCAGTGTGGTGAATGCTGCCATAATACTTGCCTTCAGTTCATCTTTGGTACTATAAAAAATTTTGTTGGTCTCTTGCTCAACTGTGACCCACAAATAATAATCAATAGAGTTGCAGCCAGATGTAAGGAGTAATGTGGTGCAGAAATTATTTTTCAGCCATGACTGGGTTCTCCTGCTTGTGTGGCATGGTGCAAACTCATGGTGCCAGACATAGGATCATCTCGCAGCCACTCACTTTACCCAGGGCAGCGCTATCTACTCAGGGCACTTGATGGAGGTCTGCCTGTTGAGTCTTAGCCCCTGTAGAAAGATGAATGGAGGCATAATGTCACCATCATCAGTAATCACTCCAAACATCTTCATAATCACCATTAGACACATCCAACTCTTTCTAAATTCTCTGTATTGTTACCAGGTTGGCACCCAAACACTCTGAAATGTTTGTATTGGAGCTTTTGGTATGAATGCCAAGCTGGACAGCATGCTGTTTTCAAATTTCTGGCAGAGTGAAATTACATCATGGTGTTCTTTTTCTTAGAGATGGTTCCCAACAAACCCTACTATATTGTACAGCCGACAAAATCAAAGACAAACAACACATATGTACAAAATTAAAATATAAAATGGCAACAATTTACACATTGCACTGTATCTCTCTCTCTCTCTTTATATATATATATATATATATATATATATATATATATATATAAAATCAGAGATTATAAACAAAAGGTATGCAAAGAGCACATTTTTTTTTTTTTTGTTTTCAAAAGTAGGCAAACCAGGAGATGTAACACACTGTTATGAAAAAAATCCCCAAAAACAGAGTGTTTAATTTAAACAATTACATCCAATTAAAATAACATTTGAAGCAATTTAAAAACCATATATTGTGGTGCAGTGGATATCAACTCAGAACAGGAAATTAGAGAGCCTAGTTCAAATTCCAGTTGAATTTGTTGCATTCACTTATGTGCAAATAACCTTGGGAAAAGTTTTAATCCATTGCTTCTCTCATGTTATGGATTAAATAGCAGAACAGATTGAGTTCTATAGCCTTGGTTGGTAATCAGTCTATTGCAGAAAGTAATGGCAACCTACTGCAGGAATATTTTCTACTCAGTCAGTCATATCTCTTTTGAGACATAAGTGCCTAAGCATGTATCACATATATGGCACTTAACTGATACATATAATTACAAAAAGAATAAATTGAAAATTAAAGTAAACTTAGCCTGAAAAACATTGAGTTAATTTCAATTTAACTTTCATTCTATATATTTATTCAAATTTTTTACAAATTATCACAAATTGAAAGTTTTATGTGCCTTCAAATCTGTGAAATATAGTATTGACTGAAGAACATGAGTGTTTTTTAAACTTTTATAAATATGTCCTTTATATTTTGGTGTAGTCTAAATCTTACAGCCAAGCTCAAGTAGAATGACTACATTGAATCCATAGCTAAATCAGCTGCTAGGAAGGTCGGTTCACTGTATAAGGCCAGGAAGTATTTCTTGTCCAAATCCATCTTGCACATATATAGATCTACCATCCACCCATGCATTGACTACTGTAGTCACGTTTGGTTAGGTGCCCCTGCTATTCATCTCAGGGTACTTGACAAAATACAACATAGAATCTGCAATGTAATCGATCTCGATCTTGTAGTTCATCTCTAGTCACTTTCTTGCCGACATAATGTGGCTTCCCTCTGTCTCTTCTACAAATACTTTCATGGGTTCTGTTCCAATGAGCTTAGCTCCTTGCTGCTCCCTCTGCATGTATTTACTTGAGCTTCTACACTGGCAATTAGGTCCTACCCTTTTACAGGGAAACTAATCAAATGTAACTGCAACTTCTACTCTACCAGCTTCTTTTCTCGCACTTCCTTCCTGTGGAATTCCCTTCTATATACTTGCTTCCCTGCTAGCTACAATCTCCAAGAACTTAAACGGAGTGTCAATTGCCATCTCTTATCTTCTTGACTCACATCCTTTCCCTGACAACCCTTGTATCATGTTCTTCTACCTTTCTACTTTACTCTCATGCAATACTCTTCACACCAGTGTTCTCATCCTTCTCTTACCAATTCACTGACTCCAATTGTAACTTTTTATTCTTTCTCATCACTCTCCTCTTATGTAACCATCTGCACACCAGTGGCAGTACAGCCATGCTTAAAGTGAAATCATTATAAAAACAAAAAATTGTACTTGTGATTAATATTCAATTAATTTTTGTTCTTTCAGAGCTAATGCTGTTTACTTACATAAATAAAAATATCAATTGATTGATTAATTTGTTTTTTTAAAGCTTATCAACCCTTTACAGGTTTATTTAAAGTCAGAAAATATTTTTAGATTATAAGAATTGTTCTTTGAGGTAATAATGTTTTAGTAATACAAGTCTTAGTAATGAACCTATAGTTGGGACGAGACATGGCTTTTCAAGGGTATATGCATGTAAGTGATTATAACGAACCCAACTGGAATTGGAACTTGGCTCTTCAATTAACAATTCCAAGCCATTATACACTACACCATCCATACATCCGTGCTTACAGCACCTGATATTCTCAGGCTGACAGCCATCTATGTACTGACCAGGTTGAACATTGCTTAATTTTGCTGGTAATACAGGAACTGGTGTTTCAACATGATATGTCTGTAAACTAAAAATATTAAAAAGTAAAGACTTACTACCTTGCAAGAAATAAGATCTGGTCAATTAAGCAATAAATTACAAAGGGAATAAAGATTGCATTTATACATTTTTGACGGGATAACTTAAGAAAAAGAATGACATTTGTAAACCATATATTCAGTGCTGTGCAAAAATCTTAAACTATTTTAAATTTTTGTATATCTTTCTGCCACAATTCAGCATTGGCGGCTACAATCTTAGCAATGACACAATGCTGATAACAGACATGAAAAGGAAGCTACAAAACCTCCTTCAGACTGTATTGAAGGAGAGCAAGAAGAAAGGACTAAATATAAACTACAAGAAAACTGAATGTATTGTCATCAGCGACAAGAAACCAAAATGCCTATTACAGGTCAGGGATACTAAAATCAAGCTGGTACAGAAATTTAAATACCTGAGAAGTGTTCTAACAGTGATAGAAAGTGTGACCATGAGATTCGAAGGTATATTAGCATGGCCAAGGATGCATTTCAGAAGCGAAACAGAGTATTGAGTGACAAGAAAATTTCATTGAAACAAAGAAAAGAGTACTGAATTGTTACATGATTTCTGTCCTCCTATATGGCAGTAAATGCTGGACCATCTCCTCAAAGATGAAAGATATTTGAGGTAAAAGAAATGTGGTTTTACTATGAACTGAACATGTGAGCAACAACCAAATTTTGGGGAATATAGAAACAAAAAGCTTATACTTGACATCAGGAAGAGACAGTTGAAATTTCTGGGATGCGTAATGAGGAGAGCTTGGAAAATTCAATTTTCATGGGATAGATAGAGGGAAAGAGGAATATGGGAAAGCAATGTGTGACATACTTGATGGGTTTAAGCAAATGGATGGCAGAGAAAGGTTTGGTAGAAATAACAAGACAAAATGTATTAAGAGCTAAAAGAGACAGGAAGATGTGAAGGGCCATGATCGCCTACGTCCAGAAGGGATATTGCACATAAAATAAGATACTTACAAATTAAACTTATTGCAGTCATTTTCACACATAATGTTCAAAAGTTTTTGGCAAAGGATTCAGAAGAGGCTTGGTGGATGCAAGATAAGATCACAAAAATGGCTATG
The DNA here is from genome assembly GCA_037127315.1 of Ascarosepion bandense. NCBI lineage: Eukaryota > Metazoa > Mollusca > Cephalopoda > Sepiida > Sepiidae > Ascarosepion > Ascarosepion bandense. The sequence goes on from JBBBDQ010001045.1 coordinate 6,923,976, forward strand.
CAAAAGATTTATGCCACATCATATAAACATAGTTTGATGCTATGTTTTAAAGCAAAAATGTTTGTAATGAAAATTGATTTTATAATGTTGACTTCAAGAAGGTAATGCACATTGTTCCTATGTTGAGTGACTTCTTGTAGCTTGAATAATTGCTTCAATGCATCTGGGATGTGATGCATAAAAATACTTCCCCATTTTCACCAGTATTAGATGCTCTTTCCTGTGGTTGGACTCCCACAACTCAAGATTATATAACTTAAGATCGTTTCTATTCATTAGTTCTGTCAATATTTGATCCATGATTTAAGTCAGGTTTCTGATGTAGCCAATCTTTCAATGCATTGATACATTCATCAATCAATCTCTGTTATGTTGCATGCAATTTTTGATATGGAGCTCCATAATGCTAAAAAATTTCACTTTCATCCAAGTTGGGTATTAAATGTTCTTTCAGCCACCAGATCTATTTCACACTAAAATATCATCACTTTTAACCATTTTTTTTTTTTTAGCCATCCCTTTTTATACAGCCAGCCTCAAAGTATAAATTTTTTGTTGTATAACATGGGTTATTTTTCTTTCCTGTCTTCCTTCTAAAAAATTCAGATATAAACGTTTGTTTCATCAGTGAATTTGATCTTATCCCAAGTATCTGCATCCCACAGATCATAACACTTTGACCAACTTAATGTTGCCTTCAATTGATTTTGATTAAAGTTGATTTCTTTGTTGAAATGAATCTCTTTAGTATTTATCCTTGAAAGATGCACTTAGTGTTATCTACTGACACCAAAGTGAAACAGTTGCACTCATCCATCACTTGTTTATCAATCTTCTTTCAATGAACTTTTTACTGCACTGATCAATTTCTATATTATCCAATGCTGCATCTTTCTAAGTTGACCATAGTTTGGTTGATTCTGAAACACTTTCAATGCTTTGAGACTTTGAGAGGATTTCTCAAATGGGACTTCTTGACATTCCAAGTTCTTTAGCAATTGTTTGCTAGTTCATATTATTGACCATCTTCAGTATCTTCATCCAGGTTTTACTTGGAAATTTTTGCCATGATTTCAATTAATGAAAAAAATGGAGGATTTTAATATTCAAATTTACTTCATATGTAGGAAACAAATCCTATTTTATAAAGTCTTATTTCAAAAAAATATTTGCTATTTCACGATAGAAAATAGAAAACAAAAAAGCTCAGGTGGCCAAAGAGTTTTGCATGGTTATTTTTGGCTCTTGTCTCAGATCTTCACATTAAGAATCCTTGTAAAAAACATGATAATGAGATGCAATGATGACTCTAATATGACCAAAGTTTTATCTGTGGGAGAGCATAACAAAAAAAACCTCCATTTATAAGAGGGTCATTATTAGAAATTTGCAATAATTCCAAATAGCTTAAAACTTTTATGCTATACTGTACAAGCAGAAGTATCCTACCTTACGTAATTTTGTAAATATCTAAAATGAATACAATAACTTTAATTCACTATACAATTTATCAGTTGGCATATTGGCAATCTTCATATTTTCCAGAATGTTGATAAACAATTGTTGCCAAAAAATGATCATATTTTAACTTTTAAAAAATTTGCAAAACAAAAGCATAAATATAAGTGAAATTTGTAGAATTATTTTAAATTTTTGGGGGAAAAATGCTTTTTTACAAAATAATTACTGTAGGCAAATTATTTTATTCACCAACTTTTTGTTTTTCAATTTTAATTTTGTCGTTTATTCTTATTCATGCCTTTTTCAAGGCTAATAGTACTAAGTGAATGCAGATTAACTCAGAGCTTGAACTCTGTTTGCAAATGTCATTTTGCATGTTACTTACCATTTGGTCAGTAAAATTGGTACTGAAATGTTTTAGAAATAAACAAACATTTATATAAGTACCTACAGTTAGTGTGGTTTGGGTTTGTCATATAGTGTAACAATTTTTACAGTTTGGCCAGAAGTCATAATTTTGATTTTGAATTGGCATGTGGTAACCTCTTATAACCTCAAAGGTCAGTGTTCATCCTTAAGTCAAGTTACACACAAATTCTTAGACCCCACTGTTTAGACATAAAATGCATACAAGTTATAGTTCTACACACCCACACCCACTTGGTCACATTCCAGTGTGTGTATGTATGTATGTATGTATGTATATATAAAGTATACATATTAGTTTATGCACAAGTATGGACACAGATATAAATATTTTTTGGGTCTTAATAGAACAGTGCTCAATGTGATATAAAAGAGCTATTAAATATATATTAATCAATATATATATATTATCCTATATCAAAAGCACAACTGGGAGTTTCATGCACTATGCAATCATTGAATGCATATTATGAGCTCATGCTCTGATGATTGCATAGTGCATGAAACTCTGAGTCATGTTATAGATGTAGAATTATATATATAATGATGTTCATCCCTCGCAGGCAAAGAAGACAGACCATGACTTCTAGAGTAGAAGTCATGATTTGCACTTTATTTAGATTTAAGTGAGGGACAGTTGTGCATGATTGTCAGCCTTACTCTCTCATCCGGGTCCGGTGGCATGACATAGGCGAGACTTGCCAGAGACAGTCAGGGATGCAGTGGATGGCCAACAGTGATATTATTGTTTTCACTGTGCCCTGAATGTGCTTCACAGTGCCTAGATAGGCATTTTTTTAATCATGCCACAACAAGTTGCCACTACCTGCTCTGGTAGACTGGTTGCCAGCCAAGGCTATAGAACCCAATCTGTCCTTTTATTTAACCCATAACTGGAGGGAAGAGGTGGATTAATACCTTTCCCAAGGATATTAGCACATAAGCGACTGCAGAGCATTCAACTGGGATTTGAACTCGGCTCCCCGATTTCTCGTTCTGAGAAATCAACTGTACCACAATGCACCTCCATGATATATATACATATATATATATATATATACATATATACACACACACACACACACAGAATATCATCTATATATATATATATATATTGTCACTGCTTGTAATAAATATAAGCGTGTCTTAAATGATGCTAAGCTGTTTGCTGATAAAATGAAGCAACATATAACATCTTGCAAGTTTGGTTCCAAAGATTACTGGCTTCTCTGAGCTGCACAACAGAAAACCCTCAACTTCTTCTCTATTCAATCAATTTAAAGTATTCACATCCACAGAAAACAAGGTTGAGTGTTTTTCTTGCAAATTCTCATTCAACTCTACACTTGATTTATATGGAGTACCCAATTTCCAACTTAGAACTGAGGCTCAACTGAGTAATGTATATATAACTGCATATTTAGTCTCTAACATAATTTCTAGGATTGAATCCCTTTAGGCAAGTGGAAGTGATGGCATTCCAGTTATGGTCCTACAGAAATATGTCCCTGAGATGGCTACAGATGGCTTCTCTAAACTACTGCCACACTTCTTCCTGCTTTCATATCTGTTGGAAGTCCTCTTCTGTAGTTTCTGTTTTCAAGAGCTCTGGGGATCCTTCTGACACCTCTAGGTCCTGGGTATGACTGTAAACTGCATCCGGCAGCAAGGGAGGTGCTGACACAGAGTGGTAGCACATGTTAGGGTCCCAGCTATGGATAAATAGTTACCTCCCCAAACCGGGGTCAAAATGCTATGAAAGTATTTACCAACAAAACATTTTTTTGAATGAAAAATGTTACCAACAAAACATTTTTGAATGAAAGATGTTACCAACAAAGCATTTTTGAATGAAAAATGTTACAACAAAACATTTTTGAATGAAAAATGTTACAACAAAACATTTTTGAATGAAAAAGGGTTACCAACAAAACATTTTTGAATGAAAAAGGGTTACCAACAACTGTGATTTAAAATAAAAATACGTTTCCGGCCTTAAATGACCTTTTAGATGTTGATAGGCTGTTAAATAGGAACAAACAAACAAACAAACTGACACCTCTGATTATTGCCCTATTATCTTTTTACTTTTTTTGGCAAGGTATTCGAGGTTATTATCAATGTTGAAATAATTAGGCATCTCACAACCTTCTCTCTGGCAAACAATAACACTTTCATTTTGCCAGGTCTACTGTTGATGCACTAACAACTATCACTTAATATATATACCAGACTCTTGATGAGAACGTCCAACCCCAAGCTGTTCCTCTTGATATCTCGAAAGCATTTGACAGGGTTTGGCATGCTGGCCTTCTGTGCAAGCTCTAGAGCTACAGTATTTCTGAACGATTATTTTATTTAATCCAATTGTTTCTATCAAATCGTAAAATTAAGGTTGTTTTGAATATGCAAGCTTCGAGATGCTTTTATACAAATATGGGTACTCATCAAGGCTCTGTCCTAGGTCCTATGCTTTTTCTGATCTGCATCAATGATCTGTAATCAGTTCCCAAGTTGGCATCTATACAGATCACACCACCATTTATACCTGTCTTAATAAGAAATCTGCCAAGGCTGACAAAGTAAACCTGGCTTCTGCAATTTAAAAGAATCTTCAATCTGTGATTGAATCTTAGCTTTAAGAACTTTATTTTACTTGGGAGGTAAGTTTGCCTTTAGGCCTTTTGCTTTATTTTTCAGTATTGTTGTTTTTATTCAAGTCTGTACTTGGAAAAGAGTTTTAGGTTTTGGCAAGTCATCCATTGGTCCCATCAACAGCATTTATTTTTCTTTATATATATAATTATCCTACATCTATAGCATGACTTGAACTTTCATGCATTATGCAATCATCAGGTGCTTATTATGAACTGTTTTGGGATTTTAATTTTTGGTTCTCATGTTGTTCATGGCAATTCTATATCAGAATATACAGAGGGTGTTGAAGAAGATAAAGTTAATTAATATATACTTAATTGCACTGTTTTATTATCACGATAAAAATATTTTTATATGTACATGTACTTGCATATATATATATATATATATATATATAGAGAGAGAGAGAGAGAGAGATCACCTGAAGAATGAAGCAGCCTAGACACATGGCTAGCTTCGAAATGTGAAAATTTTTGTGTAGTGATACTATGAATTTATAAACCATTGTAATAACTATTACAATACTATATATATATAATTTTTGTAATTTAAAAAATTGTGTGTTCAAAAATTTTCTGCCTCGTGAGCGTTCAAAAAAAAAAAACAGTTGCATGAGCATTCTTAAAACAGAAAAAAAAATTAAATGGTAAAATCAGTTATTGAAAATCACCGAAGACACCACTGATGGTAGAAACCTAGGCCGCGTAATAACTTGTTTACAAATGAAAAATATTCAAAAGTTCTACAATATAATTGTATTAAACACTTTTTGATACAAAGGTGCACTGGTCTAATTTTACTATGACCAAAAACTAAGTAATTAAACAATCAATATATATATATATATATATATATATATATATATATATATATATATATATTTTATTAAAATACTTTAATCCAAATGGAAAAGTAGGAAGGTAAATCCACAAAACCTGATCCTAATTAATATTAAAATTTGATACAGGAGGAGAGCTCAATGTAATTAAAATTACAGAGCTAATATAAAATTATATATATATATATATATATATATATATATACACACACACACATACACGCATGATTCAGCAAGTAGTTGAGAACACATCTTTAGGGGCTTTAGATGAACTAATATAATGTTAAGCAACAAGTCAAATTTTTTCATTCTCATTTGTCTCTCAGATATACTGAGAGCATTAACATAGCTGCTTCTTGTTTGATATAGGAAATGAAATGTCTTGTAATGCAAGCTGCCAACCTCAACAGCTTAGAGATACTGAGCTGCTTGAAAGTAGCTAACTAAACAGGAGGAATGGCAGGTTGCTCAGTGAAGTCTCACAGTGATGCATACCAAATTGATGTCACCTGGGTATTGTTATCAGTGAGAGCCATGTCATGCTGCCCACTATTTCCTGCAAAGCCATCATATACATTGAGGGTTTTGATGTGTTGGTCAAGCATTAGGTTGATGGTTGGCTGTACAAATTTAATCATGTTTGTTGACAATTTTCATGATCATTTTGCCTCCAATATATGACTTTATAGCTCTCTCAGTTTGAATCTGATGAATTGGGACATTGTTGAGAGAGCAGACCAACCAGCAGTACTAGGGGCTCTGTTTAAAACTTGTTGAAGACCACTATGATAGATATGGTGGTCAGTATAAGAAAGAACCACATGATATGAGAACACCTGATATTTAAGGATAATGTGTCAGTGATGGAATTATTAAGTCCGACCAAGAAAGATTACATCCCTTAAAAAAATCTATTTCCCCACTAGAAAAATCAAGTCAGTCAAGAGAGCACTGGACACATTTGCATGTTATACAAAATGGATGCATAACTTTTGTAAAAATCTGACCTCTAGTAGAAAATACAAAATTCCTGTTAGAAAAGAAAGCATTTGAAGTGTTTAATCAAATAAAGCAAGAACTGGTGGTGGCCACACTAAAATCAATTGATGAAAGTCTTTCATCGAAGTGAAATGTGATGCTTCAGATGTAGCCATTTCCGCTACCCTTAACCAAGGCAAACATCCAGTAGTGTTCATGTCAAAAACACAAGGAAGCGAATTGAAGTATCACATAATAGGGAAGGAGGCCATGGCAATTATTGAGACGGTTCAGAAGTGGAGTCAATATTTATCACATCAACATTTTACTCTGATTACTGATCAAAGATCAGTGGCTTTCATGTTTTCCGATGAAAAGCGCATGAAAAATAAGAACGCAAAGATTCAAGAGTGGCAGTCAGAACTCTCAACCTATGACTACACAATACAATATCATCCTGGTAAGGAAAATGTAATTTTCGACATACTTAGCAGCACTTACACTCACTCGGTCATTAACTCTTCTGTCCTTGTTGATATTCACAACAGACTAAGCAACCCAGGAATTACTACACTCTTACACTTTTTTAGAGAAAAAAAAAACATCCTTTTTTCGATAGAAGAGGTGTAAAAGATATGTTCTTCTTGCAGAATATGTACTGAGATTAAACCTCATTTTTTAACCTTCCAGAAAACACTCTTATTAAGTCAACCAGACCCATAGAACGATTAAGTATTGACCTCATGGAACCCGTACCTTCTGTTCTGCACAATACATATTTACTAGTAATAATTGATGATTACTTCATTTTTCATTTGTCTTTCCGTGTCTAAATATGCACAATACCACAGAAATAAAGTCTTTAGATTGTTTGTTCAGTTTAACTGGGATGTTCTGCTACATATATTCTGACAGAAATATGTCTTTCATGGCTAAAGAATTGAGAAAATACCTCATCCAAAAAGTAGTTATGACAAGTAAAACCACATATCACCCAACTGGCAATGCACAGGTTGAACCATTTAATGGCAGGATATGGAAGATTATTCCGTTAGCCATTAGATCATAAAACTTAACATTAAATAAAGCTTAGTACTTTTACTGTTGTTTTGAATGCAGATATATATATATATACAGGTTTCATTGAATAATATAGACAAGTTCTGTCTATTTATTTTGTGTAAGATCCGTTCGTATGATCTGATTAGTTTGATAGTGTTGTCATGGAAAGACGACAAGAAATCGCAATAATTGTTGATTTTTTTTATCAGGTCTGAGCTTTCGGCTTACATAAGCCATTATCAAAGGATTAACATTTAATGTTCAGTGAACATAGAACATTTAAATTATTATTAACAGAGTGGAGTTATACAGAGAAAATTAGACAGGTCCATTTTTTTGTGTCACACATGGCTGTAGGCCTAGAAGGAATGGTGGTGTGGGTTTTTGGTCAATTGAGTGTATAGTGGCATGAGGGATTGGTCTGGGAACTGCTGCTACTATGGTGTATGGGGTAAGTATAATAACTATGACCTCTCTCTTAGATTATAGGCATTGAAGTATGTTAGTGGAGGTGTCGGAATTTATTTTATTTAGGCTAGGTTTAAACTGTTTGATGTAGATAGCTTCTAGAATTTTAAGTTTTCGTTTATTATTTTCTTGTCTAAGTATATGCGTATTTTCAACAAGTGTTTTCCTAAGAAGTGTGTGTTGATAGCCATGGTGTTTTAAATGTCAGAATATGTTAGAATTTTCATTTAAGTGCAATGTAAGTCTCCGCAAAAGCGAGTTAGTCGTATGTCCAATGTAGGTATTATTTAGTTTGTTAGAGATACATTCTCGAAAGGGGCATTTGAATTTATAAACTACATTGTTCTTTTGCAAATCGCTAACAGTTGGGGAGGAGTCGTTGTGGACGATTGAGTTGAATGTTGTGGATTTAGCGTAATATATGATAAATTTAATTCTTTTGTTGGGGTCTGTTGGAGAGATATTAGTGTTTGAGTTTTTTTAGGATATTTTCATCTAGTTGGTAGTTGGTGTGCATTTGGCTACGATATAAGAGAGTAATATGTTTGGGGTTGGTTGGGCTTTTATGATGTGTTGTTTTTTTCGTGTTCAGGTTTGTAAGGAAATGTTGTATTTGTTAATCAACTATGTAGTTAGGAAAATTATTGTTGTTGAGTGTCTGTTTTATGTTTTTTAGTTCACTGTGGAAGATGTGTTTTGTAGACAAGTTGGTTTTTGCACGATGTAGTAGATTTTTTATGATTGCTAATTTGTAATAGTGGGGGCATTCATTAATATAATTAAGTGTGGAGGGATTTTTGTTAGTGGGATTTTTATATGGTGAGATAGTGAACTTATTGCCATTAGTGTTGATTAGTATATCGAGGAAAGGAATTTTGTTGTCATTGCTGAGTTCATAGGTGAATTTTAGGACTGAGTTATCCTGAAACTGTTTTTGAAGTTGTAGGATTTTGTCAGTATTTTTAATTAACAGTAGGATATCATCAATGTATCTAAGGTATATTGATGGTTTTTTAATTTTGTAAAGGTAGTATTCTTGAGGTTCGACATGTAGAAATTGCTAAATGTTGGACCGAGTACTGAACCCATGGAAACGCTGTCACATTGTAAATATATATATATATATATATATATATATATATATATATATATATAGTGTTGTTAGGGTCAACAAAAGGGACTTCAGTAGTACAAGCTAGTAGGATTTTTCTTAAGATGTTGGGATTAATTTTGAGTGGGGGTAATGCAGGATTATTGTAGATATTCTTTATAATTATGTCGATAGTTTTGCTAATGAGTACGTTAGTGAATAGGTTTTCGACATCAAGTGAAGCTATGATTTCATTATTGGGTTGTTCGCTCTTAAGGATTTGGATTGCCTCTAGAGTTGACTTAATGCTGTATTTACTTGGGAGGTAGGGTGTGATAAGCTGGTTATTATTTGTAGTTAGATGGTATACAGGAGTAGGAATTTGGGATATGATAGGGCGGAGAGGATAGTTAGGTTTGTGCGTTTTTATGGTTCCGTATATGTAGCCAGGTTTGTAGTCGCCAATAATTTTGGGGAGTTTTATGGAGTTCTGATCAGCATTGTTGGCGCTGATGAGTTTATTAAGTTTAGATTTTAGTTGGTTTGTCGGGTTCTTGTTAAGTTTTTTAAATTTTGTGTGGTCATGGAGTATGTGGTTGAGTTTTGTGTTGTAATCTGATTTGTTTAGTACGACAAAAATGTTAGTCTTGTCGGCTTTTTTTACAATTATGTGGGGGTGGTTGTGTAGTTTGTGCGCAGCACTTTTTAGTTGTTTGGATAGAATTTTTGAGGAGCTTCGGCTTTTATCATAGCGATCCTTGAGTGTCTTGGCCTTAAGTAGGTTTTTTAGTTCGGGTTTAGTTGTTATAAGTTTTTCGTCTTGTAGTTTAGTGATGCTTTGATAGAGTGTTTCAATTTTTTTAGTGAGCTGGTTGTACTTACGGTATATATGGCAGTTAGGTCCAAGGTTGAGTAGTTCTTTTTGGTGTTTAGTTAGTTTAGTTAGTTCGTGGTTGGAAAGTTTGATGAATTTATCGAGTTTATTGGGGAGAGTGATTGTGCCATTCCCATTGTATAGTGAATTTAGTTTTTTACAATTTTAGCACGGTGTTGAACTTGGGATTTTTCGGTAATTTTGGACAGTCTGAGCATAATATCTTCCAGTTGGTTTAGGGTAGTTACATCTTTCAGTTTGTTGTAAAGGTCATGATAATGGCTTATGTAAGCCAAAAGCTCAGACTTGATAAAAAAATCAACAATTATTGTGATTTCTTGTCGTCTTTCCATGACAACACTATCAAGCTAATCAGATCATATGAACGGATCTTACACAAAATAAATAGACAGAATTTGTCTATATTATTCAATGAAACCTGTATTAATGAAAAAATGCTGCCAAAATACACACACAATATATATATATATATATATATATATATATATATATATACACATTAGTATTTCAAAATATTTTTATGTAATTTTGATAAACAATCTGTTAAAATGAGATGTCAGTATTATCATAATTTGGACGACAAGTAATTCATTGCATCTTCTGTGTTTGGCTGGCTCATAATTTCTGACCACAAAAATCTGCCAGGGTAGCTATCCAATCACTGTTGCAAAGACCTGCACAAACACGTTCGTGTTGAATACCTAGAGAGTCAGCCTGTAACTATGTTGAGCATACCTTAGTAACAGTTTCTGGGAGAGGGTGCATCTAGCATAATCAACAGTGTGAACAATACCAATATGGTCAAACACTTGCTCATGATGACTTATTTCTTCATGCTAGAATAAACATTGATAGTTTCTGAACAGTTCTGTTTACCCAATTTCACTCACAAGGCTTGGATCAACCTATGATGTGGTTTTCATGCAATTAATTACCAACAGTGCTGACAGATTGACTATAGTGAGATTAAAATCAGTATCTCATCAGACAGTAAACATTTTAACCACTTGGTCACATTCTAGTATATGTGTGTGTGTGTGTGTGTGTGTGTGTATATATATATATATATATATATATAGTCATCTGCAGACAGATCTGTTTCGCTGTATCATAGCTCATCAGTATGGTTAGACATCCGATTGCTTTTGCCCAGGATTGCAACCTGACAGAATTGGCGTCAGTCAGTGATTCTACCTCTGAGCTATGGGCGCTTAGTAGGAGGAGGCAGACTTTTAGCGTGTGATGTATCATACGCCAGTAGCTAGAGTACTCTAATTCATTACTGAATGAGTGATGCATAGATGCTAGAGTTATATATATATATATATATATATACACACACACACGCACACACACTTATGTATATTTTCACACGTGTGTGTATATACACTATCGGCCATTATTATTAGTCCACACCAGTTCTTTAAAAAAAATGATGTGTTTCATACTATTTTTAGTATTTATTGCCAAATGAATTGCTAAATGAAAATAGAATGGTTCTTTTGTTATTATTTCTTTGCAAAATTTTACAAGGCAAGGCAGCAAAGATGAACTCATCCAAATCACCCTAAATTTTCTTCATTCTTTCATTGATGAATCTGTAATATAGGTAATTATTAAATATTTATAAATTCATTTGGTGCACATGTTATTGTTCAATGTGAACAAAAGAACTATTCTATTTTCATTTACAATTATTCACTTGGCAATAAATACTAAAAAATAGTATGAAATACATCATTTTTGAATACACTGCGGTGACCTAATAATTATGGCCAGTCGTCTGTGTGTGTGTGTGTGTGTATATATATATATATATATATATATACACACACACACACACACACACACACACACATATATATAAGCATTTGTTGATGGCAGTGTTTTTGTGTAATCAGGAGATGAGAAAGTTGCTGACCAAATCAAAATTATTGAGAATATGTTGAATAAAGTTAACTCAATGATTATTGAAGGAGGAATGCCCTTCACTATCCGGAAGGTTATCAACAAAATGGTAGTTTGTTGATTGTTTCTTAAAAATATGCACCATTTAGTTTTATTTGATATTGATCAGTTTATTACAGTTTACATTCTATTTAATATATTGTATTGCTAATGTCTTTGTGTTCTCTATTGCAATATATTGTCACTAACCAAAAATGATTTTCATCTTTAATGTGAAAATTATCTGAAATGCAGCTTAGAAGTGATGTGATTATATAATCTTATATTTATAACATCTGGTAAGAATATTGAACTAAATTTTACAAGTAGAAAATAATTGTTTATCCACTTCTGAAATTAATGTCAGCTATGGAGGTTATGTGATTTCGGGAAATTTCTTCAAACTTTAGTTCTTGTGAATATATCAGATTCATTCTACTTTATGGTTTGGCCATTTATATAACTTCCTGCCATTCATTTGTTTGTGCGTGCATGTGTGTATATCCTAATTTCTGCTGGGTTCACTTCCTGTTTATATCCATGCACCTACTGACATCTGTTGAGGTCTGATTCTATACTTGGTAACTTATGAGATTATCTTATACATTAACCCTCAAGATATGAAAAGCTTTTGATGTTCTAAAGTGACAAAGCTTACATTTGTATCACCTTGGGTGAATCCAGTACATATAGAGGTCTCCACAGATCAATTTCTTTTAAATCAAAGGTTCCTGATGGACATTATATTAGATTCAAACTTCTGTCAATTCCTGGTGTGAATCATGGACTACAAAGAGTTTTATTGCATATGGCAAAAATGTAAATCTCATTGACTGGGAAGAAAAAGCGATTTAAGCATGAAAATATTCTTTGCCAATAAAGACTGAACATAAAAATTGACATTTCTGAGTTTAAAGAGAATTGTAGGAAACTTTATAAAGCTCTTTAAGTAATGAATTGGTTAATATAAAGTCCAAATTACTAGGCTTACAGCCATATCATGTTGAATACACTAGTTCTCGTTCAAATCACCAAAGTTAAGCAACATTGATTCTGGTCAGTACTTAGATGGGTGACCACTTGGGAATACCAGGTGCTGTAAGTGTTTAGTGACGGATGTGCATTGTGGTGCAGTGGATATTGGCTCGGAAAGAGAAATCGGTGAGCCGAGTTTGAATTCCAGTTGAATACCCTGCATTCACTTAAGCACTGGTACCCTTGGGAAAGATATTAATCTGTCCCTTCCTTCCAGTTATGGGTTAAATAACAGGGTAGGACTTGGGGACCCTGCCCTTAAAAACAAATCCCAATGAATCTTGATTCTCGAAAAGAAAAAAAGTATTACTAGACACAAAACTTATATAAAAAATAATAAATTGTTGAAAGAAAAAGGTATTACTAGCAATAAATAAATAAATAAAATTTAGTTGGCAATAAATGACTTGCCAAGGTTGATATGCCATAAAAACAAAACAACCAACCAACCAACCAAATTACTAATCTGTATATAACTTGATGATACAGGATATAGAGAAACTGTCATTAATTGGCAAAGTTATATATACACTACCGGCCATAATTATTAGGCCACACCAGTTTTTTAAAAGAAATGATGTATTTCATACTATTTTTAGTAAATAATTCCATGTGGATAATTCTAAATGAAAATAGAATGATTCTTTTTAAATATTGCATAATAATATATGCATCAAATGAACTGTTCTGGTGTCCAGTTTTTGTGCTGTCTTTCCCATGCCAGTCTCTTCTTTATATTGCCAGGCCAAAGCAAAGGCTTCCTGGCTGCTTTGTAAAATTTTGCAAAGTAATAATAACAAAAGAACCATTCTATTTTCATTTAGAATTATCCACTTGGCAATAAATACTAAAAATAGTATGAAATACATCATTTCTTTTAAAAAACTGGTGTGGCCTAATAATTATGGTCAGTAGTGTATGTGTGAGTAAATATTTTTTGATTGAGCCATTTTACAAAATCTGGCCAAATGAACAAGCATTAAAATGTTTGTTTGAAAAGGCTTTTTTGGTTGATTCAAGGACTTTTAGCATAACCTCTTCTAAATTAGTAAATAATGATATTTTCCAGAGTAAAATCAACTTGAATATAGCACTAAAGACAGTGTCTATAACAGCCTCACTACATAGAGCCATCATCATATGCTTGGTTTATATTCTGATTAAAAATTCTATAGATGAAACTGAATTAGATAAAGTACTGAAGTAGCTCTCAAAACCACTTATTTTAATAGGAGGTTTTAATAGCAATAATATCATATGGGAGTCCAAAAATACTGACCTGAAGGGAAGATTAATGGAAAATTTTTTCAAAATAAACAGTATATATCTATACAATGACAAGTCGTATATATATCTCCTCCCATGAAACGGTAAATATACAGCAATAGCTCTAACCTTAAGTGAACCTGCAACATATCTAGACTAAAGCGGGAGAGTATATTATGAGACATGTAGTGGTGATCACTTTCTAGTCATGTTAGAAAACTTACTGGATGAAAGAATATCAGCCAGTCAGTCAGTTGGGCTTTGGGCGATTATGTTTCAAAAGAGACATGACTGACTGGGCAGAAGATTTTCCCGCAGTAGGTTGCTATTCCTTTCTGTAGTAGACTGGTTGCCAGCCAAGGCTATAGAACCCAATCTGTCCTGTTATTTAACCTATAACTGGAGGGAAGAGACAGATTAATACCTTTCTCAAGGTTATTTGTGTGTAAGTGAATGCAAAAAATTCAACTGAAATTCGAAATCAGCTCCCCGATTTCTTGTTTCGAGTCAATATCTACTGCACCACAATGCACATCCTAGAAAATTAAGAAAGCCAATCGGAAAGAATTAAAAAAACACATGTACCCTAAAACTTACACAAGAAGCCAACATAGACAATGCAGATCACATCACTCATTTTACAAAAACAATTCTTAGTATTGCAAAACAATATGTCGGTCAGTCAGTCAGTTAAGTGCCATATGTGATTCACGCTTGGGCAATCATGTCTTGAAAGAGTCATGACTGACTGGGCAGAAGAATATCCCGCAGTAGGTTGCCATTGCTTTCTGCGGTAGACTGGTTGCCGAACAAGGCTATAGAACCCAGTCTGTCCTATTATTTAACCCATAACTGGAGGGAATAGACGGATTAATACCTTTCCCAAGAGTATTTGTGCGTAAGTGAATGCAATGAATTCAACTGGAATTCGAACTCGGCTCCCCGATTTCTCGTTCCGAGTCGATATCCACTGCGCCACAACGCACATCCAGAACAATACGTACTACATCCAAAAATAATATGTACCAAAACCAAAATCTAAACCTGTCAAACATGACAGACCTTCTTGGTCTAATGACAAGTGTAAAAATGTATGGCTCTGTATAAATTGAAATTACATCCAACCCCAGAAAAAATAAATAATGTTAAAGTACGCAGAATAATTAAAGAATCCAAGCAAACCACAGGGAAGAACTTCTTGTCCAATATTAATTCTATCACCAAAACCAAAACAGTATAGAATATGATCAGTAAAATTGTTGGGAAAAATAAAAACACTCTATTGATGCATTTATGTCAAAGCAATATCAAGAGGATATTGTGAATTAATTAGCACAAAACGTCTCTCAAAACTTCTCAACTAATACTCATAAACTATTTCTGAATATCAATAAATGAAGAGAAGAAAAAATTAAATTTTTGCTCTAACAATAAAGAAAATTATAACCAGGCCCTTAGTTTACCAATTTTTAGATTCTATAAAAAAAAATCACAACTCAGCAGTTAACCCAGACAAAATTTACTGTGAATTTCTAAAAATATCTACCAAATATTTCCTTTAATTGCCTACTCAAATTTTTCAAAGATGTATGGGTCAGTGGTAATATTATCAGTTTCTGGAAACAAGTTACCATATTTCCAATCCCAAAACCTGGAAATGACTGAGAGAATCCCTCAAACTATCATTCAATTACACTTACGAGTTGTTTTGCAGAACAATTAAAAGAATTGTTAATAATATCCTTACTTGGTTTCTTGAAGTTAACAAAATTACAAATTTTTAATCTGGCTTCAGAAATAATAAAAGCACAACTGATCACCTGGTTTGACTGGAGTCTTTTATCAGAAATTCTTTTATTAAAAAGGGATCTTTTCTGAAAGCTTTATAGAAATCTGGATGGAATGCATCAAGGGTCAAAAATTATTAAATGAATAATGATAACTGTATAATTATTATAGCCATTACCGTACATAATATCATTGTATTGTTGTTATTCCATTTATGCCTTTTTGAGTGATTATCTTTTATTGTTCCTTTATCTATTCTCAACATTACTATTATTACTGATATGATACCTATGGAAAATGATGAGTGCTTAGGATCAGAAGTCTGTGAACTCTGCCTAGGATCAGGGTTGCATCATAGTCTCCAATCCCACCATCTCAGATCATTATGTAGAATTTGTACTTAGTAAGTGTTGCTGTCAAACTCTTTTCCGAGAATCAAAGTGTAGTATCTGTGCATTACCTCAGATCAAAGTGCCACTCATACTTGAAATCAGTGTATCATATTGGTATACACTACATGAAATGTTGTATTCACACACACACACAAGAAAATGCATTTGAGCAGCCATTTCATTTATACAGATTTGGTTAAAGACTAAAACATTTTGTTATTAAGGATGTTTTATTTATTTTTTCCTATATTTGGACTGTTTTCCTGGTTTCTGGTATGTATTTTAATATAAATTGTCCAGTGTTTGTGTACTTTGTTTTTATAAAACTTTATCAAAGAGTTTGTTTTTCTGTGCTATGTCAGTTTCAGTATTTTTAATTTTGTTTGAAAATCATTTCACCCTAAGCAAGGCAGAAATGCACTGGTGTGCAGGGGGTTACAATGAGAGAATAAAAAAAAAATACAGGGGATTTTGAAGAAAAGAGATGGATAGAAATCAAATATATAAAAGATGGCAATTGATGTTGCATTTAAACTTTTGTAGATTGTAGCTGTCAGGGAAGCAAGCAAATGGATAGGAGTTCAACAAACAGGAAGTGTGAGAAAAGAAACTATTAGAGTAGAAGAGGAAGTATCATGTTTTTGTTTTTATTTATAGAGTATTTTTAATTTGTTTGTTAGTAAATTTGATAGCATTTTATTGAGTTTGGGTTGTATGATTTTTGTGGTTTTATATATAAAACTGGCATGTATTTACATTGTGTATATAATACGCCTTCCTCCACTGAGTGTCCATAGCTTAGAGGTAGAATTGTCAACTGATCTCAATTTGGTCAGGTTTCAATCCTGACTAGAAGCAATCAAATGACTAACTGTACTGGTGAATGGAACAGGACTGTCTGAGGATGACTATATTATACTAATTTCAGTGGATACACATAGTCCACTCATATCTATATATCTATCTCAGTCTACTCATTTTCTGTTATTAGATGTTTTCCCAATACAAGGTTCAAAAGTTACTCAAGGTAGATGTTTAATGAATGCAATTGTTTTATGGATGCAAGAGAAGGAAGTAAGTGTAGATGATGAGGATATATATATCTATCTAATTACCTAGCCTCATTTATCTTTGAGAGCAAATGAAGTTTATTTAAGTTTGCATTTATCAATGGAAATTAGTTTATATCCCAGGATCTTAAGTGCAGGTAATTTCCCCACGGTTACACAGGCTTCCTAACTTATTCGATGAGTGCATTCAAAATTGGAAGTTAATCTGGAACCTATATTGGGAGCAAACTACCTGTATATGGGCAGAAAATGAATTCAGTAAATATAGAAAAATAGAAAGGAGTATAAGACTAAAATGTGTTTTCATACCAGACTACTTATTCAACCTATACAGTGAAGTGATTCTGGGAGAGTTAGAATTACTGCCAGAATTAATTATCAGTGGCCACAATCTTGAAAACATAAATATACAGATGACACTGTGTCAATAACAAACATAGACAGAAAACTACAAGAAATTCTACAGAAGGTAGTTAAGGAAAGTGAGAAGAAAAGACTAAACACCAATTTTGGTCAGCAAAAGTAACTGCCTAATATGCAAATTGGAGATACCAAAATCAAACAAGTACAACAATTTAAATATATGGGAAGAATTTTATTAGAGGATGGAAAGTGGGATAACAAAACCTAAAGGCACCTTGGGATAGTGAAAGATGACTTCTTAAATCTAAGCAAAGTATTAGGAAAAAGGTAAATTACATTGGAAACAAAGAAAAGAGTACAGAACTGTTATATAATATCAGTCTTCCAACACAATAGTGAATACTGGACCATCTTCTCATGGATGAATAAGGAACGAAGTGCTAGAAATATGGTTCTACAGAAGGATGCTGAGAATACTATGGACTAAACATAAGTTTTACAGAAAATAGAAACAAAAAGTACACTTAACATCAGAAAGAGATAGTTGAAGTTTCTAGGTTTCATAATGAGGAAAAGAGGCCTGGAAAATATGATACTCATAGCAGAGATTGAAGACAAGAGGGATAGAGGAAAATAATGCATAACATACTCATGGAGTTTGAGTAAATCAATGGTAGAATAGGGTTTAGGAGAAATAATGAAAAAACAAAATTTATTAAGAGCTTCAAAGGACAGGAACTTGTGGAGAGCCATTATTATTAACCTCTTGAAGAAACATGGTATACAGAAGAAGAATTTACTTATAAAGTACAAACATCTACTTAAGTTTGTTTTTTAATTTCAGATTCTCGTCTCTATTTTTATTATTGTTTCTGCTGATGTATACTGGTGTCCTAAATTAAATGTCATGATTTTATTTTTGAGTGAATATTCTATTTTATTTGAGTCAACATACTGTTCTTATTTTTTACTGTGTGACCTTGAAACTACCAATGTTTTTCCTCTCTTACAGTGCTATTTTGCTCCTCAACTAAGTTGCTTGATCTATTTCTACAAATATTTTCATGGCAAATGCTTTGATACTCTTTTTTACACTGGTACTGCAACATGAATTTAAGCATGCTACTAGATTGGCAACTAGGTCGTCTTTGTTTATCATATCACCTTGGGCAAGGTGGTAATGCCACTGATGTGCAAGGGGCTATATAAGAGTAAAAGGATTAGAGGAGAGTGAGGAGAAGGACAAACCAGTTAGAAAGAAGCAAGAGAAGGATGGGAATAGAGGTGTGATGACAGTTGCGAAGGTGGAGAGAAAGGAAAGGATCTACAGGACGGTGTGGAAAGAATGAGGGTCAGGTAGTTAAGAGATGAGTATTAACCTTGCATTTAAATTCCTGGAGGTTATAGCCGTCAGGAAAGCAAGAATATGGAAGCGAGTTCTACAGGCGTTATTTTACTGTTGAAATAGCTAAATGTAACCATCACTTCTCTAACAGTCTTTTTTTTTCTCACACTTTCCATCTGTGAAACTCTCTTCCAATTTCTTGCTTCCATGTTAACTAAAATCTTCAAAAATTCCAATGCCATATCAACTATTGTCTTTCGATTTCTTGAACTTGTTCCTTTTTTTTTTTTTCAACCCTCCCCATTCACAGTCTACTCATTTTCTTTCACTACCTGTATACTTGTGGCATAACTGCTTTACTTGGAGGGATATGGTTAAAAATGAGAAAAAAAGGAAGGTTCTTACATCATGTCTATTTCTATGGCTGGTTAAATAATTTAATCTTTTGAGCATAGAAGATACCCTGTTAGTCAGTTTTATGAAAATATTATAGGAAATACTTTGTCAAAAACAGTAGAACAACTGAATCAATTTTGTTATAGTTTGTTGTGGTGCAGTGGATATCGACTCGGGGAGCCGAGTTCGAATTCCAGTTGAATTCCTTGCATTCACTTACGTACAAATACCCTTGGGAAAGGTATTAATCCATCTCTTCCCTCCAGTTATGGGTTAAATAACAGGACAGATTGGGTTCTATAGCCTTGGCTGGCAACCAGTCTACCGCAGAAAGCAATGGCAACCTACTGCGGGATAATCTTCTGCCCAGTCAGTCACGTCTTTTTTGAGACATGATTGCTCAAGCATGTATCACGTATGGCACTCAACTGACTGACTAGACAAAAGCAAATACGTGGTAGTTAATTAAATTTTATCTCTTATTTTAAAAAAAATTAAAAAATATCTCATTTTTAGAAAGTTTTTAAAAAAATGCACAGTGATTCACAAAGTTTTGCCTGTAGTATATATTCAAAATCTGTCATATAAATTATATGTATTATTAAAATCAGTATTTATATTACTAAGTAGATAAATGAACATTTTATAAAATAATAAAATAGACATTCTGTAATTAATACAACCATTTTTATCTAAAGTCTTGACAGGTGAAAAATCATAAAACTCAGTGTTCACCCCTGATAAATATTACAGGCTTATATTACTTTTGATTCAGTAATGTATATGTTTTTATATAGATCATATATCTGGAACCTTGTGGCTGAATATACAGAACTATTTTCATACAATCACTGTTATTTAATCTGTGATGTACACATATTGTAAAGACTTTATTACATCTATGCATATATTGTAGGTATGAAATATATACACACGTGCATATTATTTGTATAATATACTAGACATAGTCTGCAAGCATTAGGCGAAAATGAATGGTTGGGGCTGAAGCATTTCCTTTCTGCAAGTGGAAGTCTATCAGATAATCAAGGATGTTCCTAGTTAATATTAATGCTCATAGTCAATTTTCTGAATGACTTTGTATCAAGTATATGGCATGTTGTCTATAAATCATGACAGAAAATCAGTTGATTATACTTTTTCTTAGAGTTGTCATCTTTTCATATATTCTCTTCTACAATGTCCGTTATTTCCGATTTAATAATTATTGGTCTAGACGATTATTGAGCTTTAAATTAGCCTAAATTCTGTTCATCTTGGTCTATGTTGAATTATATAATTTTATGTATATGAATTGCTAGCTTTATTATCATAGTTTTGTTTTCATTATATATATATATATATATATATATATATATATATATTGATTGTTTAATACTTAGTTTTTGGTCCTAATAGGGTTAGACCAGTACACATTTGTATTAAAAAGTATTCTATACAATTATATTGTAAAACTTTTGAATATTTTTAATTTTTAAACAAGTTATTTCGCAACCTTGGTTTCATGCGAAAGCAACGTAGTGAAATAACTCATTTAAAAATGAAAAAAAAAAATATATATATATATATATACACACACACACACAGCTAGCTAAGACGTTTATTTATATTGAGATTATTGTTTATTTTTTCAACCACCTAATATTTACATGAGAAAAGTTATTTTTTAGTATTATGTAAACACCGATATGCTTGTAAATAATAAGTATTTAATAACAGTAAAGGGTATTTATATGCACATCCATTCATGCAGAATGTAATACAAGAATAATTTTAAAGTGGGTTGGCTTCTCATTTATATATGAACTGGAGACATAAATTGCTCCTATCTCCTCAGCACCTATCCTTTTGGTGACATATAATGACCCTAGATCTCTGTTGATGAAGAAGTATTGCCTGAAATGTTGTGAGAATTATATTAGATGATTTACTTACTGACAGTCCTTAAGTAAATTGATAAATGTTAAGAAGTATGACTGAATTTGCATTTCAGTGTTTTTACTGATTTTGTAACATGACAAGTGATAAAAGTAAAAACAAATAGAATGGATTGTCTGTGATTGACCTCAGATCTAAAACAATAGCATGCTGCATGACAAAGATCCACTCTACACACCATATATATATATATATATATATATATATATATAAAGTCTAGCCCAGTGTTGCTTGGGTGTAATGAAAGCTTTAAAACTAATACATGGTCCTGGAGCTCAGACTCTTTGAACGAAAGACTAAAAAGCAATAGTTGTTTCCAGTTAAAGCGAAACCGTAGACTGAAAGGAAAATGAATGGATGTAAGTCAAATTTTGATTTCCTGGTATCGATATCAAATTTTCTGCACTATTGTAAGAACTGCAACCTTGAAACTTCTGAATATCGTTTCTTATGTCTTTGTATATGAGTGTATCAAATTTGATTAAAATCGGACCACTCCTTCTATAACCCGATTTTTTTCAATTATCGATTTTTGATATTTATCGGGAGTACCTCGACACAAAATCTAGCTAAGAACACTCACAGACGCTTATAGTACAACTGTGTAAATTTTCAAGAAAATCAGTTCAGCCATTTCAGAGTCTATAGGTAACGCATGCATACACAGACACACACACACACACAAAGACAAAGTTCTATTTATAAACAGCTTTAATCCAAAAGGAAAAGCAGGAAGGTAAATCCCAAAGACCCAATCCTAATTAATATTAATAGTTTAATATTAAAAAATGATACATGTGGAGAGCTCAATGTAATTAAAATTACAGAGCCAATTATAAAATAAATTTTGATGATCAAAACTGTTGAATGATCATTTCAACATGAAATCTCTAGGAGAGATTTCACATCTCATTGGCAACTACCACATTCCAAAAAAAATGAAATGTGTTAGTTACCGATGAGTTGTGAACTCTCTCTTTGGGATTTCATGTTGAAATGATCATTCAACAGTTTTGAATATCAAAATTTGTTTTATTTTATATATATATATATATATATATATATATATATATATATATAATGTGTGTGATTATAATTATACTCATCTCAAAAACCTTCCTAAAATCTATGAAACAAAGGAAAAAATGGTTGTAAAAAAAAAAAAAAAAGAAAGAGCTTAGGGCATGAAAGTCAGTCAAAAGGGTTCAGACTGAAATCAGTACGAAGCCCAAAGAAAAAACCCAACCAGAGTAACCATCTAACAAAAAGCACTCGATGCAAAGGTAAAGCAAACTAAATAGCACCTAATGAGCCAGACAAACCTAGGTAGCTTTGTCTGGCTCATTAGGTGCAATATATACATATATATATATATATATATATATATATATATCAGCATAGTCAAAACATGGGGGTAGTTAGAGAGTTGGACAGTTAAAAACCATTAGAAAGTCATCTAGTTGACAAAAGAAGATAAGAAAGAATAGTCAGAAGATGGAGGCCAATACATAAACATTTCTCCCAGACCTTGCAGTGCAGATTAGGGCCAAGTTCATATTTAACAGGTAATGATAATATTAGCTGCTTTCTTATAAGAAGACATTTGGCATTCATTCTGCTGGGGTTACTTTCACTTGTAATTTATATAATCTTTCTCTTAAAAAATTAAAAAAAAATAGCTTTCTCAATTAAGCTCTAATAGATCTTTCCAATATTGCTGAGGGTTTTCTTTCCTTTCCTTTACTAGTAGTGCAAAATGTTTAACATCTTGATTACATCATTGTTGCCTGTGCTGTTGCAAGATCTTAGGGGATGTGACTTCTGGTCAGTCAGTCAGTTAAGTGCCATACGTGAAACACGCTTCGGCGATCATGTCTCGAAAGAGACATGACTGACTGGGCAGAAGATTATCCCTCACTAGGTTGCCATTGCTTTCTGCGGTAGACTTGTTGCCAGCCAAGGCTATAGAACCCCATCTGTCCTGTTATTTAACCCATAACTGGAAGGAATAGATGGATTAATACCTTTCCCAAGGGTATTTGCTCGTAAGTGAATGCAATGAATTCAACTGGAATTTGAACTCGGCTCCCGATTTCTCGTTCAGAGCTGATATCCACTGAACCACAACACCCTGGTATAATTCTTTATGGTTGTGGAGAAACAGTCCATGAAGTTTGAAAAAGGATGCTCCTTACTAAGATCTACATGCTTCATTTGCTGAAAGGTATTTTTAATCATTAATCTGAGAAAGTGGTTGTATGAAGCTGGTAGTTAAGGTAATTTAGAATAGGCTTTGGATTGTAGCCCATCTTATGTTCAATTTGTTTGGATGCAGGATGGTTCATCACTACTGCCAACTCAACGACATGCAAACTATGAAATTTTATATCAAGTTTTTGAAAACAAATAAAAGTAATTCATTAATCAGTCATATGCTGCATTATTCCCTATTTTTCTTTCAACTGCATTGTTTTTAAGGATCCTCTACTGCACTAATTACTTTCAGTCATGGTCATTTTCTGTTGCCATAGCAAGATATGACAACACAATTAAAACCTCAAATGTTTTATCCTTCATTAATCTGAGTCATTTGCGGTGGCAGGATAAAATGTTTGCAAAGCAAACAAAGTCACCTCCAGAATGTTAAAGGGGAAGGATTATTTTTAAAACCAAATAAAAATAATTTATTACAGATCAGTTTTTAATACAGAACTTTATTTTAAATTTCAAAATATTGTATGCGATTTCTCTCAAATATTCAATTGAAGAAGAAACAATCTGCGGACTTGTGGTGAGTTGTCATGGAGATGCGTTATAGGCAATAAGCTGAAGCTGTTGAGTCAGTTGTGATGAAATATTCCCTCTTGAATTTCTTTATCTCTTATACTAAAATTATTTTAACTGATTTGCACATAGATGTATTTGAAGGATTTAATAATTTCAGATCCCGAATTTTTTATGATAGGTTCCTGTTAGATGCCATAAATTCTTTCATTCCATTAATAGATTATAGTTTGTGTTTTAGAAATGTTTATCTTAAGTCCTATTTCTTGGGACCCTTGGTAAAGGATACTGATGACTGAAACATTCATTTAGATTGTTCCATTGACAGTATTGACAAGTAATACTCATCCTTGCATTTTGTATTCTCAACCTTCACTACACTTTGAGGGTATGCCTAAGCTAATGAGCTCTTAAAGACAAAGACCTCATTACATGATATTTGTAAATGGCTCAGGAAAGGTTTTATTTGTTTTGTTTTTCTTTTTTTGTTACTTTATATAATCAAGAAATAGCTGAGATTGTCACAAGCATAATTTATTGGAAAGTACTATTAACTCTTTTTGTCTTTGTCTTTTGTTGAATTTAGAAAGCAAGAAATAATGTTTTTGATTATATTATATATCAACAGAAATTAAATTAAACATTATTATTTATATATTTTTCTTTGTCTTTTATTGTAAGCTGACAGAGTTGGCAAACCTAATTACAACGAAACATTACAATGCTTGATAACATGAGATGTACTGTGTTTCACTCATAAATGTGTGGACATGTAATGGTTATCAGTACAGAAAGTTCGAACACAGAGGTAATTTCAAATCCTTGTTATTTTTTTCTACTTCATGCCAATGACCTTGAAAAAGGTATGACACAATCTTTCTCCAGTTATAAGTTAAATGACAAAGCTGACTGGACTCTGTAGCCTTAGGTTGCAGTTAGTTAAGAGAAGGAACATTCTGATCTCACAATTGAAGAGGGTTGGTCTGAAACGTGGTGCCATTTGTCAGTTATCAGTCCTTATGAAAAGTGTGGCTGGTTCTACATCAGCTTTCCTCACTATAATCAAATAATTGGTGGGTCTAGTTCAGCAGTTCATCATGTTGAAAAAGGTTCCCATATGATCACCAAAGTTAAGCAATGTCGAGCCTGCTCAGTACCTAGACAGGTGACTGGGAATACCAGATGCTGAAAGCTCGGATGTGGGTGTGATGTAATGGATAATGACTCAGAAATGTTAATTGGAAAGTTGTTTCAATTTCAGTTGGATTCATTATATTCACATATGTGTAAATGCCCTGCCCCAGCTATAGGTTAATTAACCTATAGCTGGGGCAGGGCATTTACACATATGTGAATATGGCAGGGCATTTACACATATGTAAAACTTGTATCGCTTCTTCTTTTATGTGTTGTATCTCTTCAGGACATAGACGATGATCACCCTTCACATCTTTCTGTCTCTTGTAACTCTTAATTTAATAAGTTTTGTCTTTTCTCCTGAACCCTGCCCTACCATACATTTGCATGCTGCTTTCCTCTGTCCCTTTCCCTCAATCTGTCCTGTGAGTATCAGATTAGATTTTCCAAGCTCTCTTTCCTAATTAGGTGTCCCAGAAATTTCAGCTATTTCTTCCTGATGTTAAGTATAAGTTTTCTTTGTTTCCATTTTTCATGTTCAGTCCATGATATCCTCAGCATCTTTCTGTAGAACCTCATTTCCATTGCTTGAATCTTCTTCATCTTTGAGGAGATTGTACAGCATTTGCTGCATACAGACAGATATCACATATCAGGTCAATAATCTTTTCTTTGTTGCTAACAAAATTTTTGAAATCCTTATTATCTCAAAAAAAAAAATTCCAGGTTAAAAATTCTGGCTTTAAATAATATGCAATTGGCTGATAATCAATCATAACAAAACAATCATAAAAAATGAACGGATTAATCAATCTCATATTTCAGCTCTAAATTTAATTGTTGGTTGCTCATATGCTGAAATTGAGAGTAGAGTTCATGTGTTTGCAACACTTATGTCCTGAGGATGATGAAATAAACATCGAAATCTTAAGAAAAATGAATCCCATTTCATGTTTGTTAATCAAATATTGATCCTCAAGAAACATTTACATAACATAATCGGAGCAATGTTTCCTTCAGGAAAAAACTAAATCCAGAAACATAAAAATAGATATAGCATATTGAGACACTCAGAAAATAATGTATATATATATCCAAAGCTTAACAAACCAGACATTATTGTTATCAGCAAGAAAGAAAAAAGTGAATATGATTTAAATTCCTACTTAAATAGACAAATGTGGTTGAAAGAGCTAAAATGTTAACTGGATGCACAAAAAAAACAAAGAAAAAATCTGGCATTATATAAATATCATTCCAATTATTCTAAGAAGAATATGAAAAAGACGATAACAAAAATACAAAATAATGAGCATGTAAACACTATATTTTAGTAGATGAATTTTTCCCATCTTTAAGATTGTTCTGCAGATAATTTTTTTCTCTTTTGGCAACACTGAACTGTCTATTTAGAGAATGAATTAGACAGTTGCTTTCTGTGCTATATAAAATAGATTTTTTTAAGACTGCTTTATTTATTGATAATTGTTAAGTTTCTTGGGTTAGTAGCCTCAACTTGTATGAGAAAAGATTTCTGATATGAGATTTTTTTGTTATGTAATTTTGCGGCTTTTTTCTATATGGTATATTATAACTTTGTAAAAGCAGTAAAAATCTTGGTCTAATCTTAGGCAAACTAATATAAAGTAGTCGATGGGGGATGTGCAGGTAGGTTTAAAGCTATTGGGTCAGAAAATGGAATTGGTAGCAAGCTAAGTTTAAATTTTGGCCTTATCTTTGTGTTCATTTTCACACTAATACACTTCATTGATTGTATTTTCTATGGTTTATCAACCCTTTGAAGGTCATTTCAATACCATAAAATATTTATAAATTATAAGATTTATTTTCCTTTGATTTTTTTCTTCTTTGATTTTTTTCTTCTTTGATTTTTTTCTTATTTGATTTTTTTCTTATTTGATTTTTTTCTTATTTGATTTTTTTTTCTTTGATTTTTTTTAAAAAATAATAAAGATTTAGTGATATAAGTCTTACTAATTAACCTATAACTGGGTGGAGAAGAGGTGGATTGATATTTCTCCTAAGGGAATTTGCATGTATGTGAATGTAACAAATTTGACTGGAATTTGAACTTGGCTCTCTGATTCCTTAATCTGAACTGCTATTCATTACTTCGCTACTTCATTGTTTTAGAACTCTTGAAATTCCCTGGAACACTAAGCCATTATTCATAATACCACTTGCAAATTCAAAGTTACAGTATTCTCTAACGATCACCCATCTAGGTCAGAGAATTAGGACTCAGTTCTCCAAATAACAATTCCAAAACATTATTCATTACACCACCTTCAAGTTCAAGCCTACATCACCTGATATTTCCAAGCAGTCACCTATCTAGTTATTGACCAGGTTTGATGTTGCTTGACTTTGGTGATTGTACAGAAACTGGTGTTTCAACAACAAATACACTTGAAAAAGTAGTAGCTATCCCAAGAAATAATAGAAATCTATAGATAACAAAAAATTGCCTATGTCCTGGAAAGGGATATATATATATATATATATATATTATTCGAGGTAGTTAAGTGGTTTAGGTAAATGTAACCAGGTAGAACAATCTTGTAATTAGATGTAATAGATGGTACTCGTTGTATGCAGCATCCTGAGATGTAGTCAATAGACGTAGATCTCTAGTTGAAGACCTGTAGACCTCAAGTGATAGATCTCCTGACATTCTCATCTTCGTCTATATTTATAGCTGACACCAGCCAATCACATTCCAGTGAGGGGGAACCAAGGTGTATTCATATTCATTACCTATGCCTACATCTTGAAGAGGCATGAAATTAAAAAATTACTATTGCTATGTTCCATCTTTTGAAATTTGTACTCAGGAATAAAGATATTTCTCTCTTCTGTAGATATTTATAAATCTAAGCTAAATATTTTTCAATGTATTCATATTGCTTTCTAACACCATTGTTGAATTATTTTATGATTTGTTGATTTTTGTTGAGCCTTTAGCTGTCAGTAAATTTGTGAACAAATTTTTGGCACTCTACACCCTCATTAGGTTGAAGTCATTAACCTGACGAGGGCATAGAGCGCTGAAAATTTGTTCACAAATTCACTGATAGCTAAAAGGTCAACAAAAATCAACAAATAATAAAATAAGCTAAATATATTTTGGGCGTACCTGAAGGAGACTACCACCACCTTTAAATTTGTTGTTTTTCATTTTTTTCTTTTACTTTTTTTCAGTGCAATCTTATTGATTACACCCTAAACTCTCTGATTGACAAAAAAATTTGAAAAAATTTTGGTATTTAAACAATTTTATTGGGTGCTCAGTTTTTCATACAATGTTAGAGTAAATCGATCCTCCATTTTGGAACCACTCACTAGTACAACATAACCACCACCTGTAAATTTGTTGATTATCAATTTTTTTTTTTTACTTTTTTCAGTGCAATTTTGTTGATTAAACCCTAAACTTTCCAAATGACAAAAAAAATTTGGAGAAATTTCAATATTTAAACAATTGGTGGGGGGGTCAGTTTTTCATACAGCCTTATAGTAAATTGATCTTATGCAATTAATTTTTTTGCTTGCGCATATTCAACAACTGAATCCTTTGCGAAATTTTTGAATGAAGCCATTCTTGGAGTTTCCGAGGAAGATGTCATTGTAAGAACTGAAAAAAACTTGAAAAAGACAAAAACAAGAGCAAAAACGAGTGGTTCTAAAATGGAGGATCGATTTACTATAATGTTGTATGAGAAACTGAGACTCCCCTAAAACTATTTAAATATTGAAATTTTTACAAATTTTTTTTGATAATTGGAAACTTTATGTAATAATCAATAAGACTGTGCTGAAAAAAGTCAGAAAAGAATAAAAAACAACAAATTTAAAGGTGGTGGTAGTCTCCTTCAGGTCCACCATATTTTGTTTCAATTTTGTAGAAAAAGATTTTAGTATATTTTGTTTGATTTTTATTTCTTTAAAAACCTTTATTTTTTTTATTATTATTAAAAGACTTAAATTTGGACTAATCAAACCAGAAAAAAAACAATATTTTCTTCTTCTCGCAGTATGCAAAAGTTTGGATAAGTTTTATTTTCCAGTTTTGAAATGTTGGAACTGGTGAATAACCAACACAGACTCACAGGTAAAATAGAATATTTGTTGATCATTTATAAGTTTCTTTTCCTCTGACATTATTTATACTCAGATTGTTGTCAACATCTTTGTTCTTATAATTATATCATTTTGGCGAAACTTGTACCCTCCATCAGGTGTTTGTCAATCCAAGAAACCCTCAAAGAATTTTGAACTAAATGCTTTATTTAATCTAAAGGTGTAGACTGTTCCCTTAAGATTATCTGGATCTATAAGCCCCTGATAAAGGCCAGGTGATACAAGGGCTGAAATATTGTGTTATCAACAACAAAGATTTGAACAGTAGTTGAAATGTGAATAATGTAAACTTCTCATCTCAGAAATTCAGTCAGAATGCTTAGCTCTTTTTACTTGGTTTTCTTATCCTCTCTATTATAATAAGGACTGTTGTTTGTATGTATACATATATAACTCCCTCCTGTCATACTCATGATTTGACTTTGTTTAGACTGTTGGTCACTCGTGGTCGAGAGGTCTAAGATGCGCCAGATCAATTGGTGGTTTCTCCTATGTGGATAGGGGTCGCAGGTTTTCGTAACAAAAATTTAATATATAATACTGTTTGATTATAAACAGAATATCTACTTAAATACAAGTATCGTTCAAAAATAATGTTCAAACAAATAATTTCAAATTGTCAGTTTGTTTATAACCATTTCGTTAATCTTCGTAACATGTTTATATATATATATATATATATATATATACTAGCAGTATAGCCCGGCGTTGCTCAGGTGTAATGAAAGCTTTAAAACTAATCTATGGTTCTGGAGCTCAGACTCTTTGGACGTTGGCACGAAAGACTAAAAAGCAATAGTTGTTTCCAGTTAAAGCGAAACTGTAGACTGAAAGAAAAATGAATGGATATAAGTCAAATTTTGATTTCCTAGTATCGATATCAAATAAGTTTTTTTCGTTGTAAACTGAATTTTGAAGGCTAAATAAGTCCTCTAAGTAAATGGTATCATGGCTGAGACTAAGAACTACAATTATACCTACTTAGAGCTAAACCCGAAGAAAAAACTAAAATAAAAGGGCTGAAAAAATACATACAGGCAGATAAACTGACACACACACACACACACAAACATCTTGCCTTTTATTTATATATATTATCGATTTTCTGAACTATTGTAAGAACTGAAAACTTGAAACTTCTTGAATATCATTTCTTATGTCTTTGTCTATGAGTGTATCAAATTTGATTAAAATCAGAACACCTCTTTCTATAACCCGATCTTTTCAATTATCGATTTTTTGATATTTATCGGGGGTACCGCGACACAAAATCAAGCTAAGAACACTCACAGACGCTTATAGTACAACTGTGTAAATTTTCAAGAAGATTGGTTCAGCCATTTCGGAATCTGTAGGTAACGGAGACACACACACACAAAGACAAAGTTCCATTTATAAATAAGTTTAGATATATATGTCTCACCATACTGATGAGCTGTGATACAGTAAAATAGATCTGTCTGTCGATAACTACACTCTCACATCCTGATTGAGCACTCTGGAAGAATGGTAGATTTTGAAAAAACAGTAGCTACTCTAGCATCTACGCATTGCTTATTCAGTAATGAATTGGAGCACTCTGGCTATTGGCGCATGATACATCATATGCTAAAAGCCTGCTCTTTCTACTGAGCACCCATAGCTCAGAGGTAGAATCGCCGACTGCCGCCAATTCGGTCAGGTTTCAATCCTGGCTTAAAAGCAATCGGATGTCTAATCGTACTGATGAGCTGTGATACATTGAAACAGATCTGTCCACCGATGACTATATATTTCCAAAATGTCACACTCATATAAAGAGAAAAACAATAGCAAAGCAGCATTGGCTCAGTTCATTTTCTTTACTATTAGCTATTAAGACTCTTACTGCAGGTTTGCTCTTTGACAGTGACTTATTTCTTTTTTAATTATGTCATTGAGTCGTGAAGTGTGTATATATATATATATATATATATATATATATACACACACACACACACACTATCTCTCTCTATTATAATAAAGACCGCCTTGTGCTTATTTATGTGTGTGTGTGTGTGTATATATATATGTAAAAAAATCTCCTGTCATGTTGATAGCGAGAGAGACAATAGAGAGAGAGTGTCAGCTCAGTTCATTCTCTTTACTGCCTATATACTACTTTATATATTATTCACTATTCCACGCCATAATTATTGAAAAAAAAGACACTGTTAAAGAACAAGCATGCCACAAGAGTTTTAATGTCTGGTATTAAAGTGAATTAAGTTATATATATATATATATATATATATATATATATATATATATACACACACACACACGCACGCACACACACAGACCCTCCTGCCATGCTTAATGGGAACAACCTGTGAGGAAACAGCTAATAATATTTTGCTGTAATTTTTGACAGCAGGGATACATACATTAATATAATAGTTTTAAAAACAGTTCCACACAAGTTGTCCAGTTTACATACAAGATGTTACTTATTTTGTGATTCAACTAATTTGAGCATTTACTTTCATCAAGTGTTATATGATATGAAATCTTGCAAAGCACAAAATGTAATTCCTTTGCAAGTTTAATCAAACTTGTGAGAAATGACTGAATAATTTAATTAATACCTGAACTGGCTTTGTTCAATAAACACCTCCATGATAATCCAGGACAAATTAGTGTCATTTATTCTAATTAAGAAAAGAATTAACTGAACGGAAACTTCAGTTGTTACTAAAGAAAATTAAGTGACTAGAAATAAAATCTAATGAAAAAGGAGACAACACAAATTGGTATTGGTCAGAAAGCCGATGGTGGGATTTAAAAATGGCAACAGAAAATCAGTGTCACCAAATTTAGACTCAGTATGAGTCAGAATATTGCACAACCAACAATCAGCTTCTTGTGTCAAGTATTTTCATGGATTAATAAAAATCCATTTCACAAATACATTAATGTCAAAACCGACAATGTTCCACTTTAGAATCTGCTGACTCAATGTATACAGTTTATCATGAGAAATGGCAGCAAAGAGGAAAGTCAGAAATTGAGAGAAGAGGGGGAATGAGCATAAAGGAACAAAGAGTGAGTCATAGAATTAGTAACTCTGAATAGTGAGTGGGAATATCTATAAGAATTAGAAGAGGAAAAAATTATGATATGAAAAAGGGTTTAGATGGAAACAAGTGTTTTGTGGAGTACATTATGGGAATCAAAATTATAGACAATAGCTTATAAGACAAACTTTTGAACATGAAAAATGATCCTAAAAGATAGGGAAGTGGAAAGCTTCTAAAAGATTCTATGATTCAAAGATCCTCAGAGAACAGGATGCGGAGAGATCCTAAAAGGTAGAGATAGGGAAGTGAAGAGAAAGAAAAAGATTTTTAAGAGTCATATATACATGCACACACATATATCTAAACTTATTTATAAATGGAACTTTGTATGTGTGTGTGTGTATCCATTACCTTTAGACTCCGAAATGGCTGAACTGATTTTCTTGAAAATTTACACAGTTGTACTATTGTAATATAACAATCTGGCCCCACCCGAGGAAGTGATGCAAGCGATGGTGTTTCCCGTCGGTGAAGGGGGCGGCGAAGCGACAAGACAGGTGTTTGTGAAATACATCCTGTCGAGGCCGGAGCGGATGTCGTTTTGACCTTATTTCCGACAGCGGCGGAAATGGCTACAGAGGCAAACAGATCAGGTGTCTCTTGGAATTACGTGGGCGAGGCAAAACCGGAAGGAAAGTCCCGGTTCTAGAAGACTATATAAAGACCTCGAAACACGGATTCGCCAGCAGAGAACGGCCAGTGGAAGCAGAGAAACACCACGGCAAGAATACACTCCCGTCAACCCATTCTATGTGCCTCTCACCCTTCCGTTCTCTATTCCACACGGTTCGTCGTCAATAATAAAAATATAACCTTATATTTTTATATATGCGTGTTTGTTGTTTTGTCGTCGTACGGCGATATATAACACTATAAGTGTCTGCAAGTGTTCTCAGCTAGGTTTTGTGTCGAGATACTCCTGATAAATATCAAATCGATAATCGAAAAAATTGGGTTAGAGAAGGATTGGTCCGATTTTAATTAAATTTGATACACTCATAGACAAAGACATAAGAAACGATATTCAGAAATTTCAAGGTTGCAGTTCTTACAATAGTGCAGAAAATCGGTAATACATATATATAAAAGGCAAGATGTTTGTGTGTTTGTCTATTTATCTGTCTGTATGTCCTTTATACAAATCCACAATTTTTATTCGATTCTCACCAAACTTCACACAAATATTCTTTAGGCTGAGTCTGAGCTCCAGGACCATGTATTAGTTTTAAAGCTTTGATTACACCCAAGCAATACCAGGCTATACTGCTAGTATATATATATATATATATATATATATATATAGAAAAAGAAGTGTGTTTGTGCCAACCAAAACAGAGTAGTAAAATTACCTTGTAGACAAATTCACTGGTTCAGTCATCACTGAGTACCTCATTACTATGGCCTTCAGCCCTGCATATGTCTTACTAGCCCCATCAATTGATGTTCAATGTGTTCAATCCCACGGTAGGATTTCAAATGCTGATTTTCAAGGCAAAATTTTTATCTGTTTTGAAATAATGCTATGATTAGCTTAGTAAATATCAGAAATTGAAAGGTAGTGGTAGGAAAAGGAAAGACATGATACACATTTTGATTTATGGTATTTTTGTAAATTGTTATTGATACTTGGCCAGTTTTTCTGATGTATTAATGTTTAATGTATAAATCGCATTATCATAAACATTTAATCTAGAGCTGTAGATGCCTTCTCTTCAATAAAATTATACAGTAAATAAGAATAGGAGAGAAAGAGAGCCATATAGTGGGTAAATCACTGAAAGGGTGGGTGACAGTAAGAGAAATAAGGATAGAAAGAAATTAAGAAAAGAGTAATAAAAAGAAGACTGATAGGGCTGGAACAGAGAAATTGTGCTGAAATGAGAGAAGTGAAATGAAAACTGAGAAAAAAAGGAAGACGATATAAAGTGAGAGAAAATACAAAGTTCAGTAAAGCGATAAGAAAGTGTGACAGTCGACAAGAAGAAAGGCGTAAAAAAAAAAAGTGTATGTGATTTAAAAGAATATAGAAACAAAAAAGATTGAAGGAGAAACGTTAGATTAAAAGTCTTGTATTTGTCTTGTCTAGTTTCCCACATCTGCACATTGAGAGTGCTCTTTTCCAACAGAGTAAAAACTAGTGTTCCCAAACCCAGACCCACACTGACTATTGGCTAATACCTTCCCAGCATTGCTTGTATGCAAATTGTCAGTACCACTTCCTGCCAGTAGAATGTCTTCTCTCAACAACCTATTATAGAAGAGGACATAACTCTTGGTGCTTACAGCATCACATACACCAAATCTGTGTCTCTTCCTGGGTTGACCCAATTTTCTCTTAGAAGGAATTTGAAGTTGCCAAATAAAAATTTATAATGTTTGATCACTGAAGATTAACACATCCTAATCATTTTACTTTATGCTTGATTAATTACTTTTACTAATCTATGAACACTTCTGAGAAATATTTTTTACATAAATATATACATTTAGATATATAAACTAACCTGGGAACATACACAAATGTATAAATGTGTGACACTGGGATCATCAAAGGTTGATCAATCAAAAGGAAGAGGAAAAAGTCTACTAATTGGAGGATACTTGTCAAAATTTGCAGGAAAATGGACTGAAAAGTTGAGAAAACAATTAAAAATGAATTGTGTCAAAAAAATCATGTTTTAAAATATTTCCAAGGAGAATCAAACCCAAGTTTGACAAGAAGGAATTCACGAAGATTGAGCAAAACCAAGACTATATGTTCTTTCCTAACTTCTGTCAATAAAAAAGTGATCATTAATGTAACCTCAAAGATGTCAAATAGAAAAAAAAATGTTGTTGGCAAAGAAAACAAAGTGGTTGCCGAAATACCATTTATGATTTTTCTGGGCAAAGGGCCAGGAAAAACATCTTGTTTGAATAAACCACCCAGAAGAAAAGTTTTATATTCAACATTAATTTAGGATTCCTTTGGATACAAGTCATAATGAAAAATTAATTTCTATTTAGAAGTGACCATGGACTAAAAAGCTGTCTGGTTTTTGTTGGAAGAATAGAGTTGTGAAATTCAGAATAATTTTCTTTCCCACCCATGACAATCCTTGAGTGGTTCTGTTGATCAAGAAACAACCAGCATGAGACAAGCTGATAAAGAAAAACTAATGACTGAAAATCATTTATTTTTGCCTCCTGCATCTACAGTTAGATGCTGAGAAAGTAGAGGAAGATTAGCATCACCTGTATGGAGAGATGGTGAGAGATGCGACGTGAAGGAAGTTAATGAGCGGCTTGATTTCTCTGACCACTCTCAGAAGGGGGCTGGAGAACCCCAAATTTGGAGAAATACTTCAGTAAATATATTTTGAGAATATGGAATTTTAGAAAAAGGTTAATGCAATGGGTGGAAGACAACCAAACCAAGATCCTAGTCAATCCCACTCCTGATGAACACAGAACTCAAAATAAGCTGAAGATTTTTGAACAGCTGACACAAAGGTGAGACACACGCACAGTCCTCACACTATTGCAACTGGAATCCATATCATTTGCCAAGACCAAAACCTTGTAATGGCCCTGATGATCAGAACTTAGAAGTTTAAGTTATGACTAACACAAGTTGCAGACTCTTAAGAGGATCCCAGTTTCATTTGATTATAACAGTGATTGGGAAAGGTTAAAACCGCTGTATACAACAAATTATTTATAAACAAAATCATTGTTACATTTTTAACTTGAGATAATTTTTTTTATTCCAAAAGATTCTTTTTTCCTAAACTGTCAAACCATCTTCACTTCACCCTCTGAGATCAAACAAATAAATGTAGCAGAAGAGTGAATGATTGTGAACAGACAAACACCAGTTAAGTCAAGTGGAACCATTCCCACCATCTCAATACCAGTGACAAATGAGCCACATGTTAACAGGTGAGGAGTCAGCTCAATGGGACTATAGTATTCTAGAGGAACTTGAAGACTAATGCAGAGATAGGACTACATTAATGTTTTGTTGACTAGGATTAACATTATTGGTTATCATTGATTAGGAAGGACTGACATATTGGAAATCCATATGCACACACAATTTTGGTTATAGAAATCTCACACATTGTACATATAAATTTTATAGAAATTGATTGGAACTTCTTTTCAGGACATAGATTAGATGATCATGTCTCTTCACAACTTTCTGTCTTTTGGCTTTTATTTATATCCTCTCTGTCCTTATTCTGTTATCCATTCACACAAACTTGTTAAGTAGGTTACTTGATATTTCTCTGGCTTCTCTTGCTTTTATTATTGCTTGTAAGCTAAATTCTTCAGGCCCTCTTTCCTCAGTGTGTCCAAGAAACTTCATCTGACCTAAGTTTCCTTGCAGATTATCTTAAAACTTATTTGTTTCTCATATATTCTGTGTGTCATAGATATTTTAAATAACTCTTTCTCAAAAAGAAATACTACCTTCTCAAGCCAACATACATGATTATAAAAATGTAAAAAAATTAAATGAAAATGATCAAATTTAAACTCTGTTATTTAAAATATGTAACAGTTAAATTAATTTCTCAAATTAAAATAATGTATATAATAATTACACTATAAAAAAATATAAAGACACTAACTACATTTACTCACTTAGCATTCTCCATGCACACTTTTGTTTATCAGACATTAAATTACACCACTTAGCATCTTCCATAAAAATACCTTGATTGTCATTTTACCTGAAGTATATTTATGGACATTTTTAAATTTAAAAAAATTTGTAGAAATAATATTTTTTACTCATGCATAGAAATCAAATCCTTACAGTTTACGTTAAGTCTATCAGATGACGAAATGTATCCATAAGGATAAGTTTTTCTTTTATCTTTTATATTGTCTTTTTACAAATATGTTTAGTTATATCTGCATTTTTATGCGTGCACACACACACATACACACACACACACACACACATATATATATATATATATATATATATATATATATATATATATAAAAAAACATATTTATAAATGGAACTTTGTCTGTGTGTGTCCGTTACCTATAGACTCCAAAATGGCTGAACCAATCTTCTTGAAAATGTACACAGTTGTACTATAAGCGTCTGCAAGTGTTCTTAGCTAGGTTTTGTGCCAAGGTACCCCTGATAAATATTGATAATCGAAAAAATTGGGTTATAGAAGGAGTGGTCCGATTTTAATCAAATTTGATACACTCATAGACAAAGACATAAAGGATATTCAGAAGTTTCAAGATTGGAGTTCTTACAATAGTGCGGAAAATCAATAATATATATATAAAAGTTGTTCGTGTGTGTGTCTGTTTTATCGCCTGTATGTCTTTATTTTTTCAGCCCTTTTATTTTAGTTTTTGCTTCGGGTTTTGCTCTAAGTAGGTATAATTGTAGTTCTTAGTCTCAGCCATGATACCATTTACTCAGAGGACTTATTTAGCCTTCAAAATTCAGTTTACGACAAAAAAAACTTATTTGATGTCGATAATAGGAAATCAAAATTTGACTTATATCCATTCATTTTTCTTTCAGTCTATGGTTTCGCTTTAACTGGAAACAACTATTTCTTTTTGGTCTTTCATGCCAATGTCCAAAGAGTCTGAGCTCCAGGACCATGGATTAGTTTTAAAGCTTTCATTACACCTGAGCAATACCGGGCTATACTGCTAGTATATATATATATATATAGGGAACAATGGTTGCACACTGTGCTGAGTTTGACCATAACAGAACATTTGTTTTTAAAAATTAGATTTTAAATTTTAACATGCAAACTAATTATCTCCAATAAGCAAGAGACACTGAGATTACTAAGATGTAAGACACATGCTGGTAGAAATAAGTAATAAAATTGCATGTTGTGTGTTCATATCTTATGTTCAACTTTATGGGGTAATTCCTACAGGTGGTACATCTCCCATTGAATTAAGGTGAGTGTTAGAGTCAGTTCTTGATTGTGAGGGCTAAAGCCTCTTAATGGGTAAGTTCTATTAATGGTAAAGAGCTGGGCAATTTCTATCTCCAATCTCATCTACATGTGAGATTCCAACTTCAAATTTTTGAATTTACCATATTTTGTTTAAGTGAGGATAGAGAAAATGTGAAACTGAATTTATTTGATGTCACTTTTTTTTAATTAATTTTCAGGGTTTCAAATAGACGCATAGATACAAACTTTCAGCTTTAAGTGGTTTGATGGTTGCTTAAGGTATTCATTATATGTTGCAATACTCTATCCCTGATATTTGGACATTCTTCTTCCATAAATATAGTAAATGCTGCTTAAATATTTAAATGAAACTAAAATTAAACGAAACTTGGAAACAACAAAAGCAAAATAAAATAACCAAAAAAAAAAGACAAATAGAAGAATAATTAAGGAATCCATCTAAACTTAGTAAGATATAAAAGTGTGTAATACTCTAAAAAATTCTGGTAATAAAACCAAACTAAAATAAAGCTGGAATCTGATTCGATAAGATTAGGGAATCAAAAACAGTGATTTCAAGTGTTACATTATAAAGCAATCTTCAAATAATTTAGAAAACAAAAACTGTCTGAAAATGTCTCTGATATTTTTTTGATTGAATTATATATTTTCACACACATATATAAGGACCTTGAATGAGTTCTTGCTGATTTTTAATGAAATGTAATGTTTTATTTACAAAAATTAGTAAGAAACATGTCACTGAAAGAATTGTCCATCACTAGCCACTACATTTTTCCCATCTTTCTGGTAGCATTTGAATTCCACATCAGAAAAATGACATCTTTTGAAACTAACCACAAGTTGAGCTATTTTTTTTTTTTTTGCATCTTTAATGATGAAAGTGCTGCTCAGTCAGGCCATGTAGCATTAGTTGGGGCAATGTCTGGTGAGTATGGCGAGTGGTGGAGGATTTCCTATTTAAGCATTTCCAAGTAGGTTTTTACTGATTTTGCAATATGTGGTCTAGAGTTATCATGTTACAAAATCACTTCGTTGTATCTCTGCTTGTATAGTGGCCATCTTTTTTTCAATGCTAGCCTCGGATGCATCAATCATAGCTGACAGCAATCTTCCGTGATAATTTTGGTTGGTTTGAGAGGGTCATAATAAACTACATCCAGCTGATCCTGCTGAATACAGAGCAGAATCTTCGAACTATTGATATACAGCTTTGCCACCAATGTTGATTCTTGACCAGGCTTACCCCACAATCTTTGATGCTTAGGGTTATCATAGTGTATTCACTATTCATTACTGGTCACAATAAGATACAAAAAAAAGCCTTTTGTTTTCTGCTGTCAATGCAGCTGTTTACATGTGACAAGATTCTGTTCAACTTCTCTCAGCTTTAACTTGTACAGCACCCAGTGTTCTTACTTTAGAGTCATTCCTAATATTTTCAGACATTTATTTTGAAACTTGTGTGATCAACTCCTAATGATTTTGCAAGTTCAGCTTCCACTTAACATGAGTGTTTATGAAGTCATGCCTCCAATTTTTTGTCTTCAAACATTTTAAGTGTGCCAGAGTGTTCTTTATCTTCAGTATCAAAATCACTACTTTTGAAGCATCTAAATTAATCCCTGTATGTTGTTTCTAACAGAGCATAGTCACCATAAGTCTCAACAACAATTCTGTATGCTTCAGCTGTAGGTTTTTTTTTTAATAACGTAGTGCATTAAAATTCCCTACAAACACACTTTGTTTGGCACAAGATCCAACATGTTCAATGCTATGAAAAACAAAGTTGTTTTCACTTTGGCGAAATGACATACTCTGAATTTCAAACTTGTTTATAGTACTTCCTTACAGATACATTACCATCTCAAACTACATGTATGCAGTTCTGGGAATGCCATTTATTGAAAAACAGTAAGAACGTATTCAAGGTCCTTATATATATATATATATATATAAACATTATTTTTAATTGATACTTATATTTAGTAGATGCTCTGTTTTTTATAATTAAATAGTATGTTTCTTTTCATCTATTGGCATGAATAATTGAGAAATTATATCAGAAAATATGTGTCTTTTGGCAGGATTCAAACTTGTGTCTCCTAGGGGAGACTGTCATTAGATATGACATGTCGTATACGGTTCGACTATGCCGGCCTCACAATTAAACAAAGCTGAATAGTGCTTTTGAACAAACATTTTCCTGATTCATAACTGCTCTGTTTCATATCCTAATGTGAATGAAGACAATTTAGTTGCAAAATCCATTATGAAATAGATTAACTCTGACATATTTTTTAATTTATTTACTTAAATATTATTTTAATGGATACATCATGTTGCTCTAATGAAATCCTAAATAATGAAATGTGTTTGATGAAAAAAAAATTTCCATTTCATCATTAAATTTTCTAACACTGTTCAGGTATATAAAAATTTATATAACATTTTCTCCCACAGGGTTTAAAATTTCAGCATATATATGTTAGGAGGCAAGGATAGCTGCTTGAATTGAGTAAATCAGAGAGCCAGGTTCAAATTCCAGTCGAATTCATTATATTCACTTACATGCTAATACTCTTGGGAAAGGTATGAATCCATCTTTTCTCCTCTAATAATGGGTAAATAGCAGAACAGATTGGGTTCTAGAGCCTTGGTTGGTAACCAGTCTACTGCAAAATGTAATGGCAACCTACTGTGGGAAAACTTTCACACCACATGTGGTTGGTGACCTCTTGTGGAGCCAAGAAAAAGTTTAATGAAACTTCCTTTTAGGAAAGAAGCTAGCTCAACCTGCCTTGGGTGAATGTTGATATAAGTAAGCAAGTTTCTATGCATATGTAATCGCATCATTGGAAATATTACTTTAGTTCAATGAAGTCCAAAAAAACAAAATGCATCACACGTTTTTATCACTTTGTCATTGTTTTCCTAATATGTATGAGAAATGAACACCATTATATGATAAATAAGCATTTGTGACATAATGATCCTGAGTTGTGTAAAATATTTGTTCAAACTTGTCTTGTCGTTATGTCCTTGTGCTAGACAAGAATATTCCTGCTGTAGATTAATTTTAAAAATTGGATCTTGCAGGCCAATATTAGTGTTAATGTTCAATGCTTATAGGGTGGTCGCCTGTTATCGACCTACACAAAATAGTTTAAGCTTAATCCCCATCTTCAAAGTTCTCTAGGCTGTCAATTTCTTCATGTATCCGTGAGAATAAATAAAATCAAAGACGAAAGTATTTCATGATCATGATAAGCTTATCTGCTTTGTCTAAAAGAATCTCTGAATCAGCGCTGTCCATATGATATAAAAGATACCAAGAGTGACTGGATAATGGCAACACTGAAGAACT
The DNA here is from genome assembly GCA_037127315.1 of Ascarosepion bandense. Lineage (NCBI taxonomy): Eukaryota > Metazoa > Mollusca > Cephalopoda > Sepiida > Sepiidae > Ascarosepion > Ascarosepion bandense. The sequence continues at coordinate 6,965,920 of JBBBDQ010001045.1, forward strand.
GCTCTGATAAGCTTCTAACCAAAATTCATAGATTCATAAAACGGCTCAAAATTAATATTTGGTATCAGGTTTAACTTCTGAGATTGGATTCATCAACAATCTGATAAGTAATGTTATTTCAATAGCTTTCTTGTCGCGGTTAAGAAAAATATCAGCTGAAGTTCTATAAGAGAAAAACAGCATTTCTTGGAAGCACGTATGTCTTAAGAAAAATTTTAAATGGCATTCTACTCCCTTGTGCTATTTACAATCACAAAGAATCTAATTTGACTTTTCCCTCATTTGATAAAACATGTTTATAATAGTTAAGTGTAAACAATAAAAATATAAACATAAAATTAAACAAAATTCAACTTTATTCCTCAATATAATCTTCTAGAGTGATACACTGAGTCCAACACAATTAGATACATTTTTTTGTAGAAGGATTTGTCTTTAGCCTCAAAATATGCCTCAGTTTCTGATATTACTTCTTCATTGGAGCCAAAACCCTTTTCCCTTGAGCATTCTTTTGAGGTCTGCAAACAGTTAGGAGTTGCTGGAGGCCAGATCTGAAGAATAGGGTTGATATGGAAGCAATTTGAAGTACGATTCATGTAGTTTTGCCATCATTGCAATCGACTTGTGACACAGTGCTCTGTCTTCATGAAAGATCACTTTTTTCTTCATTGTGGCTTTTTTTTTTTTGGCAATTTTTTCCTTCGAATACACCAATAATGCTATATAATATTCACTATTGATGGTTCTTCCTTTCACAAGGTAATCAGTGAATAAAATATCTTGTGCATCTCAAAATACAGAGCCTAAAAACTTGCCTATTGATGTCTGGATATTTGGTTGCTTTGGACAACTTTCACCTGCTGCTGTCTACTCAGCTGACTGCCAATTTGACTCTGGAGTGAAGTGGTGGATCCATGTTTCATCCATTTTCATATATTTATGCAAAAACACCTTCTTGTGATATTGAAACAGTTGCAAACAATGTTCTGAATTGCCAACACGTTGATGTTTTTGATCAACTGTGAGCAAATGTGGCACCCACTTTGAACACAGCTTTCTCATTGACAAATGTTTATGTAAAATGGTAAAACGCTGCTTTCTGACTTCTTTGGTATCTCGTGCAGCTTCAATTTACGATTGGCCAAAATAAGTTTGGATTTTTTTTTTTTTGGTGTTTTCTAGGACAACTGCTGATTTTGGTTGACCTGAGCATTCAGCATCATTTGTGTCTGTATGACCACATTTAAAACAGCATACAACTTCTTAATCATTGATCGAAGCAGAGTCTAAATAATAGTTATCAAGCCATTGCTTTGCTTGAACAGTATTTTTTCCCCCATCAGAAAGCAATGCTTCATCAAAATACAAAATTCAGATTTTTCCATAGCTTTTAAAAACTGCAGCAGTAGCTTCACTTAAATAACTGTTATTTGTAAAGTATTAATCTGATTGGGCCCAAATTTTGTCATGTGTCATTTGAAGGTCAGTACTTTATAAAGATCATATGGATGTTTTTATTAGTAGTGCCATCTAAATGTCAGGCCTGGGACTTATTGAGTTATGTGTTAACATTGTTGAGATGTTAATGTTTATAGATTCCTGACAACCATTGTATAAACACAACACTAGTTTATTTTCCTTTTCAGGTTTTTGAAATTTCAGGTAGATGTCTATTTCGTACAGTTTTTTTTTGTAATCAGCATCACCATATGCGAGGTACTAAAATACATTGGGTTACAGGGTGTGGAAGAATTAGGAACAGAAACATTAATAATGAGTAGAAAGAGTAATGTGGAGGATAGTAGATTGCAATTGACATTGCATTTCTTCTTCTTCTATGTGTCCTGTCCCTTCAGGACGGAGGTGATCATGGCTCTCCACGTCTCCCTATCCCTTGTGGCTCTTAGTATGTTTGCTCCTGTTGCTCCTGGCAACCCCCATTCCGTCATCCACCTGATCAGGCCCTGCAAATATGTTATCCGCTGCTTTCCTCTATCTCTCCTTCCTTCTATCTGACCAGTCAGTATCATGTTCTCCAGGCTCTCCTTCCTCATTGCATGTCCCAGGAACTTCAGTTGTCTCTTCCTGATGCTCAGCATCAATTTCCTTTTTGTTGCCATTCTTTCTAACACCTCGTCGTTGCTTGTATGCTCAGTCCACAATATCTGTAGCATCCTTCTGTAGAACCACATTTCGGCCGTTTCCAGTTTTGTCCTCATTTTCGATGATATTGTCCAGCATTCACTGCCGTATTGAAGAACTGACATCACATAGCAGTCTAGCACTCTTTTCTTCGTTTCTATTGAGATTTTCCTGTGTGTTAGTATTTTGCTCATCTTCTGGAACACGTCCTTTGCCATGTCAATTCGCCTTCAAAATTTTCGAAAAAAAAAAGATGGCTGGAAAGCATGGAACCAGAAGGAAGTTCCACAAATGAGAAATTCAAAAAAAGAAACAGCATAGAATTAATGGCTACATCCAGCCAACTCAACTCTAAATTGATGAGACCTTATTGCTAAGCTGTTCTTCTTTTATGTTCCATGTCTTTTCAGGACAGAGGCAATCATGGCTTTCCACATCTCCCTATCCCTGGTGGCTCTTAGCATGCTTTTTCCTGTTGCACCATTCAACCCTCATTCTGTCATCCACCTGAATGTGCGTAAATTAGAAAACTTTTTTTTACTTTTTTTTTTTTAATCATATCACCCCAAGCAAGGCGGTGACACCACTGATGTGCATGGGGCTACTTGAGAGTAGAATGATAGGAAAAAAAGAAACAAGGGATGAGCCTCTTTACCTGTTCAAAAGACGTGGGTGGAGTGTGAACTGGGCGATAGTTAAGTCTATCTACTCCAATTGAAGTATCTGTGTATCATAGCAGAGAGCTCATCTAAACAATTACCATGAAAGTATTTATGGAAAAGACATAGAGAGGAAATCTTATGGTGGTTGAAAAGTGACTGAAGTTAAGCTGCCAGATCAGGACCAGTAATATTGCAGATTCTTCTTTGGATCTCATCAGCGATCTCAAGGTAAATAGTATGGGCAGCAAACCATATGTGGCAGCAATATTCTAAGCATTGATGAATGGTTGACTTATAGGTAAGTAAGATAGATTCTGAAAAAAAAATTGTCTAACACGACACAGTGAACTGGCTTTCATAGCAGCTGACCTAGCAATGTATTCAATATAGTCTTTACATTTGCTGTCAGAGAATGTGATCCTGAGAAGGTGCAACAAATCACTTTCTTGGAGGTTAGCATCAGCCACACTGATAGAAGTCAGAGAGGAGGCTCTCAGATGATTAATAGAGAGAATTTTAGTTTTCGAGGCATTAAAATTAACAAGGTATCTTTGCCACAGTTAATGACAGACTTGAGGTTGTTTCAGATATTGGCTGCCATTTTGACCTTGTCGAAATGATCAACCTCACTATCAAGGCAGGAGTAAATGGTTATGTAATCAGCATAGGATGTACATTGTGGCACAGTGAATATCGGCTCAGAACAAGAAACTAGAGAGCCGATTTCGAATTCCTTGCACACATTTACACACAAATACCCTTCGGAAAAGTATTAATCCATCTCTTCGTTCCAGTTATGGGTTAAATAACAGGACACATTGGGTTCTATATCTTTGGCTGGCAACCAGTCTACCACAGAAAGTTATGGCAACCTACTGCGGGATAAACTTCTGCAAAGTCAGTCATGTCTCTTTCGAGATATGATTGCCCAAACGGGTATCACGTATGGCACCTAACTGACTGAATCAGCATAGATGCTAAAATATGAGCTGATGTTATTAGGAAGATGATTAATAAAAATCCAAAACAGGGTAGAGCCCTGTGGGACATCTATGTTAGTATGAAAGGATCTAGGTGAGTGGCCATTCAGTATAACTTCAATTTCACATTTTATTTTATTTTTTTAATCATCTCACCCCAAGCAAGGCATTCTACTGCCACTGTTGTGCAGGTGGTTACATAGGGGAAAGGTGATGAGAAAGAGGGGTTAGCTATAGGAAATGTCAGGAGGAGGGTAATAGACGGATGAGAATACCGAGAGTGGAGTAGATGAAAAAAAGAGCTTGAGAGAATGGATGCGAGTTAGAGAGATGTCAATTGACCTTAAATTTAAATTCCTGGAGATTGTAGCCGTCAGGGAAGCAAGTATATGGAAGGGAATTCCACAGGTGAAAAGTGCATGAAAAGAAGCTGTTAGAGGAGAAATTGCGGTTACATTTTATTGGTTTCACTGTAAAAGGGTAGAACCTAGTTGCTAATCTAGTAGCTTGTGTAAATTCATATACTAAGAAAAAATGTCTTCTTCAGAAATCAAACTAAACAATTCACAAAGAAAGAAAGAAAGAAAAACAAAGAAAACATCTGAATGAACTCAGTAAAAATCATTTTGTTTTGTTAATTTTGGGAGAAAAGACTGGTTATACTAGGGGTCAACCAATGATCTAAGTTCATTGGTGCATAAGCCATGAAAGTATTTATAGAAGTGGTACAGGGGAGCCACATCATGTCGGTGAGATAACGACTGCAGCCGAGTTGCCAAGTCGGTATCGATCACATTACAGATTCTCTGTTGGATTTTGTCAAGAACCTCAAGGTGAATAGCAGGGGCATCCGACCATATGTGGCAGCATTATTCAATACACAGGCAGATGGTAGATTTATATATATGCAAATTTGACAGAAAAGACTGGGATAAGTTCAATAAAGTGTCTTGAGATACTATAACTTTAGAGAAAACCTGAATATCAAACCCTGTCAAAGGTTTTCAGGAAGTCAAATGTTACTAGGTACTATCAGGTCCACATACTTTGTGGGAGATGAAAGCAGAAACCATGGAAGGAGTTATATGCCTATCACTCAACAGAGTCTCTGTTTTAAGTAAAAAGTTAAGTAGGGATACTCTGGATGAGTCAAGAGTAGACCTTGAGGAAAATTTATGGGGAAAAAACTCAGCTTTATAAGCAGAGGATGATAGCACCACAAATTGTTTAAAGAGGGGAGAAATAGAAACCTTACACTTATTTAATACCCTATTACAGAGCTGCCAGCAATCACAAGGACTGTTGTTGTTAGTATGGCCGTATCTGACTACTGGGCACGCTGTGCATGGGTCCGAGCCAAGCCGTGCAATCATAGTGAAAATCTGGGCAAAGAAAAATGTCTTCATTAGAAATCAAACTAAACAATTCACAAAAAAAGAAAGAAAGAAAAACTAAGAAAACACCCGAATGAACTCAGTAAAAATCTGTTTGTTTATTTTGTTTTGTTCATTTTGGGAGAAAAGACTGGTTATACTCAAAAAGTTTGAACCCGATTCCCTGCTTTCCTTCATGTTTTGTGCCTAATTTCCATTGGAATAGCCGAAAAAATCCGCAAAAATCATAGTTTCTGGAAAGGGATGAAACTGATGATGTCATCACATCGTCAACTAACAAATCTGGGCAATTTTCACTGTGCCCGGTGTTTTTTTAGCATCAGCTACAGCCCTGGTTGTTAAAGTGCATCAGGGACTTACCATCTTTGAGGATATGCTTTCATTTATTACAATCAGTAACAAATAAGTTCCTGTTGTGCTAGTATAGCCAAAAATAGTAATTCCTGTGTGCTATAGTAGCCAAACATCCTGGGTGAATCATGAAGAAAATTGAGGTTTGTCTTGTTTTTTTTTTCTCGTTTTTTTTTTTTTTAAAGAAGGGATGAAATTGTCCATGCCGGTTTTGATTTAAGAAGAAACGTCAATTGGGAGTTTAATCCTTGGGGTGTCATAAAGAAAATCACATGCTGGTGATAGAAAGAGGTCTCATGAATAGGGGATTTCTGTTTAATAGATGATTGGAATAAAATAGTCAGTCAGTTAAGTGCCATATGTGATACATGCTTGGGTGATCATGTCTCGAACTGGGCAGAAGATTATCCCGCAGTAGGTTGCCATTGCTTTCTGCGGTAGACTGGTTGCCGACCAAGGATATAGAACCCAATCTGTCCTGCTATTTAACCCATAACTGGAAGGAAGAGACGGATTAATACCTTTCCCAAGGGTATTTGCGCATAAGTGAATACAATGGATTCAACTGGAATTCGAACTTGGCTCCCTGGCTTCTCGTTCCGAGCCGATATCCACTGTACCACAACACACATCCTGGAATAAAATAACAAGATGATTTGTCAGCGTCTTTGTGGTTGCCAACACTGTTTGTTTATAGATATGTAATTTAGAATAAAGCTCATTTCGTCTCTTGCCTTGATAAAGTCCATCACAAGACGAAACGCGTAGGCAATTTAAAATACAGTTTTCCTCTTGTCTTTATTTTATTTAACTAGACATGTCATTGCATAACATATACCATGTATATTTGATGGCACACATAAACACCCACTTTTTGATAACGTCTTATATCTCCCACACTATTTATCCTCCTCAATTACATTGTCTTCTTGCAATTATTGATAAACACTTTGTTTCTGTTTTCCTTTACTACCTTGTCAAAGTGTTCCTGACATCATCTTCTATGTGTCATGTCCCTTCAGGACGTAGGTAATTATGGCCTTCCACATCTCCTTATCTTTAGTAGCTCTTAAGATGCTTTCTCTTGTTAGCCCTCCCAAACCTCACTCTGCCATCCAGGTGCTCAAGCTCATCAAGTATGCTACACATTGCTTCCCCTGTCTCTCTTTCCCTCTATTTGACCTGTGAGTATCAGATTCTCCAAGCTCTCCTTTCCCATTACATGTCCCAGGAACTTCAGCTGTCTTTTTCTTGTGTTAAGTATTAGTTTTGTTTTTAATTTTTATCTTCTCCAAAACCTCATTGTTGCTCATATGCTCAGTCCATGGTATCCTCAGCATCCTTCTGTTGAGCCACATTTTTGTTGCTTCAAATCTTCCTTTTATCCTTGTTGAGATTGTCTAGCATTTGCTGCCATATGCCATGATATTGCTGCCATATTAAAGAACAGACATCACATAACAATGCAACACTCTATTAGTTTCTAGCAAAATTTTCCTGTCTCTCAGTACTCTACTCAGCTTCTGGAATGTATTTTTGGCTATACCAATTCATCTTTACCAGACTGTTAACTGTATTTTACTTGGGGAATATCTCAGTTAATAAATATGTTCTAAGACACAAACAAGGTAAATTATTATATAACTAAATACTTTTAAGGTTAATTTTAGTAAAACTTTCTGATAGTTTAAGGGAAATTCTTTTAAAAATCATCTCTGTATAAATAACATTAAGGATCTGAGAAGCAGAACACTCTATAACAATATATGGGAAAATAAAATATTGATCTAGGGTGGAAGTTGGTTGGAGTAAAGAAACAATTTAGACACTAGTTTGGAGAAATGACCAAAGATTTATTTTCTTTTACAAAATACCTCTAATAAGTCATATAGTATAGCGTTTGAGTGTTCTGTATATGAGCAGAAAAATGTGAGTGTGAAAAAGAGTATACTCAATACGGCAGACTGCTTGTTGGCTATTTGTTTGGTCTTGTTGCATTGACAAGGGAGCTTCATTTTCTTTCTATGTTTACAGGTGGTTGTTTTTATAGCCTTATAGTTGAATGGGCAGTACCCCATACTCACTTGTCACCCCTGTGGTTAGTGTGTCTATGTCAAGTGTCTCTTTCTCTTTGTGTCCTGCTTCTCTTATAGCCTATATAAACCAAATGCATGGATGTAGTTGTAGACACCTGTGACAAGTGAGAGTTTTGCACTTAAGTATATTTGTGTTTCATTTAACATTTGTTTTGAGTAGAGTGCTGCATGTGTGCAGTTAGAAATAAATGTTTTCTAATAATTGTATAAACTTGGCTTTAATTTGTTACCTCTATGTGTAGTGTGTTTTAGCACATCTTTTTGTGTGTGATAAATGTGTTTTCTTCCTCAGTGTAAGAGTGTTTTTGGTTAAATCATGGAATCTCTGTGACAGAACGTTAAAAAAGGAAATGTTCAGTCTTTCAAATATATTTATAAAATGTTCTGTTTGAAACTTCCTCAATGAAAGATAAAAATGAAACCAATCAGTTTGGGAAACCAGTTTTTTATATAATTCTTTCTTGCCATCTTTTTCTTTCTTTCTCCTCTTTACTTTCATCTTTAACTTTTTTTTTTTTTTTTTGTTTTTTTGCTGCCTTCTATTTTTGTTGTTTGTTACGGTGCATACATATATAAATAAATTAAACAAAAATACACATGTGCACCACTTTATATATTAATTGCAATCTGTGAAGACATTGTCTGACAAACAAGCATACACACACATATATATGTGCATACACAAGATTTCCTGCTATAACAGAAATCATTTGCATAGCTAGGAGTGGACCAGAAAATTAGAAACAAACATAAAAAACTAACAACAAAAAGAGACCTAGCAATATACACACCTTAAAAATAAAAACATGTGTACAATCTGAAGCAAGGAATATTTTTTTAGATTCCTAAATACATCTTTGATTGTTGTCAAATGAAGTACTTTGAATATCCCATATATTTTTGGACTAGAATTGTCATCTTGTTTGTTTTCATCATAACTTTTGATCTTTCTCTGATGTGTAGAAAATTATACATTATTCAGATATTTAATTTCATTCACAAGAGAAAATATTTCTAATATATTATGAATGCAAAACAACAACAGCTTAATTGTGAATTTGCACAACAAAATGTGCAGAAAAACAAATAGTCAAAAAGAATGACTCTCAGTACCAAACAGAAATACAGGCACCACCAAAAGTAAAAAGGAACAGTTTTTCTTGAATATTTTCATTTGTTTAACATTATCCTTCTTTGTCTATGTGATGTCTCCCTTTCAAGGCATAGGTGATCATGGCCTTTCACATCTCCCCACCCCTAGTGGCTCTTAGCACACTTTCTCCTGTTACCCCACCCAAACCTCACTCTGCCATCCACTTGCTCAAACTTGTCAAGTATGTTACACGTTGTTTTCCCCTGTCTCTCTCTTTCATTATTTGATCTGTGAGTATCAGATTCTCCAAGCCCTCCTCTCTCATTACATATTCCAGGAACTTTAGCTATTTTTTTTTCCTGGTATTGAGTATTAGTTTCCTTTTTGTTTCTATCTTCTCCAGAACCTCATCATTGCTCATATGTTCAGTCCATGGTATCCTCAGCATCCTTCTGCAGAACCACATTTTGGTTGCTTCAAGTCTCTCCTTCATTTTTGAAGAGATTATTCAGCATTTACTGCCATATTGAAGAACAGTCATTACATCACAATCCAGTCCCCCTCTTCTTTGTTTCTACAAAATTTTCCTATCTCTCCATGCTCTACTCAGCTTCTGCAATGCATCCTTGGTCAAGCCAATTTGCCTTCACATCTTAATGTCGCACTTTCCGTCTTCTGTCAGAATACTTCCCAGGTATTTAAATTTCCATACCTGCTTGATTTTAGTACCCCCTGTCTTGAGTTGGCATTTTTGGGCTCCTCTTTTTACTAATGACCATGCATTCAGTTTTTTTGTAGTTTATTTGTAGTCCTTTCTTTCCAATTTCTTCAGCTAGCTTCTGTAGGAGGTCTTGTAATATCAGCACTGTATCATCTGCATATCTTATATTGTTCAGAATGTGGCCACTGATGATAAATCCTAGCATGGCTTCTAGGACTCTTAGAATAGTCTCACTGTACAATTTGAATAGATTTGGTGAGAAGATCTGTCCTTGTCTTACATCATTTTCTGTCTTTGTATATCTGCTGAACTTGTTTCCTGTTTCTATGCAGGCGGTTTGCTGCCAGTAGTGGTTTTTGATTACTCTAATGTCATTCCTAAATATGTCTAGGTTTGCTGAGTATTTTTATCAAGTCTTTAAAGTCCAGTATGTCGTCAACTGCTATACCGCCAGTGAAGAATTAAATAATTAAAAAAAATATTTGCTGCTCGTGTTCTGATTTTTCTATTTCTTATGTGACTATATAAAAACATTGGAGAAAAAAAGCCTTTTTTTTTTTTTTTGTTGCAATGAATAAAAAAATGAAAACAGTAAATTGTCATCATTAATCTATATCTGAATAGGAATAAGAGAATTTTTTCATACAGATATATATATATATAATATATCTATTAAATCATGTTTGTGTTTTAGGACTGTAAGTTAATCATGTTTACAACAGAAATTTAAAGTAGCAGGTATAAAAATTTATATAATAAAAAAAAAATGTAAAACTATATAAAAAATAATTAAAGAGTAAATAAAAATATTACAATAGATTAGGTTTGTTTTATTACTTTCTTTTGAGAGTAGGGTTTAAAAACATTTAAATATGAAACTGACGAACACATTTTTTGATTAACTAAAATTCTCATTTTCATTTTTTTTGTGGTACAGTGGATATCGGCTCGGAACGAGAAACCGGAGAGTCGAGTACGAATTCCAGTTGAATCCATTGTATTCACTTACATGCAAATACCCTTGGGAAAGGTATTAATCCGTCTCTTCCTTCCAGTTATGGGTTAAATAGCAGGACAGATTGGGTTCTGTATCCTTGGTCGGCAACCAGTCTACCGCAGAAAGCAGTGGCAACTTACTGCGGGATAATCTTCTGCCCAGTCAGTCATGTCTCTTTCGAGACATGATTGCCCAAGCGTGTATCACGTATGGCACTTAACTGACTGAGTTATGCATGGAGCCATTTTTTGTTCTTGTTGTTGATTTGTAGTCACAAATTGTTAAACTCTGGTCCAGCAAACTTGTGCTCTTTTGTAGCCGGGTTCAGTCTTTTCTTCTTCTTCCTCATTTTATTTGGGTGTTGTCTTCTTGTTAGTTGAAAGAGGAGGAAAGGGAGAGAAAAAGAGATATGGGTTTTAAAACCCATATCTCTTTTTAAAACCCAAATGTCTTTTGATTTTAATTCTTTTTATTTTTGTTAATATATTTTATTTTTATATTTTGTTTTGTATCAGGATTCGCTACAGTTTATCCGATCTCAATTTGTAAAACTGAACTATTGCCTAAACAGACCTGTGAATCATCAACCTTCTACACTCTTTTTGACAGTCAAATGAATCAAAGTAAGTGAACATTTTGTTTATGATAATTACAATTGTTTTATGACCCCACCATAACTGTAATTAGAACTTGTTATATTGTCAAACTGTTTGGTGCACAAAGAAAATATTTTACAAGCTTATGTAAATTTTGTATTCTGTGCAATTATTTTTTATGTCATTTACTAAATGTGAATTTCTTTGATATTTCACACTTGAGAAAGTCTTGTATTTTTTATTTTTTTTATTTATGCCATTCATAATACCTGGATAAGGGATTTTTTGTTTTCTCTGCTTTAATCTCTTCCCCCATCAAAATGTCATTTTAGAGATGACTGAAAGTTATACCTGTTACTGACTACTGGTATTAAGATGTATCATTTGATTAATAGTGAATGCAAATTTTATGGTTGCATATTTAAATTACTGACAACTGAAATTAATTTTTTATTTTATAAATGGTTCACTCCAAATTTATTTTATATCCTTTAGTTACCTAAAAAAAAACTGAATCAAACTGTTGCACAGATCTATACATCAATTGCTTCTTTATACACTTAATACAACTGACCCAAACTGTTGTCTAGACAATAATTAGAAAGTCTACACCTGAGAGAGACTGAAGATATTTTTCTCCAAATACTAATAACATAAACAATAAAAATGAGGATATTTGTTCAAAGAATTAGTGAGGAAATAATCTTTCTTCTGTTTGAAGTTTGTCACAGAAACTTTATATTTCAGACATGAACTTAATGAAAAATTCAATTGTTAATGATTTTATTGAATGCGAAAGGTGAATTAAACAAGGTGCATTGTTATGGATGTTCTCTGTTTGGTTATTTACAGCACATACATTCTGGTTCCTTTCATTTAAAGAGAAAGATTCATAAAAAGTCATAAACAGAACTTAAAACCTCCAATTATTTTTTGTCTCATTGAATTTTCAATTAGTCTGAAATGGTAATGGACTGGAACTGTCCTTTCTCAAAAAACAATTAGTCCGTCAATAAAGAATAATAAAAATCTATCATTGTTCAAATATTCAAAAATCTATCGTTGTTTGAAAAGATAAAGGAAATTTCAACATTTGATTTTTTTTCTTTAGTTTGTGCACAAAATCCAAGTATAACAAAATATATAATTAAAAAATTTTCTTTGTTATTTAAATTTCATATAAAATATACTTTCAGTTTTTTATTTATTGAAATAATTAGAAAAATATTTTGAATGAATATTTTGAATATTACTATCAAAGTATATAATGTTTTTAAAACAAACAGTAAGGATTAAATTTCCAGCTTAGGCATTCTGAATGTCTTATATAGCAAAATGTTGATCCACGTATACTGTCTTATGTATAGGAAAAACTACTAAAAAATTATAAGTTTAAAAATGTATTTTTTTTTTTTTTTGACAGTATTTATTTATTTCTATTATTGTATATATATATATATATTTGATATTTCAGACCGGCCTCGGCCTTTCATCAGAAACAAATGATTTTAAAATTTAAACTAGAAGCGTTCGCCACGAGAACATTCGTCGAGAGATGTTTACATCACATGATGATGAAAGCGATAGTTTTTTAAACGTAAACCTATCTCTAATAATACTTTTAAATGTTGTTTTAAAGAAAATTTTTTTTAAGTGTATCTAAAAAATGTTTAGCTATTGAAATATTTATAAAGATTTTAGCACCAATCTCTTTAGACCACAAAAAATTAAAAACTTTTCAAAATTTTGAATTTTTTGTGATCTGTAAGAATGAGATGGTTGCTAAAAAAAAAGTAAAAACTTACTTTAAAATAAATTATTGCTTGTAATCACCTGAGATGATGTGTTGTTTTCTTATATATATATATATATATATATATATATATATATATAAAAACACACACACACACACTTCTTAGGTCTGTTATACCACATTGAACACTGTTTCTTTAATATCAGAAAAAATATTTATATATGTGTATATCCATTTGTGTATTTACTGATATATATAAATCATTGAGTTAAATAATATGGACAAGTTCTATGAATTTTTGTTTATTTGATTTTTTAAATGTTTGAATTAGTTGTTTTGTATTATCAGCAAACTTGCCAAAATTTATATTGATTTTATTTTATATTATTTTTTTCCTGAGTATTTTCAATTGTTGCTATATTCATTTTAAAGATGGTTCTGTGTATATTTATGCAAGTATTTTTATTAATTTTGGTGTTCTTGTAAATTTTCCGTATTATTTAACCGAACATGTTTGCATGAATTATTGCTGCCTTTTATTTGCATGTGGATGATGCTATCATATTTGTGTTATCAACAAAAGATAGACTAAACTATCGCCCAGTTCACACTCCACCCACGTCTATTGAACAGGTGAAGAGGCTCATCCCTTGTTCCTTGTTTAGGATGTGGTTTCTGACTTTCTCTTTTCCAATCTTTTCACTCTTAAGTAGCCCCCTGCGCTTCAGTAGCATTACTGCCTTGCTCGGGGTGATATGATTAAAAAAAAAAGGAAAAAAAAGTATGTTATGGACAGAGTTTGGTAAGTCTTTATGTGTGTTTAGATAATTTAATTTTTGAAAAGAAAAAAAAATCTTAAGATCACATAAAAAATTACATAAAAAAAACTAAAGCACAATACCTTGTCTGTCATTTTTAATTAAACCTATTTATATATAAAGTGGGATTAAAATGATTTGTAAACATTAAAAGTTGGACCATCTCTTAACCACTTGACACCACTTCTTTCTACATCACCCTGTATATCTTTTCCTTTTTTTTTACCTTTGCAACTATCATCACACCTGTATTTCCATTCTTCTTTTGCTTCTTTCTCTGACAACTCCTGTAACTGGTTTGTTTTTCTCTTTACTCTCCTCCTATCTAATCTTTTTCTCTTATGTAGCCCCCTGCGCATCAGTGGCATTACTGCCTTGCTTGGGGTGAAACGATTTAAAAAAAAAAATAACAATATCACTCAGTGGACTATAAGATTGTTAACCAAGATTCAGAGATTGGTACAACTGTGGCACATGGAGGGAGCTAGTCAGGTGTTCATCTGCACATCATCATAGAAATTATAATGAAACTTTAAAATATTTTATAAATACTTCAAAAGCAAGAAGTTACTTTTTAGCACATTGTGACACAGCAAAAAAAAATAAAAGACAAGAGAAACACAATCAGTACAGAAGAGATTTAAATAAATCATGCAAACTGAAAATATAATAAAAATAATTATTCATTTTTAGTCAAGTGATTTGCAAAGTAATAAAACTGAAATTATTTGCAAAAAAAAAAAGGATTGTTTTTAAATCACAGAAGATAATAGTTTCTAGGAATTTTCAATTATTCCTAACAAAATATCATGAGTTGTTATATTAATCAGTAATGAATACATTAGTATTTTAAATATGCAGTTCATTATTTTAAAAATTATGTATTTGTGAGCTAAATGACTGAAGTTTTTGATAAAAACCTTTTCTGTTGTGGCTTATATAAACTAGCCATATACCTGACCTACAAATATAAGAGTAACTTGTTATAGAACTTCTTTTGCCTTGCCAAAATTACTGTATAAACAAAATTTTTATCAAGATATCTATTTTCTTAAGTTCTTTTTGACATTATACTAAGTCCAGTTGAACTTCTGACTCCAGATATGGCTACATTAAGCTGACCATTACAGAAACACCTGAATAATTTTTTAATATTTTGTATTATAATAATAATAAAAACTTATTCAGCAAACTTAGTTTTTTTTTCCTTGTTGAAATAATTTCTTATAGTTTTAAGAAAATCAACTTATTTATTTCAATTTATTTAGATAATTCTGTGAACATTTTTTCAGTCCTTCCTGATTAATTTGTAGTTATGTGAAATGGCAGATGACAATTACGAAAGCAGAAAATATTGTACGCTGTTGGGTCAAAGAGTTCTGTAAAAGTTACCTTTTTAAAATTATTTATGTCTTCTTAAAAACATTATATTTGATATTTGTTTTATGTTTTCTTTAAATGTACATAGATATTTTTTTAAAAGTCTGATCACTTTGATCAGGTAAAATTGGCATATGATTTAAAAAATGACCTACAATCTGCTGTTAATTGGTGTAAGTGGCTTGTTAATTTTAACTCTTCCAGAATAAGACTACTCTGAGAGATCTGCCTTCCATCAGCATGGCTGATGCTGACCACCATGAAGTAACTCATTGCACTTTCTCTGGCTAATGTTTTCCACTGACATGAAGTGGAAAGATTATATTGAATCCATTGCTAGGTCTGCTGTTAGACAATTTTTCTCTCCAGAATCTATCTAACATATTTATAAGTCTATCATTTGTCCATGCTTTTGTGGTGAAGAATTACATAAAAGTAATCAAGTTAGAGCAGCTTGTATCTGGTGAAAATGAAATTAAGTTCCTTACCTCAATATATGAAATATAGTAGTAGCATTTTATTCCTTAAAAATGGCATGAACCTCCCTTTCTCACGTTGGATCAGTTAAAAATGGTATATTCATTAACAATTTTTGTACAGCTTAGCATGGTTCAACTAATAACAAGTTGTGTGCTGATTGGTTGGACTGGAGGATGCCATTTGCCTTGGTAACTGAGAATCAAAGCAAAGAACTCTGATTGGTCAACTGGCCGTAGTGTGGGTATGATAACAGAGGGCTATGAAACAGGGGTAAAAAGAAGAAAAAAATCTTGACGTTTGTGACTTGTGTGGGAACTCAAGAACAGCGGACTCGAAACCCAAGTATTTAGTGTTGTGTGAGTGACATCAGTGAAAACACAAACTCATTTATGAAACAAGCTATTTTGACATTCCTACCAATCACAGAGTTTATGATATTCGGGTAATACCTGAACTCGGTTGATCATTAATAGTCCCACAAAATTGTAGAATGGATTTGGAAACATGGAGTTGGTTTGTGAACTCTTCTTCTTTTATGTGCCATGTTCTTTCAGGACATAGGCGATCATGGCTTTCCACATCTCCCTGTCCCTGGTGGCTCTTATCATGCTTTCTCTTGTTGCAGCATGCAATCCTCGTTCTGTCATCCACCTGATCAGGTCCTTCAAATATGTTATCCGCTGCTTTCCCCTGTCCCTTTTTCCCTCTATCTAGCCTGTTAGTATTAGGTTCTCCAAGCTCTCCTTCCTCATTGCATGTCCAAGGAACTTTAGCTGTCTCTTCCTGATGCTCAATATTAATTTCTTTTTCTTCTCCATCCTTTCCAAAACCTCATCATTGCTCACATGCTCAGTTCATGATATTCACAGCATCCTTCTGTAGAACCACATTTCAGTTGCTTCAAGTTTTTCCTTCATCTTTGATAATATTGTCCAGCATTCACTGCCATATTGAAGAACTGACATCATATAGCAATCCAGTAGTCTCTTCTTTGTTTCTAGTGAAATTTTCCTGTTTCTGCAAGACAAAAAACATTGAGTAGATACTGCCACCACACATGTGAGTCAGAACTCTCACTGTTGATCAGCAGCTGACTAAGGGGCAGAGGTCAGATGCAGAGCAGATTAAGCAAGCTCTTATAACTGCATATTCAGTGGATTCATTCACTGTGTTTGATCAGTTTGTGTTACAATGCTTTTGCCCAGGGGAAAATGTAGACAAATTTTTAACAGTTAAAAATGGTTAGATTTGCTAGTTTGGTCCAATTGCCCAAGTGATGGATGACTTGCACTTTCGTTTTCAGATTGCTACAACATGTTTAGCAACTTCTCCAGGTATCATCCAGAATGGACATGACATGGGACCAAACTTTGACAGTTATGACTGATAGCAAGGAGCTGTATGAGTTGATCACTGCATCTGCTCAACAAACACATGATGTTACTGCACAAACGGATGGTATCGTTCGTTTTAAGTGTTTTGGTCCTAACCACCTGGCAAAGGATTGCAAGCAAGGCACTCGAAAAGACAGTCTCTCAGGCACAAAGATCTTGCTGCAAGATACAGTGTTTTCAGTGTGACAAGGTTGGGCACATCTCATCAGAGTGCCAGGGAAACGGCTCCCAGGAACAGACATCAATGCTAGTCTTCTCTTCAAGTGAACATAGCACTGCCTATCATTGAGGTAGCCATAGATGAAAAGAAATATACAGCTCTGGTTAACTCTGGCTGCTCGTGGATACTGCTGAACAAATGCGTATGCCGCTATTGGTGACGAGGGAGACGGAAGTCTTAATGGTCAATAATAAAGCCCTAACATGCTGAACATTGGTCATTCTCAACCCATGTGCATTGATGCCCTAATTATGGACAAACTATTTCTTGGTTTCGATATGCTTCTTGGGATTGACGCGATTAGAGAACCAGGAGGGGTG
Source organism: Ascarosepion bandense (assembly GCA_037127315.1). Lineage (NCBI taxonomy): Eukaryota > Metazoa > Mollusca > Cephalopoda > Sepiida > Sepiidae > Ascarosepion > Ascarosepion bandense. The sequence goes on from JBBBDQ010001045.1 coordinate 6,983,317, forward strand.
CACATAACTCGCTCTAGAGAAGTGCACTTTTTTGAAAGAAGCATGCCCTAGTGTGCTGCTTATTTTCATTAATGAGCCCAATTTTAGTGCAGAGTTAGATCATCATAAAAAGTATGGACAGCCTCATGGAAGTGAACAAATGGACACCACCCATAACCATAAAGAACAGTGCCAGAATATGCAGTACCAGACTATGCATAAGTCAAATATGAGACGGAGCTCCAGTCGTGGCTCGATAATGGGTGGCTGCAGCCATATCTAGATGAGTTTGGCCCATTTAAGTGTCTGATCCTGTTAATAGCAGTTATACAAGACAGCAAGCAAAAAGTATATCTAATACTTGATTACCAAGAGTTAAATGGTTTTGTGGGACCATATACCTCTAACTCACAGGTATATTCACAAAAGTTGCAGAAATAGTGACAGTTAAGGCTAACGATATTTATTAAACGTGCGAAGGGCATATCTACAAATACATGTGGACAAGGCACTGTGGCCCTATTAAATCATAATATTAAGGAGTCAAAGATATTGGCTCACATAACTGAGTTTCAGGTTAAATGTGGCACCTCTCATAATGAAAGCTCTAATTGATGCAGTACTGTCTCAAGATGAAGCCATTATGAATGCCACATCGGCATATATTGATGACATTTATGTAAAAAAGAGTTTTCTTCTTGTCATATGAATGAGAGAGCACCTGTCCAATTATGGACTCATTATGCAACGAGCTGGAAAGATTAGAAGATGAAACTAAGGTGTTGGGTTTGTGGGTTTGGAGTGATAACAACATTTTTCGATGGAGGTGAGTTAGAGGAATCCCAGATATCCCTACAAAGATTACTCACCAAAGTCTGTTTGCCTTATATGGGAGACTTGTGGGCCACTTTCCTGTTTGTGGTTGGCTGCAAGTGGCCACTGTGTTTGTGAAGCACCCTAACCATAGGATGGGATGATTAAGTTGAGAACGCCTCTCTTATTTGCATGCTAACTGATATAATAACCAGAATATGTGAGGCAGATCCAGTAGAATAAGACTGGTGTGTGAATGGTTGGGAAATGAATGTGTGGGTAGATGACCTGAGCACTATCATGTGGACCTCTTCAACTCAAAAGTCAGTCATTCTCTATAATCCTTATCCTGTATTTAATTCATACCATTTATATAGAGCACTCTTCGTTCATCAATTTAATAGTAATCCCCACCTTGACTGGCTCTAGAGCATTGTACTGAATGAACTTAAGTGTAAATTAAAAAATAATTAGACTTGATAATGTTTGATAAATCATAATATAGCAGAAATCTCCAAATTCATAAAAAGAAATAATTTACCACTACAAAATCTCTCTACCTATCTAGCTATCTATCTACATATATATATATATATATATATATATATATATATATATGTGTGTGTTGTAACCTAAAAGGTTACTATATGAGCAATAACCCAAACAGAGGTTGGAAATAATAGTAAAATTTGTAATATCACCAAAAACAAGACACACAAACTGTGTGAAGTTAATAACCACTGCTAGTAGAAAACTGCCAAACAGTAAGGAAATTCCACTCTCTCAATAAGGTCCTGAACATGACGGCAAACTGCATCTTGCAGAAAGGCCTCTGATTGAGAGGTTGTGAGGAGCATGAAACCACCTCTTAATTGCTGTTGTTTCCAGCTCCACCTGGCCTGGAGTGGTAGCACCTGTTAGGGTCCCAGCTATTGGCAAATAGTTAACCCCATACTGGAGTCAAAAACGCTATGAAAGTATGAGAATAGACTTTTATAAAAAAAAATATTACCAACAATACATTTTTAAAGAAAAAATTATCATAACACATTTTTTAAGGAAAAAAAATTACTCAGCAAAACATTCTTGAATACAAAACTAGAAAACATTTTCAGTTTTCTAAAATAAAAAAAAGAATTAAAACAAATTTTCATTAAAATCTAACTAAATCAACTTTCTCACTATAACCAAACATTTAAAAAAATACCTTAAAACCCCACCTTTTTGGCATTAAATAACCCACAGAGGTTGATATGCTGTTAAACAAAACTCAAACTCTCTCAATAGAGTTGAGTGTATTATATAAGGATTATGATGTACCCATACTATCCATATATATATATATATATATATATATATATATATATATAAATCCAGTTTAGATTATCTACCAACTCCAGTAATAAGGGAACTTTTGATAACAGCAAAATTAAATATATAAAGGCCTTAGAATAAAGTAGACAATGTAAGTTTAAAATTCTCTGATAAAACAAAGAAGGCAAAAATATACTGAAACTACACAAAATGTAACATCATGTGGTTTAACCTACTTTTTAGTCATGACATCAAAATAAACATCAAAAAAATTTTCCTAGATTTAATTCACAAGCACTTTAATCTTTCTCCTACATTAAAAAGATTTTCAACCAAAAAAATGTTAAGGCTAGTTATAGTTGCGTCAAGAATATCAATAAATATATCTGACAACATGACGATATGATATTAAATAAACACGTCTAACCTGGAAGACAATAGTAACTCTGCTATAAATAATTGTAACTGCCGAAAAAATGCAATCTGCCCACTTAATAGTCAATGTATGGCTGAATGTATAATTTATAAAGCCTGCATCTATTCTGATGGCCATGTTAGATTTTATTTTGATTCTACTGATAATTAATGGAAATACCAATTTTATAATCATAAATGGACTTCAAGCAATAGTAAATACAGGAATAACATTGCCCTTTCCAAATATTTTTGGCAATCCAAAAAATAAAAACAAAAGCCTAACTATATCCTTGGATATCATCACAAAAACCAAATTTTATAATGGAATAGGAAATCGATGTAACTTATGCCTTTTAGAAAAACTTGTCATCTTAAAACACTTCACTAAACAAAAGAAGTGAATTGATGACCACATGCAGACATAGAAATAAATATTTATTGAAATACATAGATCTGGATTAACATAGTTCTACCTTTTCAGTTTTATTTATTTATTTTTATTTTATACTCTATTTTTTACCTTATTTCTTACCTTATTATTGTTTTTTATATATTTATTTTTTAATGTCTTTTGTTCCCCTAAAATAATAAACTACAAGAGGTCTCCCTTGAATTACATGTTAAATCTTATCCTCTAAAAAACTTTTATTCTTTCATATCAATTTAAATTTTATGATTTTACTTTTCAATTTCATATTTAAGTTTCAGTATAAACCAAATGAAATCATACATTTAATAAATTAAAAATGGTATTTCAGAATTTATACCAAACATGAACAACATGAGAACCAAAATTCAAAACTAGAAACAGTCATAATATGCATAGTACATGAAACTTTGAAAAGTTGTGCTATAGATGTAGGATAATATGTATATTTAATAATATATATTATTAAATATACATATTATCCTCCATCTCTCTCTCTCTCTCTCTCTCTTATATATATATATATATATATATATATATATATGGAGGATAATATGTATATAATAATAATATATATATATATATATATATATATATATATGGAGGATAATATGTATATTTAATAATATATATATATATATATATATGGAGGATAATATGTATATAATAATATATATATATATATATATATTATTAAATATACATATTATCCTCCATCTCTCTCTCTCTCTCTCTATATATATATATATATATATGGAGGATAATATGTATATAATAATATATATATATATATATATATATATATATATGGAGGATAATATGTATATTTAATAATATATATATATATATATATGGAGGATAATATGTATAATAATAATATATATATATATATATATATATATGGAGGATAATATGTATAATTTAATAATATATATATATATATATATATATATATATGGAGGATAATATGTATATAATAATATATATATATATATATATATATATATATGGAGGATAATATGTATATTTAATATATATATATATATATATATATATATATATATATGGAGGATAATATGTATATAATAATATATATATATATATATATATATATATAGATGGAGGATAATATGTATAATAATAATATATATATATATATATATATAGATGGAGGATAATATGTATATTTAATAATATATATATATATATATATATATATATAGATGGAGGATAATATGTATATAATAATATATATATATATATATATATATATATATAGATGGAGGATAATATGTATATTTAATAATATATATGTTAGATACTTCCTCTCATTCTCTATGGAACATTGAGTGATGCAACAAGAGCTCTCCATCAAACATGGTCCTGAGCATGTTCTTCAGCTTCCCTCTAGATCAGTCTCATCTCAGATCTTCCTCTGTGTCTTGAATGGTCTGCTTCTCTGTCTCCGTCCTTCATCTGGCTTCCACTTCAAAGAGGTTCTCACTGGTGTGTTTGATTGCATCTGCAACACATGACCAATCATTTTGCACTTTCACTCTATAATTCTGTCTTGCAGATCAGTTTGGCCAGATCTCTCTCTCACCACTTTGTTCGTGATGTGGTTTCACCATAAGATCCTAAGTAAGGTCCTCAAGTATTGTCAGGGGAAGAAATTTATCCTTTTCTTTCCTGTCTCACTGACATAGACTTCTGTTGATATGACAGTAGAATTATACAGCTTAGTACCCTGGATGTGCATTGTGGTGCAGTGGATATCGACTTGGAACAAGAAATTGGGGTGCTGAGTTCGAATTCCAGTTGAATTCATTGCATTCACTTACGCACAAATACCCTTGGGAAAGGTATTAATCCGTCTCTTCCCTCCAGTTATGGGTTAAATAATAGGACAGATTGGGTTCTATAGCCTTGGCTGGCAAACAGTCTACCACAGAAAGCAATGGCAACCTACTGCAGGATAATCTTCTGCCCAGTCAGTCATGCTTCTTTTGAGACATGATCGCCCAAAGCGTGTATCACGTATGGCACTTAACTGACTGACTAACCCTGGCTGAAGGAATTGATAAACAATATCTGTCTTGTGTGTTGGTAGACGCCTGTAACTTTTCCAATTCTTTTCTCCATATCTTTTATCGAATAACCATTTTGTGAGATATTACTTCCTAGGTAGGTGAATTCATCAACAGATTCTAGTGCCTGGCCATTCATCAAGACTGGTTGTTACTCAGCTTCCCTAATATATTTCTGAGAGGGTGCTGAAAATTTTTTGGCTTAAGTAATATTTTCTGATGTTTGGTCAGAATTTGGGAAGTGGACTTTCAGCATCTAATATGTGTAATTTTGTGCATGGTGTTTTTCTAAATCATCAAAAGAGTTTGCTACATGGAGATGTGTAAATATCTCTGTGTAGTAGAGTATTCTGCTCACTGAAGAATTAGCATACCCCCATGACATAAATAAATCTTTTAAGTCAGATATCTCTAAATAAATTAATTTATTATAATTACTTTCATTTATAGCAGTAGTATTTAATTCATAGAACAAGATAGTAGACTATTGTTATTTTTATTTAGTTTTTTTTTTATATTTAAGGAATAGCAAATGTAAACAAGAAAATGGACAGTGAAATTTAAGTCTTTTTTTTTTTTTTTTTCAGTTCAATGCAAGTGTAAAATTATTTAAATACTGCTTTCATTTTTTGTCAGAATGATTAAACTAACTGAATTAATGAAGAACAATGATACAGAGTGAAAACTTGCCTGAAATTTATTATCTTAAAAATATGCACTCAATGCTAGTAATTTAGGGAAAAGATAATTAGTAATTTATTCAATCTTATTTCTTGTTAATGAGTGATGTTTCAGTGACAAAACTTGATAAAATCAAAGTAACTGCTGAAAAGAAATCTTGGTGTGTAACCAAAGAGCATCGGAGAGACAAGGATCTGAACATATTAAAAAAAATTGCTTTTTAGGGTGTTGACAGTTGCCACTCAGCCAAGTGCCATACGTGATACACACTTGGGTGATCATGTCTCTTTTTTGACATGACTGACTGGGCAGAAGATTTTCCTGCACTAGTTTGCTCATACTTTCTGCGGTAGACTGGTTGCCAACCAAGGCTCTAGAATCCACCCTATAGCTGGGGGGAGAAGAGATGGATTAAAACCTTTCCCAAGGGTATTTGCATGTAAGTGAGTGCAACAAATACAACTGGAATTCACTCATCTCTCTGATTTTTCATTCTGAGTCGATATTCACTGCACCACAATTGTACTTATTCAAATTTCCTTTTCCTCATAAAAATATGTATGTCCTATTCAATTGGGATTCAAGAATATTCTGCTGTATCCTCATGCAAAAGGGTAATTTCAGTTTTCTGAAAGATGTCACTTGTTTCATGTACATTATGCCTAACTGTTTGATTTATGTGAACCAAGCAGATGTCTGCCTTTTTGACATTCATGCAAATCGGACACGTATCTTATTTTCTATTTTTACTTTTGTGCAAACAGGGCATATAACTTTCCTGACTTTTGTGCAAGCAGAACATGTCTATCATTTTTACAAATGGGATGTCTGCTTACATTTTTTACCCACATGAAAACTGAATCCATATTAACTTTATTCAGTCTCATTCAAAATGGACTTATGTCTACCTTCTTGACCATGTTGTAAACTGAAAAATAATCTGAAAATGGTTCAACTGCTGTAAAACAAATCTAACAACAAATTTGCACAGAACAAATTTAGTTAAAAGCTAAGTTAGCTTGCTGTTAATATTTTGTTGAATCAAGCTTCTAATCTATAATCGTTTGTAAATACAACTGATGAACCAAATGATTAAATGCTCACTAGAGCTTTTGATACACCTCAACCTTTTGATCAAATTCAATCTCAGATCACAGATGTTACCTGATTTATTATACAGCTCAACATAAACACAGTTTTTTTTTTCATTGCCAATCACAATGACCATTCCTCTTACCAGACTTTCTATTGATTGGTTATGCCTAAATCAAAAATCTTTGATCTCTAAGTGGATTGAAATCAATCTGAGTTCAAATGACTGGATAGTTCTGCTTGGGAACATTTCATCGCTTAATGACTGTGCATGATCATAGCTAAGGAGAAATGTTGGTCGTATTGATAGCATCACTGAAGCATGTAAAATGTTGAACTAAAGAATTGTGCAAAATTGCCTGTTTTCAGTTTATGACTCAATTTATATATTTCTACTTTGGAGATGTTGAAAACTGGAAAATGACTGAAACTGATTTGTTTCCTACCAGTTTAATATTTGCCTCACTTAGTTGCTAAAATACATCAATTTAATCACAGATACCAGAACTTATTACAATTGATTTTTAATGATAATTTATCTTCATTAGAACTGATATGCCAAAATCTCAAAAATCTGTAAACTTTGAAGTATTTATAAACTGCTCAACCTGTTTAATTTGACATCCTTTGTAAGCCTGATGATCAAAATAGACAAATGTGAATAGTGTCTGAAGTACTGTATGAATTTCTTCATTATAATTCATAATTGAAGAAATAGTGGAAGTGACATTATATCTATCTAATCTTATTTATAAATGGAACTTTGTCTGTGTGTGTGTGTGTCTGTTACCTATAGACTCCAAAATGACTGAACCAATTTTCTTGAAAATTTACACAGTTGTACTATATCTGCGAGTGTTCTTAGCTAGGTTTTGTGTTGAGGTACACCTGATAAATATCGAAAATCGAGTTATAGGAGGAGTGGTCCGATTTTAATCAAATTTAATACATTCATAGACAAAGACATAAGAAATGATATTCAGAAGATGTAAGGTTGCAGTTCTTAGAATAGTGCAGAAAATCGATTATATATATATATATATATATTTATAAAAGGCAAGATGTTTGTGTGTCTATTTATCTGCCTGTATGTCTGTATTTTTTTTTTCAGCCCTTTTATTTTAGTTTTTGCTTCGGATTTGGCTCTAAGTAGGTATAATTGTAGTTCTTAGTCTCAGCCATGATACCATTTACTCAGTGGACTTATTTAGCCTTCAAAATTCAGTTTACAACGAAAAAAAACTTATTTGATATCAATACGAGGAAATCAAAACTTGACTTACATCCAATCATTTTTCTTTCAGTTTATGGTTTCGCTTTAACTGTAAACAACTATTGCTTTTTAGTCTTTCATGCCAACGTCCAAAGAGTCTGAGCTCCAGGACCATGGATTAGTTTTAAAGCTTTCATTACACCCGAGCAACACCAGGCTATACTGCTAGTATATATATATATATATATATATATATATATATATATATAAGGACGTGAAAGAATAGGTAGGTTAAAACCCACTCTTCAAGCATTTACTTTCAATATAGTGTAGAGCTTAATATTGTATTTTTTTATTACAATGGTTTATAAATCCCTACACAAAAATTTTCATGTTTCAGAACAATACTGTTCTTCTTCTGGTGATATGTTAAAAAAAATGGTTGAAATGATTTATTTTGAAAATATAAGATGAATTCATAGTTATTTAGAAAATTAGGTAGCGTTAGTTTGATAAAATGCTTTAAATGTATCAATATTGTTCAATCAAAAATGAGAAATAGGTAACCGTGGAGTTTTAACATTTGGGTCGTGAAAGAAAGCAGAATGGCCTAGTGTCGAGACATGTAACTTTTTAATTTTGTCTGGATAAGATCCATAGTGAGACTACAGATTTTTTTAAATAGGTAGACAAAACTTTTTGACAACAAGTCGGATTTAATTTTTTTTTTATTAAAAATTAGATGTTTTTACTACCTCATGAGTAAAGGGGTTGGAATGTTTAGGTTAGATTTAAGTTTAAATAACTATGGTATACTTAGGTATATTGCAGTAAGAAAAACAATTAAGTATTGTGTGGGTCATTCATTTGAGTAAAATAATTTTTATTTTTTAAGTTATGTTGGAGTATAAGTTATAAATGAAACATTGTAATTAATTAAATTTTAAAGAAAATTATTTTGTCTGAGTAAGGTACATAGTGGGATCGCACAATACTTAAATAGGTAAACAATAATTTTTAACAGCAGATTAGATTTTTTTTTTTATTAATTCTTTATGAGTAGAGGGGCTGGATGGTTAGGATAGAATTAGGATTAAATTATGGGATATTAAAGTATATTGTAGTTAGGAAAACTAATTAAGTATTGTGTAGGTCATTTATTTTAGTAAAATAATTGTTGTATTGTTGAATGAAGAGGTACACAGTGAAATGTAGATAAACTACTTTATTTACAGAGTGGTACAACCAAAATGTATATACATTATTTAGTCTCTCGCAGCAGTAGGTGTTACTTCCCAAAGCCAGTGATAATGATAACAACCCCCGTGCTAAGCACACATTGTCTTTTATACATCCAGGCGACTGGATGTCATCTGGTATGAGCCCTGATGCAACAATAATTTTAAATTTTTATGTTAAATTATAGCATAAGTTATAAATGAAACATAGTAATTTTTTAAATTTAAAAAGAGAATGATTTTGTTTGGGTAAGATACAATATGGGACCATACATTATTTAAATGGGCAGACAACAATTTTCAATAGCAGGTTAGACTTCAGGCTTTTTTTTTTTTTTTAAATTAGATTTTGTACTATCTTATGAGTAAAGTGGGTGGGATGTATTGTTTACAATCAGCAGACTTTTGAATTCTCTATGGATTAGTTTTCTTATTTTTTCATTGTTAAAATGTATGGAATTTTTTACTATCATAAGACCATCATCCCTATATAACTCTGCCATGAGTGTTTATGACATGGTGTGTAGTGAGATGGTTATCAGAATTATTTTGTGTCCATTGTTCTTTATTGTGAATAAGAACTGATGTCTTGGTTGCCATTATAATATTATATTCATCCTTAGTTAAGTCTGAATAAGATGTAGCAAATTCCAGTGCTAAGGTGAAAAGGTCTTTGGAAATTGACAGTTAATAGTCAACTATGTCAAATTGGACTAAAGAACAGTGTATTTTATCCCTTATATTGCAAAACCAATTTATGACATCTGTTGTATTAGTCCACTGTAGTTATGAGGACTTAGCCATATGACACATGAACTCGTCCAACTATATATAAGTAGTAGTTCTACTTTGTAGAAGCAGAGTAAGAGAGGCAGAGTGAGAGTGGAATCTATTCCAGCATAATTCTGACAGATGTGCTAACAATCGTTCATTGGTATATATTTGTACTACTGTTTTGTAATATATTTGTTTAGTACTATTATGTCATTGTGTCTTTATTTCTGGCCCTAACAAACTACAATAACTTGATGATGAGGTCACAACAACTTGGTGATGAGGATTCTTATGGACCACAAGATTTCTTACAGATGACCAGGATTTTCAAAGACTCTTGAGGAGCCCAAAAAGACTGCATGAAATTTGTCAATATTTGGTTTAACATTTTATGCACCAAATGAAAAGAATTCTAATTTTTGTCAGACTTTATTCTGTTCAACAGTACTTTGCAGTCCAGAAAAAGAAACCAAACAAAAAGAAAAAACAATTACTATTTTCGTAACACTTTGTTATCTAGAAAAGGAAACCAAACAAAGAAAAAAAGGGTAAGTAATTTACACTGAACTTGAATATGAGACACTAGACTATGAGAAGTCATGTTTTTCAGAAAAAAAAAGCACTTGTGATTCTCTGAGTGAGTAAGAATTTAAAGTTATTCAATTTCAACTGTTATTTTCATTTTACTGAGCGAGAAAGAAACTAAACATTTTTTTTGTTATAAAAAAAAAGAAAAGTTTTCATTGTAATTTAATTTGTATTCAGGTATCTTTAAAAAAAAAAAGACATGTATAAACATGGATGAATTTAAATTCATCATGCACGATTTTTTTAAAGTTCCAACTTGAACAGCAAAACTAACAGGAGCTTAAATGGCAAGAAAAGTAACTTGAATTTCAAAAGTAAGCTGAAAAAGAACGGCTTGAATTTCAAAAACAAACTGAAGTCAGACATCAGAAACTCGAAGAAATTCTACTTCTAACTGAACAAGAGTAAAGAAACTTGCTTGAACTGGTAAACTGGAGATAAATTAGTGAAAATGAAAATGCATTTTCACAAAACATGATCTGGGGTGTAATAGACACTCTTACATATTTTCTGGACAAAGATATAACCTTTGACTTCCATTTTAAAGGATTCATGGATTTATACACCACAGATTGCATAAATTGCTCTGGCTCTAAAAAAGTTTGCTTACTTCTCTAAAAATTGGGCCCCACAGAGCTCACCAAATCTGTGAATTATATTTTGCCCTGTAAAACAAGTGAATTGACATTCACTGAAACAGTTAAACTTCTTACAGAACTTTTTAGTCCTAAAACTTCACTCTTTCATAAGAGGTAGAAATGCATAAATTTAACCAGAAAACCTATTGAAGATTTTACTACATTTGCGTTGGTCATGAACAAGCACTGTAACGATTTTAAATAGTGCAAATAATTTCAAGTGTCTGATATTTGTTCAGGGACTCACTTCAACTAAAGACGCTGAAATTAGACATAGAGTTCTAAATAAATTGGAAATTGAGTCAAATCTTACTCTCCAACAAATATTGGAAGACTCAGAGATTTGTAGGCGTATGCCAAGATTAAAAACTATTGAAGAATCTGGCATAGCTCACATAAAAAAGTATGCTGAAAGAAAAAACAAAATGATTCTTCCTTTAAATCAAACCAATCATAAAAGAAATGAGACAACTTACTCCTTAACCCGTGTTTTGGTTCTGGATTATTACATTGGTATGAAGACCGCTCTTACCAAAATAAAAATGTATAAATTGTAGCTGTACCAAGTACTAGAGTAAGAAAAAAAGGTTAATAGCTATGTAAAAAAGCAGATGAACAAGACGGGTTAAACATTAGGAAGTATGTGCAAGTACAAATCCTAAATAAAAATATTGACATGCAGTTGGATTCTGGTTCAGATTTCACGATCATAAATCTACACACTTTAAAAAGTTGGGAAAACCAACCTTGCTAAGAACTAATAAAATGGCCAGGTCCTTATCACAAATGTAACATTGCAAGGAAGGATGTTAAAACTAAAGATATTTGTATTAAAAAATACAGAAAATTTATTTGGCACTGACTAGAGATGGAGAGATTTAAGTTGTGGGACATGCCAATTAACTCATTTTGCAATAAACTTTAAAAAATTAAAAGAAACTTTTCTGGAAGTTTTATCTGGGGGCCTTGGTCAGTGTAACAAGATGACAGCAAAATTCAAGGATATCCTACCAGTTTTTAAGAAAAGACATGATGTGCCTTTTGCCTCTTTACTAAAAATAAATGACAAACTCAACAGACTAGAAAGAATCGGTGTCTTGTTGAAAATGGTGTACAGTTGATGGATTTCACCAACCATTTATATGAAGAAATCAAACAAGACCCAGGTCTGTGTCAATTTCTCAACAGTGCTTAATGCAGCATTCAAAGAATATCATGATTCTTTACCTTCTCTGTTTAAGAAAAATGACAGACTTTATCATACAAAAAGACAAAAATATTAAGACTCCTTGCAGAGTTAATACTTAGGAATGGGGTATTATGGGAACTTACCCATATAACACATGAACTCGTCCAAACTATATGTAAGTAGCTGTTCTGATTTGTAGAAGCAGAGTAAGAGAGGCAGAGAGAGAGTGGAATCTATTCCAGCATAACACTATTACATCTTCATGTCTTTATTTCTGGCCCCAACGAACCACAATAACTTGGTGATGATATCACAACAGTAGTAATCCAAAGTTCTGTTTGATTTGGTTATTATTCTGTTCTAAAATAATTTCACTGATTTTACCAATTTCTGGCCTAGTTGGGTTAATGATTCTAATGGGCTGATTTGTCTGAAAATTAGATTTGTGGTCTTTTAAAGTTATATAAGCTTTTTTGGTACAAAGTTTACTAATTTTTCACAATAAATCATCTTCATCATTTATCTTAATATATCACCTGAAGAAAAATAGTATTGTTCTAAAATATTAACATTTTTGTCTAATGATTTAATACTTTTATAAACCATTGTAATAAAAAAATTACAATTTATATATATATATATATATATATATATATATATATAAGAAAGAAAAAGAACAAACATTGCTTCTAGCTGCAAAAGGTAAGATGTTATGGAGAGCCATGATCACTCACACTATTCCTTATACCTTTTCTGATTTCTGTATCACATTTTCTGTCATCTTTTATAACATTTCCTGGATATTTAAATTTTTGTACTAATTTGATTTTCATGTTTCCCAAATCATATCTTATATCTAAGTCCTGTTCCTCTTTCTTAAAAGCATCTTAAAGGTAAACAAGAATATCTTATATGTTAGCAAATACAGTGCACCTTAATAATGAAATTATTCTGCTGTTTTATTTAATAAAGTATTTTTGATAGTGTTCTACTTGTATCCATGTAATATATTAAATTCAAAATCATAAAATTTATATTATATCATCTAAAATTCTTCTAAAGCCTGTTTTAAGTTCATAAGAAGTTAATTTCCTCTTTCCTGACTTCTCAAAGTCTATTTTTTCATTTTTGTCCATCAATGATGTCACTAAATTAAATTATTTGCTTGCTTGTCTGTCTGTCAGCTCTGCCACAAAATTAAATCAGGTGTTCTGTCTGTCTGTTTATTAATCATGCAATTAAAAAAAAAAATGTGTTTGTCTTTCAGCCTCTTTGTCAAAAATCCAGATAATTAAATTAAATTATGTGTCAGTTTGTTGGTTTATCTGTCTTCTTGTTGAACCCAACCTTTCATTCTGATCATTATTTTGAAAGCTAAAAGATCAATACATTTTCAGTTTATCATCTTGTGTGAAAAATGCAAACATTTCAAATTTGTTAGAATAGTTAAAGAGGCAATAGAAATGTTGGACAGTTAATTGTCTAGTCTTTTAGCTTAAAAGTTTTTTTTGCTCTCTGATCTTTCAAGTGACAGGAACCAAAAATTTTATACAGTATGTCTTTCTTTTGCACTTCTAAATTTAAAAGATATTATTTAGAGTAAAACACAAAGATATTTGTATTAAAACAAGAGTCAACAGAATAATTTAGTAAATAGTTCTTTTTTTTTTTTAGTTTTAATACTAGCAGTATAGCACGGCGTTGCTCAGGTGTAATGAAAGCTTTAAAACTAATCCATGGTCCCGGACTACAGACTCAGCCTAAAGAATATTTGTGTGAAGTCTGGTGAGAATCGGATAAAAATTGTGGATTTGTATAAAGGGCATACAGACAGATAAACAGACACACACAAACATCTTGCCTTATATAATTGATTTTCTGCACTATTGTAAGAACTGCAACCTTGAAACTTCTGAATATTATTTCTTATGTCTTTGTCTATGAGTGTATCAAATTTGATTAAAATCGGACCACTCCTTCTATAACTCGATTTTTTCGATTATCTATTTTCGATATTTATCGGGGGTACCTTGACACAAAACCTAGCTAAGAACACTCACAGACGCTTATAGTTCAACTGTGTAAATTTTCAAGGAAATCGATTCAGCCGTTTCAGAGTCTATAGGTAACAGGCACGCACACACACACACACACAAAGTTCCATTTATAAATAAGTTTAGATTAGCCATTGTTGTGGAGTTATTTTCACAGTGGAGGCTAATAGGTGCAATGTACAAAAACGTTAGGAACTTGATATAATATGTATTACGCAGTGTAATATTGCTAGGTTGCTGACTACTTTCATATTCGACGAACTGTCGACTACTATTGTCCAACATTGACTGACCCTTGTTCCTCTTACTACTTCTACTTAAATTAGGTTGAAGAGTCTATTCACTATAGAATAGGTGTGTTTCACCATAACAGCCATTAAATGTCAATAAATTATCAGGTAAGTTTTTTTATAATTTAAAGCTACAATTTATTTAACATATTTAATCTAATATCCATCTAAACACATACACACACACACTAAACAATTTTCAAGAAATTCCCACACAATTTTAAAATTATTAATATGCCTTTATTTTAAATTTGAAAATTTATTAAATGCTTATAAAAATGTATATTCTGTTGATAATACAGTTATTTTTATCTGATCCTGAGGAGGGCTAACATTGCAAAACTTGGTTGATTATAGATAAATATTGTGAACTTGTTATTTATTGATAATATTGTTCTAGATATCTACTGGCTTATAGTTGAAACCCCAGTTCTTGTACAATCACCAAAGTTAAGCAATGTTCAGCCTGGTCAGTACCATGATGTCTCACTGTTTAGTAATACCAGGTGCTTTAAGCTTGATGCGTGGGTGGTATAATGGATAATGGCTTTGAATTATAATTTGAAAAGCTGAGTTCCAATTCCACTTGGATTCATTATATGCACTTAGTTCTGGAGAAAGGTATCAATCCACCCCCCATTCCCCAGCTATTGGTTAATTAGTAAGATTTGTATCAGTAAATCATTATTATTTCTAAAGTAATCTTTCCTAAAAAAAAATTCTAGCTTTAAATAACCTGCAAAAGGTTAATAAATCATAAAAACAAATCAATCTAAATATCATTAATTAATATTATTAATTAATTAATTAATATTATTAATTTATGCCTATGCCTGATATATTAATCATGGCTGTTATTCTCAGAATGTCTAAGTTGTTGAACACTTGAACCACCATAAATTGTTTATCCATTAATTTTAAATTTCTAACTTTTCAACTGCAAAGTGTGTTTCCAGTTTCCCAGGCTAGTCTGCTAATTTTGTATCTTTAAAACCATTTTTTGGTAAGGTGGGCAGAATATGAAGAACCATTATTTTGCATGAATATATTCTTTAGCTTTCTTCTTGTGATCTATATCACTAAATATAATATTTCAAAACTTGTAATAATTCTCTGTATCAAAATATGATACCATTATCAAATCTGAAGAAACTTTTGATTTTACTACCTAAAAAGACTAAACATGAATATGACACAATCTCCACCCATTGTTATTTAAGTTGTCATGAAGGACCCAACCTTCAGCCTAACCACCAGGTTCATTCAATGGAGTTCTTCATTCATTATTACAAAAAATAAGAGTTGAGGATAGTATTCATTTACTACTTCACTCAATTTGCACACTTCTCATTGTGATTTTTACTTCAAGATGTCTTTTGAACAGGTGAAGAGGTTCATCCCTTGTTCCCTGTTTAGGATGTGGTTTCCAGCTTTCTTTTTTTCAATCTTCTTACTCTTTTCTTTTTTTTCTCTCTCAATTGGAGTAGAGAGACTAAACTATCGCCCGGTTCACACTCCACCCACATCTATTGAACAGGTGAAGAGGCTCATCCCTTGTTCCCTGTTTAGGATGTGGTTTCTGGCTTTCTCTTTTCCAATCTTTTTACTCTTAAGTAGCCCCCTGTGCATCAGTGGCATTACCGTCTTGCTTGGGGTGATATGATTTTAAAAAAAAATTGCTTTGATATCTTTAGCCAATGTTTGTAATCTTCTGCATATTATCTCTTTTGCAAATATTTTCTTGCTTGTTAATCCTTTCTACTGTATACTATTTTTAAAACTTTCTAAATTTCTTTTTCAAACATTCATAAGGTTTTCATTTTTCTTGTCAATGTTTTCTATTTCTTTTTTGACATTTCTCTAATCTGTGATCAATATTTTTGCAATTCCCAATGTTGTATCTCAATTAGCTAATGCGTTTACAATATTTTGTTTATATTTTGAGCTTATATCTTTCTAACTGTCCATGATAAGTTTTAAATATCTGAAATTTAAAAATAAATATCAGTGACTAGACTATTCTATGTATTTATTTATATTATGAGTAACTTTTGAGTTGCATAATAAAATCACCAACTATGTTGGTAATATTTATAATAAAAAGTCATTACAAGTTGAAATTTACATGTTATATCTATCATTAATATAAGTATATCTTGAATATTTTATAGATATCAGTTAGTTAATACTAATATTATTTCAAAGATGTCTTAAGTATTACATTGCAGATATTATAATGCAATATAACTAAAAGGAAGTAAAAACAGCTTGATAAAAACATTATAATAGTTAGAAAAGTAATTTCAATTAAATTATTTTATAAATGATATTAGTTGTACATTATTTTTTTTTTAATGATCATATCGTCCCAAGCAAGGCCTTTTACTGTCCCTGTTTTGCAGGGGGTTACATTGGAGGAAAGTTGTGAGAAAGAGTGACAGGTTATAGGGGGTGTCAGGAAGTGGGTAAGAGAAGAATGAGAATACTGATGAGAGTGGAATGGATGGAGAAAGGAGCATGAGAGAGAGGGTGCAGGTTAAGGAGATAGATGACTTTTGACTTTACATTTAAATTCTTGGAGATTATAGCTGTCAGGGAAGCAAGTAAATGGAAGGGAATTCCACAGGTGGGAAGTACGAGAAAAGAAGCTGCTGGAGTAGAATTTGCATTTACATTTTATTGGTTTCACAGTAAAAGGGTGGGACCTAGTTACTAATTTTGTGGCTCAAGTAAATTCATATATAGGGGGCACCAGTGAGCTAAGTTCATTGGAGCAGAAGCCATGAAAGCATTTGTAGAAGAGACACAGGGAAGCCACATTGCGCCGGTGAGAAAGTGACTGTATTCAAGCTACCAAGTCGGGATTGATCACATTACAGATTCTCCATTGGATTTTGTCAAGGACCCCTAAGTAGATAGCAGGAGCACCTTACCAGATATGGCAGCAGTATTCAATGCAGGGGCAAATGGTAGATTTATATATGTTCAGGATTGTTTCAGACAGGAAAAACTTCCTGACCCTACACAGAGAATCAACCTTTTTAGCAGCAGATTTAGCTATGGATTCTATATAGGTCTGTTGTTGTTTAAATAATTAACTTAACCCCTGGTCACTTTATCAATGGCATAAGTTTAAGTTCAGTATCAAAATGATGAAAAATATGGCAGGTGGAATCATTGTTAAATATAAGAAAGACAAAAATATATATCCAGTGAATATCCTACCTAATGTTTTATATTGATTTTGTACAATGATTATTTTGGAGTAGAATAACTTTTCTTCACATCTTATTAATTTTGTGTTTTTACTTGTGCTTTGTTTTTTTGTTTGTTTTTGTTTTCATTGTCTAGATTTTATTTAAAAATCCAAAAACCAGATCATTACTTTTCATTCTTTTAGTCAGTTACTTCTGTAGAAGAAATCAACAAGACTAAGTAGAGGATGCTTTGCTGTCTGCATTGTTAACATTATTATTATTAGATATATAAAATTTATTTCTCTTAATAACTTTAAATATTATAGGTTATTTTCTTCTTGAAATTTCATGGGCAGAAGTAGAAAATTAAAATAATTTTTTTTTTGGTTGGGAACACAAACATTTTAGTTTTAAAATTGTGAGTTGAATTTTCTAGACAAAAGAGTAGTTTTTTAACATCTCACTCAGAAAGTATCTAGCCATTTTGAATTTCTTTTTTTATTAATGTTCACCCAATACAAGGCCCAAGAGCCACTCAAAGTATAGCGTTACTGTGTGGCATTATATTAGCATAGGAAAGGATAAGTGTGAGGTGTATAGAACTGAAGTAGTCTTCAGAAGGACCCAGAAATCCAATCCTAAAAAGGAAACAAGGGATAAACCACGACTCCTATCTAAAAGACCAAGGAAAAGTATGAACTAGAAAATAAGCAAATCTACCTAATTCTATTAAACCTGAGAATTGATTATGTGGCTTTAATGTCATGTGGTAATCAATGAGAGGGGACCATCCTGTGCATGTGTAAACAGGCAACATTTTATGGAATTTGTATACCATTGTGAATTTTTTTACTGTGTCCATTATATTCATGATGAGTAGATAAGTTTGACACAATCATCTTCAGAAACTATTTGAGCTATTCAAAAAACTTTTGGAGTTAATTTGATGAGAAAACCTTAGATAATAACTTTGATGCCTTCAAGAAGCAAATCATCTAAAAATAATGAAGGTGTGCAAACTACCAAGAAAAGAAATTGGCATTTGTGAGTGCAAGAACTGGAATGAGATCTACAGATTCCATAGGGTGTTGGAAAATCTCCAGCTAGTTTCAATGATTCAACTCCTCATTCTTCAAGTTTTGTATATGTCAACACCCCTCTCTCCAGATTTTGCTACCTGTGGCTTTTGTTTTTCCAAAACCTAAAAATTGCTCTTAAAAAGGAAGCATTTTCACAATTTTGAGAAGATTAAGAAGAATGTGACTTTCCAGTTTAGTGATTCCATAAAAGAATTTTGCAGGTTGTTTTTAAAAGCAAAAAAAAAAAACATTAGTATTAAGTGGGAAAAAAAAGTCCAGTTGTATTTTTGACATCATCACTTTGAGAGTATTTTTTCACTATTTAAAATAGCCATTAATTTTTACATTCTAATATTTAAGAGAAATTTTTCACTACATAAAATGGCCAGTAATTTTTACATTTCAGAATTTAAGAGTAGGTTTTCACTATTTAAAATATTTTTTTCATTGCCGATTGCTTAATATCAGAATGTGTACATTTTGTATGGATTTTATTCATTTAAAATGAGTTAGGATCAGATCCATTTCAGGTACTCTATGCTATTTGAATTCAAAAAGGGCTCAAGAAATAGCAAGAAATATTTGTTCTGTCTTTGAAAATGAAGTTTCCAAAAATGATGGTTTAATAACTTTCAATTAAGAAATATTTCTCTTGAATCTTGGCAAGTTCAGCTCTGATTGAACTTCTGCAAACTATAGTTAAAGAAACTCTTAAACAAACTACATGAGAATTAGCAACACACTACAAATTATACTTTAATCATAAAACATCTTCAAGAACTCAGAAAAGTACTTAAACTTGGTCAATGGGTCCCTCACCATCTGACTGCTTCTTAATTTAACCAAGGAATTGCTCTCTACTATATCATGAAAAAGTAGACATGCTGCCAAATTATTCCTGGGTGTAATCATTAGTCAGTCAGTTAAGTGCTATATGTGATACATGCATGGGTGATCATGTCTTTTTCAATTCATGATTAACTAGGCAGAAGATTTTCTGCAGTAGACTGGTTGCCAAGCAAGGCTATAGAATCTAGTCTGTCCTGCTATTCAACCCAAAGCTGACGGAAGAAGAGGTGGATTCATACTTTTCCTAAGGGTATATGCACTCAAGTGACAAATTCAAATAGAATGAGAACTTGGAGAGCCGAGTTCAAATTCTAAGCCAATATCCACCATACCACAGCACGCATCACTGATAAAAAGCGAGTGCTTTATAATCATATCCAACAGAATGACAATAGTTAGCACCCATTGAAAAATGAAATCTATTCCCAAATCAGAATTACACTTCAAAATGCTATTCTCTGTATTTGGTGGGATATGAAGAATTACACTTCAAAATGCTATTCTCTGTATTTGGTGGGATATGAAGAATTACACTTCAAAATGCTATTCTCTGTATTTGGTGGGATATGAAGAATTACACTTCAAAATGCTATTCTCTGTATTTGGTGGGATATGAAGAATTACACTTCAAAATGCTATTCTCTGTATTTGGTGGGATATGAAGAATTACACTTCAAAATGCTATTCTCTGTATTTGGTGGGATATGAAGAATTACACTTCAAAATGCTATTCTCTGTATTTGGTGGGATATGAAGAATTACACTTCAAAATGCTATTCTCTGTATTTGGTGGGATATGAAGAATTACACTTCAAAATGCTATTCTCTGTATTTGGTGGGATATGAAGAATTACACTTCAAAATGCTATTCTCTGTATTTGGTGGGATATGAAGAATTACACTTCAAAATGCTATTCTCTGTATTTGGTGGGATATGAAGAATTACACTTCAAAATGCTATTCTCTGTATTTGGTGGGATATGAAGAATTACACTTCAAAATGCTATTCTCTGTATTTGGTGGGATATGAAGAATTACACTTCAAAATGCTATTCTCTGTATTTGGTGGGATATGAAGAATTACACTTCAAAATGCTATTCTCTGTATTTGGTGGGATATGAAGAATTACACTTCAAAATGCTATTCTCTGTATTTGGTGGGATATGAAGAATTACACTTCAAAATGCTATTCTCTGTATTTGGTGGGATATGAAGAATTACACTTCAAAATGCTATTCTCTGTATTTGGTGGGATATGAAGAATTACACTTCAAAATGCTATTCTCTGTATTTGGTGGGATATGAAGAATTACACTTCAAAATGCTATTCTCTGTATTTGGTGGGATATGAAGAATTACACTTCAAAATGCTATTCTCTGTATTTGGTGGGATATGAAGAATTACACTTCAAAATGCTATTCTCTGTATTTGGTGGGATATGAAGAATTACACTTCAAAATGCTATTCTCTGTATTTGGTGGGATATGAAGAATTACACTTCAAAATGCTATTCTCTGTATTTGGTGGGATATGAAGAATGGGGTGTTAAACTGAAACAAAATAGTTATATAGGTTGTGAGAGCAACAAAGTTTTCCTTCCTTGATAGTTTTCACTTTTCAGTAGCACTGTCTTGCTTCAAGGTCAGACCTTTTCTGTTTCTCCTTTGTCTCAGGTGATACTGCTTTTATATATCGTGGCTGGTTTCTGATTTACTGGTCAAACCAATCAGCACAAGCAGCTAATCATATAGTTAGGACATTCTTTTGCGAACTTCTTTTGGTCACGTCCGGTCTCACGAGAGGCAAACCATATTTTTTCTCTGCATCTTGGCAACACCTCACCTAAATTATGAACCTACACATGAGACAAGTCCTTGCCTGTTTCGCTCCATGAAGTGGGTCTCTTCCTTCACTAAAAGTTAATTCAGAGAAGTGTTATCATCATTTGTAAGTGTTGTTCCAAAATTGCAAAAAAGAGCACATCATTGATTAATTATGAACTTATGTTGATCTTACAAGATAATATGTGGCCACAGATAACTCTATTTACTAAAGAAAAAATTCATGACACTAAATATGTAGTTTCCACCTCATCCTCTTTACTCCCCTGATAATGCTCAATTTAACTATATGTTCAAATTCTTACAAAATAGAAAACCATTTATTAACTGTAAAGGGGTTAAAACCAATAATGAGGATTTCTTTGCATTCAAATCTTCTATTTTTTTTTTTTTTATTTAAATTCACTGAATACAAGGCCCAAGAAACACAAGATAGAGGTTTGTTGAGTGAGATTATTGTGAGAGCACAAGATTGTACTAGAATATAAACTAAATAGGAACATCTGAAAGTAAGGGAATATAACTAGATGATCAATATCTTGCATTGAAAATTGCATTGGAATATTGACTGATTAGCATTATCTGGAAAAAAAAGCATTGTATCAGAGCATTTATGTAACAGTTATAACTGAATATAAGGGATCATTTTTTTTTTAAATAAATACAAGGCTTAAGAGTCACCCAAGGTACAAAGTTACTGAATGAGGTGTAATGAGTTGGTTGGTCAACTTGGCACCTCCAAAGCAAGTACAGGTGGGCAGGTGCAAAAACTGTGATTGGTAGCTGGCTTGTCTATGCAATGCGTGGCATTTTGCATAGGTAAGGTACCAAGCTCTATGTAAAGAGCTGGCATAAGAGGGCAGTTAGATTTCTCGAGAAGGCGTCAACTGGGCGCATTGCTGCAGCAGTAGGAGAGAGACGGACTTGATTTTTGTTTTTCGTGACACATTTCAACACCCAAAGTTGTTGAATAGACATAAGAGGTATATATTATGAGAATATGTTGGATAAATAACAACTAATGTTAGAGTTGAAGTGGTTAAGCCTGTAGTAGTGGAGGAAGCATCCTCTCAGGAGTCTATTTCACAAAGTAACAGCTGTCTGAGTAGAACTTATTCCTTACCAAAAGAATATTATGGAAACGGGGATGATTTGATGTCTTGAACATGGCATAACAAATCCTACCATGAATGTTTGTGTTCATTTGAACATTTGCCATAATAATAATGACAGAGTAGTGAGAGGCTAACAATGTTTTGGTTATGGAGAAAAGGGTTAAAAGTTGGGACATAATTTATGATCTACAATGCCATGTAAACAATTTTGAAATTTGTCGAGGCTGGGCAGTAAGGACTGGGCAGCACCAGTTCAGATATGGCAGGACTATACTATTCTTGGTCTGATATGATTCTTGTAAAGATAAGGCATAGTAGCAGGGTGAGGTATTTTCTGAAGTAACAATAGGAACCAACTATTCTTCCAGTATTTTTAGCTATGATACAAATATACATGTTACTTTTGGTCTAAATTCAACTTTAGACCTAAAAGATTTTCATGACAACAAGCCTCATTCAGTGTATATATTTTTTTATAATCGTTTCACAAGTAAGGTAATACTGCCACTGGTGTGCAGAGGGTTACAGTGAGAAAAAAGGAAGGAAAAACTAAGTGGGAACAGGGTATCCGTGATTTTAGAAGAAAGGAAAGGATAAGAGAAAGTTGGGAATCAAAAAGATAGCAGGTGGTAATTGACATTGCACTTAAAGCTTTTGGAGACTGTAGCTACCAGGGAAGCAAGTATACAGAAGAGAGTTCAACAGGTGGGAAGGGAGAGACAAGAAAGTGATAGAGTAGATATAGTGGGTGTATTTTAATATTTTAATGGTAAAAGGGTGGGGCCTAGTTGCCAATCTAGTTGCATGAGTAGATTCATGTGGTCAGGGAACCAAGGGAAGAAGCTTGTTAGAGTAGAAGCCATAATAATATTTTTAAAAAAGATAGAGGGAAGCCACATCCTGTCAGTGAGAAAGTGAGTGAAGTTGAGCTGCCATATTGGGATTGATTATATTGCAGGTCCTCTTGTTTTGTTGGGAACCCTAAGATGAATTGCAGGAACATCAGACCAGATATGGTGACTGTATTCAATAAACAGATGAATGATAGATATTTAAATGGGCAATATGGATATCATGTTGAAATATTAGTTCTTGTATGATTACCAAAGTTAAACAGCATCAAAACTGGTCAGTAACAAATGGATTATAGCTTAAAAATACCATGTGTTTTAAGCTTGGATGTGCTGGTGGTGTTATGGATAACAGCTTGGGTTAGGTTCATTATGTTTACTTATGTGAAAATACTTATGGGAAAGGCATGAATCCACTTCTTCCACTCACAGCTATGTATTAATAAAAGATCTCCTTGCCTGACTTAGTGACCAAAATTCTTTAGCAGTTGATGTAGCTATTGACTCAGTGTACTCATGCCATTTGAGGTTGTTTGAGAGAGTGAGGCCAAGGAAGCGCAGTGTGTTGTTTTCTGAAAGATTAGCATCATCCCTAAAGATAGATGGTAGGAAAGTTTTTTTTTTATTGTGGTTAAGGGAGAGCAACTTTATTTTGGAAGCATTAAAAGTTATAAGCTACTTATTCTAATCCATAACAGATTGGAAGTTCTTTCCAAGAGTAGCAGCGAGGCTTACTTTGTCGGCTTTGGCATATTTCTTATCAAGACAAGAGTAAATGGTAGAGTCATCTGCATAAATTATGGCTTGTGAACAAGAAGGCCATTAATGAAGACCAGGATAGAGCCTTGAGGTACACCCGCATTCATATGAAAGGATCTGAAAGCATAAAAATTGGATTGATTTGAGAGATACTGTAGCCCTTTAGCTTGCGCAGAAGGCTATTGTGCCAAACCCTGTCAAATGCTTGAACTTCACTGTTCTTATAAAGAGCCTTCTGTATATATATTCAGTGATGGTCATTAGCACATCAGCAGTAGATCTACTGAAGTGAAAACCATACTGCTTGTTAGAGAGTAGGATGTGGGAGGTGAGATGATGAACCATTTCAGCATTGATAATAAACTTAAACACTTTGCCAGATGGCAGTAAGAGGCTGATAATTAGAGGGGTCAGAGTTGCCTAGAGTTTTTAGAAACAGGAAGTACAGAGGAAATCTTCCAACAAGTAGGAAAACAAGAATTAGCAAGGCATTGTAGAGTTTGGAGGAGACTAAAGAGTGTTCATGAATACACTTCTTTAGGATGATGACTTGAATACAATAACCTCTGCTAGCCTTATGGAAGTCAAGCCTAGAAATTATATTAGAGATCAGGGACAAACTTATGTATACGTCACTCAGTTAGGCCTCTATTCTAGGTGGGAAGTTAGGTGTGAGTACTTCAGATGAGTCAAATTGGAAGTAAATTTGCGAGCAAAGCACTCAACCTTGTCCACTGTGGATGTGAGGAACTCAAATGTATTGAATAGAGGAGGGATCAAGGTTTTTCTCTTGTTTAGCACACTTTTGCAGACCTGCCAGTAGTCTTTAGAACCAAACTTTTGAGATGCTATGTGCTGCTTTATCCTATCAGCAAATAATAGCTTAGCATCATTTAGGACAATCAGAGACACAAAGGTGCCTATTGTAGTCAGGTGCAATGCTCTGGTAAAGCCAGAAGAATTGATTCCTGTAGGCAATGGTGACAAAGCAAGCAGGAGAAAACCAAGTAGAAGAATGAGATTTAAGTTAGAATTTCCTGGCTGGGATGAAAGCACCAATGCCAGCTTTCACCCAGGAGGAGACCTAAGAGACACAGTCTTCAACAGAGAGACTAAAAACTTTGTCTCAAGGGCCGTCACAAAGAAAAGCACGGAATGAATCCCTGTCTACTCTTTGGTAGCAGCAAGATATTCCGCTAGTAGATGGTTCATGGAAGGAGGGGAAAGAGATATTAATGGAAACCACAGCATGGTCAGAGTTGCCAAGAGGGCAGAGCTGCATTGCATGGAATTCTTAAAAGAAATTGAAATGTACTCAAAAATATGACTCCAAAACATAAAACCCACTATTGGAGAATGGAACATTCAATACAGAAATAGAAGAGAACAGGTTTTGCTGACCCACCTTCACATAGGCCATACCTACATCACACACCATCATTTACTTGAGGGCACAGAATCCCCAATATCTACCAGCTGTCAAAAAAGATTAAGTGTCAAACATATACTTTTAGAGTGTACAAACTTAGTGCCAAAGAAGTATTACCAAACAAGTAGTTTGAAAAAAACTATTTATAAAAACAAGACCAAGCAGGATACTTGAATTCTTAAAAGAAATCAGAATGACTGGATGAATATTATCTCACACGCACATAGATGTATGTATTTCTACCAACTTGCTATATATTCCAAAACTCAGTTCTACCGAATGTGTGTTTGCAAATCTTGTATATGTAATACATATACATATGATGTATGAAGGCTGGATTTGGCTTCAGGTAACCCATGGTGGTTGATATGCCATAAAATCTAAACAGCCAAATTAAATGTTTACATTTTTATAAAATATTTTATTAATTTAAAATATATAAATTTGTTAAATGTATGAATTTGTCTAAATATATAAGTCTGTTATATATATTAATTTGTTAAATATACAAACTTCTGGAAATTGTTCTAAACTTTTTGTTTGATTTTTAATAATTCGGTTCAGCATTAAATGAACCAAGATGGGTTGATATGCAGTAAAACAAAACAAACAAATATTGCATGGATAAAACTCAGGGATAGAAGTGAAGCAGAGATCTAGAAGGGAAGAGTGTCTGTCAGGGTTACTGGTGAAGTGCGTTGCAGAATCCCCCACTTACATAAGCGATTGAGTGATTGAGAAGTTATGAATTCCAGCAAGATCAGTGATGGATTTTTCTTACCACGTGGCATGGTGGACATTGAAGTTACCGAACACAAATATATTAGCAAATGGGTGAGATAAAATGGCTTTGTCTATGTTATCTGAAATGCTGTATAGTGGCATATATAAGAGTGGACTGAAAATTTAAGAGAAACCACCCTAGCCAGAGGATGTTGTTTATGGACATAAACTCCCAGGCCATGCATGTGGACCCTGGTGTCTTTCTTAAAGAGAGGAAGGTAGCCAGTAATAGAAAAATCAGAGAAGGAGATTGTAGGATTAAAGTTGGTTTCAGAGAGAGCTAAGATACCTGGGGACCTTTTATGGAGAAACAATTCCACACTGCAAATGTTAGTATGTTGCTATGGATGTTAGGGAAAGAGATGTTGAGGGGGTTTAGGTGCTTTTTGTTTAGATGGTTTAGTTTTGCATTTTTAGTTGTGAATTGTCATATTTAGGTTGTTTTTTAAAGGAGAGACCTAGAGTAGTAGTAGTGGTCAGTTATCAGATGAAACATGTGTAGGAAAGGAACTGGTGTGAGCTGCAGCATAGTGTGGCCTTAAGGTTGCCCACCAAAAGCACTTGCAGGAACACCCATCCATGTTTGACATGGCACTACAAGGACCTTGATATTATGCGACTTAATCTGAGCAGCCACTCTGGATGCTATATACCGTCTTAAGGCCTGAGGAAAAGAAAAGAATCAGGAATCTCTTCCTAAACAAGAAACAAGAGACATGCCTCTACTTATGTTGAAGAGAAGTGGGAGGATTATGAAGTTGTTGATAGAAGTGCCATCAGAACTGGAAAAATTTAGAATCTGCTTGGTGGTGATGAAACAGTACTAGTTTTGTCTTAGATGTATTAAATGGTGCAAAACAGTCTTACTTATTGGTCTCTGAGAGCTAGATCAGAGGAGAGATCAACTGCCAAGCACTGGTTATACAGATATTTGGAGGTACATCTATACACAGGAGTATAATTTGTGTGTGTGTGTGTGTATATATATATATATATATATATAAATGGAACTTTGTGTGTGTGTCTCCGTTACCTATAGACTCTGAAACGGCTGAACCGATTTTCTTGAAAATTTACACAGTTGTACTATAAGCATTTGCGAGTGTTCTTAGCTAGGTTTTGTGTTGAGGTACCCCTGATAAATATTGAAAATCGATAATCGAAAAAATCGGGTTATAGATGGAGTGGTCTGATTTTAATTTTTGATACACTCATAGACAAAGACATAATAACTGATATTCAAAAGTTTCAAGGTTGCAGTTCTTACAATAGTGCAGAAAATTGATAATGTATAAAAGGCAAGATGTTTGTGTGTGTGTCTGTTTATCTGCCTGTATGTCTGTATTTTTTTTTTTTTTTCAGCCGTTTTATTTTAGTTTTTGCTTCAGGTTTGGCTCTAAGTAGGTATAATTGTAGTTCTTAGTCTCAGCCATGATACCATTTACTCAGAGAACTTATTTAACCTTCAAAATTCAGTATATGATGAAAAAAACTCATTTGATATTGATACCAAAAATCAAAATTTGACTTACATCCATTCATTTTTCTTTCAGTCTACAGTTTCACTTTAACTGGAAACAACTATTGCTTTTTAGTCTTTCGTGCCAACATCCAAAGAGTCTGAGCTCCAGGACCATGGATTTCATTACACCTGAGCAACGCCGGGCTATACTGCTAGTATATTTATATTTATGAAAGAATTAAGTATTTTCTTAAGTAGATCATTAATATAAAGCAGAAAGAGGTTAAGACTGAGGAGAGAGCCTTGAGGGACAACAGTATTGAGCTCATTTGCTTCATAGGACTGGTCATTAGTGATGACCTTTCTGATAGGAAAGACTTAATAACCGAGAATGCCTAAGCCCAAGGAATCAGCAGTTTGCCAATTAGGATTATGTTATTGGTAATGAAAGGAAATACCTTGATGATATATATCAATTAATATCAAAGAAGCGTTTGTTTCCTTTCCATCCCTATAAATGTACAGGTCATTCTTTCCAGTTTATTATAATTGCCTATTACAAAATTATACAGAAATTAGTCAAATTGGTAATAACTGATATATTTATTTAAATTTACTTGTTATCCATTAAAAATAAAACAAATTTAAATAATTGTTTGTGTTTGCAGGGGAATATTTTGAAGCATACTAATACATCATTGACTTAGGGAGTCTACTTTTTCATTAACATTTAATGGCTGGATCATTTTTAGACATAACTTGTATTTTAATTTTGTCCCACTGAAAGAAGATTTTATGTGTAGTACTAGTCAGATAACAAATAAGTTTCCACCATTTTTTTTTCTTTTTAGTTCTGTCTTTGACCTTTTACTCAAGAAGATAATAAAATAAAATTATCACTAAGCAAAGAATAATGATGATTCCAAGAGACATTTTAACAGAAACAATGGCAAGTAATCTTCCTTACTTCATTATAAATCTTGTCTTTTCGTGTTGTACTATTGGTAAACTTGTTTTTAATCTCAGAACATTTCAAATGCAGAGCTTTGTTTCTGGTAGATACAAAGAAACAGATAGGAATTCTCTTTAGTAGTTGCATTTTATAGATATAGAATGAGATAGATATAAAGAAGCTTCAGTATTTGTCTATATTTCTGAGATGAGTTAGTATTTACACTATATACATTATTTGGACTGTTGTCCTCATCTTTGTTGTCATTTGTAAAATGTTTTGGCTCTTGTATGTTCCGGTTTTCTGTAGGTGCTAGATGTTGGTTAGTTCCAGTGACTTGACACAAAGAGTTGTACGTTCAATAACAGGCTACAGCAGTGGTGAACAAGTAACTTAAAGAGTCTAGTTAGGGGAGATAACTCATGACTACCAAAAGAGGCTTCGCACAAAGAATAAGAACGATATACGCCAGTGATTGTAATAAAGTGTTCGATTTTAAATTCATAGCACCTGAAGAAGGCTGTGGCATACAACGGCCAAAACATTGTACAAATGGCAACAAAGATGAGAACAATAGTTCAAATAATGTATATAGTATATAAAGAAGCATAGATGGATACATAAATAAACATGAAGAGGCTGAAATAGATAAATAGTAAAAGGGAATGCTGATATTTTCTTGACTTGATCTATTTTATTAATCCAACAATATATGAACAAATTCTTTTTGGAAGGACTTTGTCATGCTGAGAATTTTTCAGCATCACCTTGTAAGATAGCTAGAAATGAACAGACTGAGTTAGATATTGAATATAGGTAAATATCTATTGAACAGAAATAAATATTAACAGACTTAGATATATAAGTATTGAATAAAGATTGATTTGTTTTTTATAGTTTATCAAGCTTTTGCAGGTTATTTAAAGTCGGAAAATATTTTTACATAAGAATATTTGGGAAATAATAAAAATTTAATGATATAAATCCTACTAATTAATACATAGCTGGAGGTGGAAGAGGTGGATTCCTGCCTTTTCCATGAGTATTTTCACATAAGTAAACATAATGAACCTAACCCAAGCTGTTATTTATAACACAACCAGCACATCCAAGCTTAAAACACATGGTATTTTCAAGCCATCATCCATCTAGGTACTGACCAGTTTTGATGCTGTTTAACTTTGGTAATCATACAAGAACTAATATTTCAACATGATATGACCATAAGCACATAAATAGATGTATAAATATTGAACACAAAAAAATATATATATTGAACACTGATATTGCATACAAATAGATATTGAACACACAGACAGACTTGAAAAATACTAAGATAAAATTTCATAAAGAAACTGTGAATAATTCTTCCAAGTAGATAATGATTTTACTAGGGTATTATTATTTCATGCCTGTAAATATAACCAATTCAGGCTTTTGTATATAAAGTAAATT
This sequence comes from Ascarosepion bandense, assembly GCA_037127315.1. Taxonomy (NCBI): domain Eukaryota; kingdom Metazoa; phylum Mollusca; class Cephalopoda; order Sepiida; family Sepiidae; genus Ascarosepion; species Ascarosepion bandense. The sequence goes on from JBBBDQ010001045.1 coordinate 7,013,885, forward strand.
TGGATAGAAAATGAATGCAATTATCAATAATGAAGGATGTTGAAAAACCTAAAAGAAATTCTCATAAGCATGTCTGAAGATAATATTTGATTAATGTTGTACAAAGTTCTGAGAGGAAACATTGTCTGTATTTATTGAATCTTCAGATTAGTATCTTCATTTTAGTATCTTCATTTTATTTCAGTTAGAATGTCTTTCTGGTGTTCCTTGTATTCTCTGGATTTCTGGAATGAAGTACAGTTCAAACTCTTTAAACCAGCACACTTGGGACCAGATGACTACTGGACCACAGAAAATGACAGCCCATAGAAAACATCCCTTAAAAAAACCATATTTAAACAGAGTCTTGCCATTTCGTTCCACATATATATTGCCATGTTAAAAAAGGTGGAACAAAGTTTAAAACACAAAATAAAACAATCAGTAATGTTTCCAAACAAGTTTTTTTTATTGCTTCATGCAATCAGTCAGTCAGTTAATTGCCATACATGGTACACGTTTGGGTGATCATGTCTCTTTCAAGATATGACTGAGTAGATTTTCCTGTAGTAGGTCGACATTACATTCTGCAGTAGACTGGTTGCCACTCAAAGCTATCGAAACCAATTCTTTTTCTTTTTTTTAATCATTTCACCCCGAGCAAGGCGGAAATGCCACTGATGTGCAGGGGGCTACATAAATGCAAAAAGATTAATTAGAAAAGAGTGAGGAGTACAAACTAGTTAGAAAGGAACAATAGAAAGCTGAGAAAGCAGGTGCGATGACAGATACATAGGTGGAGAGAAAGGGAGGGTTATACAGGGGTGGGGAGAGAGCTAGAGTCCAGTGGTTAGTAGATGAGTTTTGACTTTTATTTGAATTTCTGGAGGTTGTAGCCATCAGGAAAGCAAGAATACGGGAGCGAGTTCCACAGGCGGGAAGTGTGAGAGAAGAAGCTGCAGGAGTAGAATTGTCAGAAGCTGCAGGAGTAGAATTATCTGAAGGGAGAAGAGATGGTTAATACCTTTCCCAAGAGTATTTGTGTGTAAGAGGATGAAACAAATTTGACAGGAATTTAGAATCGTTTCTCTGAATTCTAATTTTAAGTCGATATCCATGACACCACGATGCACATTGTCTCATGCAATACAAAGGCTAAAAAACAAAGCCTAAAATATAATAAATACTTAGTATTCTGAATGAGTCAGTATGCAGCTATATATCAGAAATAGGGAAGACCATATCACCAAATTAGTCTGCTACTGTCGATTGCTTCAAAAGTTGTAAACTTTGTATAGCAATACTGTTATAGGGTTGTGGGAAATGCTTAATTTCCCCAACACTATATTTTTTAGGCACACAAATGAATGACGAAACTTGCTTTTAGAACAACAACGAAGAATGGTTTATTATATAGTAAACGTACAAGATTGGTAGTATGTAAGTGTCCATGGTGAAGCTAGCAGCAGGTAGTATGTAAGTGTCCATGGTGAAGCTAGCAGCAGATAGTATGTAAGTGTCCATGGTGAAGCTAGCAGCAGATAGTATGTAAGTGTCCATGGTGAAGCTAGCAGCAGATAGTATGTAAGTGTCCATGGTGAAGCTAGCAGCAGATAGTATGTAAGTGTCCATGGTGAAGCTAGCAGCAGCGTCTTCCGCGAAAGCATTCCATGGGGAATCCGTGGCAGCGATGTGAAAGAGACGTCCGTTACTGCCGTGGGCTCATGGCTCTCTGGCTTTCCTCCGTTCTACAAACAGGACTAGGAAAAATAGTTCTAGAGAGGAATCAATGCGCTCCGCCCGTTGATTGGTCAGTGAGTGACCGAATCTCCCGTCAAGGGCACTGATTCGCTAAAGGAAATAGATCTGTGGCTGCTACATCACCCCCTGCTTAGGCGGAAAGCCGACAGAGAAAAAGATAGCGGCCATAAAACAAAGAAGGGTACAATTTATATATAAACAGTTTTACAGAGCTTTTTGGGCCAATGTACTCGTCAACCACTGCGTGTGGTGGTGACATAGTTGTCTGTTGGCATCGTACTTTTTTCAATGGGTGTAAAGATATGTTCATGTATGTAAGTAGGGGGAATATGTGGCTCTTGTGTGTTTGTGTTAAGAAAGGCTCTTTTCACCCTGTCAATAGATACAGTTTCTTTTTTGCCACTAATGTCAAGGGTGAGAAGTTTGTCAGTGCGTGAAAGCACGCGGTAAGGGCCAGTGTAAGGTGGAGTGAGAGGGGCTTTGACAGCGTCCCTTCTTAGAAAAACATGAGTCCATGAAGAAATATCTTTTGGGACTGATGATTTGATGGTCTGTTCCCTAGGGTGCATTGGTGGGAGATTACCAAAATAAGATCGCAGTCTGTTTATATACAAGGCGGGATCTGTTCCTGTTAAATCTATAGGGTTCAACATATGACCTGGTAATGATAGAGGTACTCCATAGACAAGTTCTGCTGGAGAGTATTCTAGGTCCTCTTTGATAGCTGCACGGCAGCCAAGAAGGACAACAGGTACATATTCGCTCCATCGCTGTTGGTCAGGATAGGCACGTAATGCGGCCTTTAATTGGCGATGAAAGCGTTCTATCATCCCGTTAGAAGCAGGGTGATAGCTCGTAGTTCGAATTCGATTGATCCCTAAAATTCTGGAAAGTTCCTGGAATAGGTGGGATTCAAATTGTCTGCCACGGTCAGTGGTAATTGTTATAGGAACTCCGTAACGCGTTATCCAGCCTGATATAAGGGCTTGCGCTACGGATTCAGCTGAAATGTCCTTTAAGGGAATAGCTTCGGGCCACCGTGTAAAGCAATCTATACAGGTCAGGATGTAAGTAAATCCCTGACTGACCGGCCATGGTCCAACCAGATCAATATGGATATGGCTGAACCGAGCGTCTGGGGTGCTGAATGTTCCGAGGGGTGCACAGATATGTTTGTGCACCTTTGATTTTTGGCAGGATACGCAAGAACGTGTCCAGGCAGTGATATCACGCCTCATGTTTGGCCAGAAAAATCTAGCTGCAATCAGCTTCACTGTGGCTTTGGGTCCGGGGTGTGCCAATTGGTGTAGTGTGTCAAAAACAACCTTACGATGTGTCATTGGAACAAAAGGTCGAGGTGCGTCTGTTGAGGTGTCACAGATGATCTGCGTATCTGCAGTAGGCACTGGTAAGTATGCGAACTTGCAAGTTGCAAATTCAGGTGACGATAGATCAAAGGTGTCCAGGTGTGGTTGGTCAAAGGCCATCCGTCGTAAGTCGATATCTGAAGGTGAGAACAGTGAATTAATGGGAAGGCGAGACAAAGCATCTGCCGCAGCATTCTGTTCACCAGAGATATGTCGGATATCGTTTGTAAATTGCGAAACAAAATCCAAGTGGCGAGTTTCGCGAGGAGAATATCTGTCCAGCTTTGAGCGCAGAGCGAAAGTAAGCGGACAGTGATCGGTGTAGATCACAAATTGTCGGCCCTCTAGTGAATGCTGAAAGTGTTTCACTGCGAGGTACATTGCCAGGAGTTCACGGCCAAATGTGCTGTAACGTTGTTCTGCCGGTTTCAGCTGTCTCGAAAAATAAGCAAGAGGTTGTAGCTGTTGTTGGTGTTGCTGTTGCAAAACTGCACCTACGGCTGTGCCCGATGCATCAACGACCAATGAAAACTGGGAGTCGGGTACAGGATGTGCAAGTAGCGATGTTGTCGCTAATTTCTTCTTCACTTCGTTAAAGGCTTTTAGCTGTATGTCATTCAACGAAATCTGCTCATTTTTCTTTTTCCTGTTACATAACATGTCAGACAGAGGAGACAGGAGATCCGCACAGTGTGGGATGAAACGTCTGTAATAGTTAAGCAGACCGAGAAAGTGCCTCAGTTGGTGAAGTGAAGTGGGTGGTTGAAGGTCTTGTAGAGCCTTCACTTTTTCAGGTAAGGGAGATATCCCTTCGGGGCTTATAATGTGTCCCAAGAAAGTTAACGACGAAGCACCGAAAACACATTTACCAGGGTTAATCCTCACCTGGTACTTTTGAAACCGTTCGAACAGTAGGCGGAGGTGAGTAACATGTTCCTCAGGTGAGGCACTTGCTACGAGGATGTCATCTATATAATTATAGACGAAGTCCAAATCACGCACTACTTCGTCCATGAAGCGTTGGAAGGTACTAGCCGCGTTTCGCAAACCAAAAGGCATAGTTAAAAATTCAAACGCTCCAAATGGAGTAGTTACTGCAGTTTTGGGTATGTCGTCTGGGTTCACTGGTATCTGATGGTAAGCCTTAACGAGGTCTAGTTTGGAGAAGGTCTTACAACCATGCAGGGATGAAGCGAAGTCTTGTATATGTGGGATTGGGTAACAATCAGGTACCGTAATGGCATTTAGTCGTCGATAGTCCCCAGTCGGACGCCAATCTCCAGAACGCTTTGGAACCATATGCAAAGGGGAAGCCCATGGACTGGACGAGGGGTGTATAATTCCCAGCTGCAGCATATGGTTAAATTCTGCCTTCGCTGCCTTTAGTTTATCAGCAGGGAGGCGGCGAGGGCGTGAGAACACCGGAGCGCCTGTGGTCTCGATGTGGTGTTTTGTAGAGTGAGTTGATTTGCTCACAATGAAATTTAAGTTAGTTAACTCTGGGTAAGAGCGTAGTAATGTTTGGTATGGGTCGTCAGTGGCAGCAATGAAAAATACCGGGCTGATAGGTGAGATATTTGCCTTAAAACCCATGATGGAAAGTTCTGTATTGCCGTCAATAAGTCGTCGCTTGCGCATATCCACTAAAAGGTTGAAGTGGTGCAGAAAGTCCGAGCCTAGAATGGGGTATGGTAAATCAGCTACAGTAAAAATCCATGTAAAGTCTCTCCGTAATTCCAAGTCCAGAGAACGAGAAATTTGACCGTACGTGGGAATAGGGGAGTGATTTACCGCTTGCAGTGTGATGGGCGACAGTGGCGGCTTCTCAGTGAGGAGTTTCAGTGGCCAGATACTGCAAGCTGCTCCTGTGTCAACCAAACAATGTGCTTGGGACCTGGAGTCAGTGATAAAATAGGCACGGTTGTTACATAAATCTTGTGGAGAGTGTGCCATGCTCAGCTCTCCAGATTTAAGTTTCCCTGGTTTGTAAAGGAGCAGGGCATTTTGCACCTCCGAGCCTTAGCGCCAAAACAACTGTGATAATAGCATAGTCCTGGCTTGCTTGAATGGCGGCGGTGGTGTGGGGATGGCGAACGACTTTTATGTCGACGTCTAGGCTGTTGTGAATTAAGTACGGTTAATTTACTTACTTCATTGGTAAGCTGCCCTAAAGCTTTGAGTATCGCCACTTGTGTGGCACCTTCGCCTGTGTTCCCAGCAGCAGAGAGGGTAGAGACTTCAGCCTTTGACTGAGGAATGGACGCGGTAATAGGCCCCTTGGTGAATTCCATCACTTTATCTGAAGAGGACGCTATTACATCTACTGAGCTCTTCTCTACCATGGGTACCAGAATTGCCTTTACTTGAGGGGGCAATCGTGAGAAGAAAAGTTGCTTTATAAAGGCACTATCAGCAGGGACATCTTCTGCGACCTCTCTCATTCTGCGGAGCAATTCGCTTGGCATGCGGTCTCCCAACAGCTCGTCATTGACTAAAGTTTGGAACCGCTTTTCCGCTGATAGCGACGTCCGGAGCAGAACTTCCCGCTTAATACTGTCATAAGTAGCATTAAGGGGGGTGTTAGTTATCAAATCTTTGACAACTGGTGTCAATGACGCGGGAAATGCACTAAATAAAATAGGCAATTGCCGCTCCTCCACGATGTTGTTCGCTATAAAATATGACTCGAGTTGGGCGAACCAAACTCAAACGTCGCCAGCAAAAGCAGGTAAAGTAGTCGCCATTTTCTTTTTAATATATAGCGTGACGACAGACCACCAAAAAGAAAATATCAAAGAAACACGTCTCAATGAGAAAGAAACGAGAGGGAAAACATTTCAAAAGACACAAGAAAATAGTGATATTCGTGTTAAACGAGAGAAAGGTGCTGCTTTAAGGTTCCTTAGTAAGGGAGATGACTGTCAGTTTCAAGGCCTGTCTAAAAACACAAGTTGGAATTAAAGATGGCGTCGCCCAATCACCATTTAGGCAGGAAAGTTAAATGTTAAGGAAGGAGGCGCTCTATTAGCTTTAACTTTCGAAAAAATAAAATGTAAAAGTGTATTACTCACTTTTTTTTTTTGTTATTGCAATCAAAATATATATATATATATTTTTTTTTATTCTTTTGAACTTTCTTTGAACAAAATGTAATGTTCGTTATGCTTGCTTGAGTTGGTGTTTTTCTTGTGTACGGGCTGAAAAGAAGATACTTCCTTGTCAGAAAGTTTTTGGGGTTTGTTTTGTGAAGGCACGTGTTCAAAAAAATGTTATTTGAGTAAAGGGAGCTTTTTCTCTCTCTCCTTTTAACTTTGCTTGTACTGTTGTCCGAAAGTGGAGGCCGAGTTTCGTGTTGTTATTTTTTTTTTTAAATTTGTTTCGCCATCCTAAGTGCCATTCGGGGTCACCATTTTATAGGGTTATGGGAAATGCTTAATTTCCCCAACACTAAATAAAATTTTTTAGGCACACAAATGAATGATGAAACTTGCTTTTAGAACAACAATGAAGAATGGTTTATTATATAGTCAACGTACAAGATTGGTAGTATGTAAGTGTCCATGGTGAAGCTAGTAGCAGATAGTATGTAAGTGTCCATGGTGAAGCTAGCAGCAGATAGTATGTAAGTGTCCATGGTGAAGCTAGCAGCAGATAGTATGTAAGTGTCCATGGTGAAGCTAGCAGCAGATAGTATGTAAGTGTCCATGGTGAAGCTAGCAGCAGATAGTATGTAAGTGTCCATGGTGAAGCTAGCAGCAGATAGTATGTAAGTGTCCATGGTGAAGCTAGCAGCAGATAGTATGTAAGTGTCCATGGTGAAGCTAGCAGCAGATAGTATGTAAGTGTCCATGGTGAAGCTAGCAGCAGATAGTATGTAAGTGTCCATGGTGAAGCTAGCAGCAGATAGTATGTAAGTGTCCATGGTGAAGCTAGCAGCAGTGTCTTCCGCGAAAGCATTCCATGGGGAATCAGTGGCAGCAATGTGAAAGAGACGTCCGTTACTGCCGCGGGCTCATGGCTCTCTGGCTTTCCTCCGTTCTACAAACAGGACTAGGAAAAATAGTTCTAGAGAGGAATCAATGCGCTCCGCCCGTTGATTGGTCAGTGAGTGACCGAATCTCCCGTCGGGGGCACTGGTTCGCTAAAGGAAATAGATCTGTGGCTGCTACACTGTAATAGCTGCTCAACAGAATAATAGTGGCTGATTAAAAAAAATAAGTGCAGGACCACAGGATTTGCCAGACCACAAAATTCTGGATTGAAGAGGTCAGACTGTATTGTCATTACTCCATGAATTATTTGACTAATGTCCTCATCTTTACTGTGTTTACCACAACTTTTAGTGTCAGAAAAGAGCTAGTGTTCAGGAGAACCTCTAAATAAAATAATGGCTGTTAAGGTTTTCCATATTTAATTATACTTGTACACACACAAACACATGGCATATGTGAACACACACACACACATTTACATTTAGTCAATCTTTTTCTCAATTTAACATGATGTTTTCAAAGTGAAATCTGTGCAATTTCTGTCAAGGAGATAGTAATTTAATAAAAGAAATAAAATGGATAACCTTCAGTTATTACCATTTGTGACATACATCTATAAGGTAGTGCTGAAAAGTTATCAGCCAAACCCACTTGTCCAAATCTGACCAACTGGACAAACATCACAATTTTTTAGATCTTAGTCAGGCCATGAACATCTTAACACTGTCTTAGATGGCTACTCAAAAATATATTTAATCTAAATGTGATAAAAACAATAAAGATAAGGATTCTAGTTCAAATGATACATGGAATAATTATTTTTGTTTCTATTAATATATAATATATAATAGCATGAAATTCTATTTGAACTTCAAGGAAAACTAGATCAATATGGGAAGAATATTAGCATAATCCAGAACATATATCAGGAGCAAACATTCTGCATATGGAAAAGAAAATGAATTAAGTAGGTACATAAAAAAGAAATGAGTGTAAGACAAGGATATGTCTTCTCAATAGATTTATTCAACCTCTACAGTGAGGCTTATCCTAAGTGAGCTAGAGACCCTACCAGGAGTTATTATCAGTTATGCAATCTTAAGAGATTCAGATGATACTGTGCTGATGGCAAGCACAGAAAGAAAACTATAGGACCTCCTAAGCAAGGTAAAAAAAAAAAGAAAAAAAAAGGACTAATTATCAATTGTAAGAATGTATTATAGTTGTTAGCAAGAAAAAAGCCCAAGATGTAAACTCGGAATTTATAATATCAGTATTGAACAATTACAGAAGTTTATCTTGGAAGTCTTTTAACAGAGAATGGAACTTGTGACCCCAAAATATGAACATGCATTGAAAGATGCCTTTTCTATAAATATTTTCATAGTAATTGTTCTGATGAACTTTCCTTTTTGTTATTTTTATTTCTTCCCACAGACAAATTTTACGTATGAGAACTAATTAGGATTTCATAAAGACTTTGAGGTGACTGAGTAAGAATAGTAAGTCAGAATATGCCATTTCGGTTGAAGGAATACTGTGGTATGTTTGGGCTAGTAATTGTGGCTAGCTAAGTTAAAGAGAAAACAGATTGAACACCAGCCATCCACTAACCCCTTTTTTATTTTTCAAAATAAATCTTGCTTTCCTTTTTGTACATCAACTTCACAAATTTAAGCACAGTACTAGATTGGCAGCTAGGTCTCATAATTTTACTGCTGAAATTGCTAGACTTAACCATAAGTTCTATGCTAAGTTTTTTCTTATCACTTGTGGAACTCTCTTTTGGCTTCTTGCTTTCCTCTCAACTTTTATCTTCAAAACTTTAAATGCAAAATTAACAATTATCTTCTAAATCTTTGAATCCTTTTCTTTTTTTATTCTTACAGTTTCTTTGAATCTCAGTAACCCTTTGTGTCTTAGTATCTTCATTCACTTTGCTTTATGTGAAATGATTAAAAAACCAGAATAAAATAATTCATTAAATGACTTCTTTGTTCATCCCTCTGTGATTGTATAATTCAAGGGCATCTTGTGCTATGCTTACTAAAATTTTCTGTGGCTACTAATAGGGCCTCAGAAAAACAAGATTTTTGCTAAACTTGACCCTTACTTTGTATCCGTTTGGTTAGGAAAATGAAAACTTTTATCTTTTTATGTCGCCATGGGAAATAGACATTGACTTGAAAATTTCCAAATCAGAAACTAAAGTTGTAACCTCTTTTTCCTGATTTATTTTTGTTCTAGCGAGTTGAAAAAGACTTTAAAAAATTGTGATTTCATTTGTAGCACAAACAATGGACACCAGGTCGATATAAACATAAAATTCTCAACAACATAATTTATTAATCATCAAAATGAAGTTCATTGTTGCATTATAAGTCTAGTAAAAAAAACAAAATCTTGTAAAATCTTCCTAGATGTTTGAATTAATATTATCAAAGTGTTCCTGACGGTGACTATATTCATGTATGATCAATACATTCAGAGTTCAAAACTGTTCTTTTATTGGGGTCAGATACCTCATTTTGGCCTTTTACAGGAACTAGTTTACAATCCCACCTTGCTACTGATGATAATTGAATCAGTTGTAACATTATGACTATGTATCAGAAAAATGTGCACAATGCCAGATGATCTTCAAAATAAGCTATGAGATCACACAAAAAATATATTACACCTCACAAAAAGAAAGAGTTTTTATACACTTGAGATGTCTGTGGTTGATCAAGAAAAAATTAATTTTATTTGAACTCTATTTAGTTCATACAGGTTATAACAAATACCGAAGTATTTGGATAGTTTTCTTATAGCATGCTTTTCCCAAAACTCTACCAATTAATCTGTGGATAGGTGGTCATTTGTATTCTTGGTGATGTTTCCTGGAAGCATTTGACATGAAACAAACTGTAGTGAAAAGGGTATAAAATAAATAATATATTTTTATTTATTTGCCTTAGAATGAGTCCTTTGGTATTCAGTGTAGCAAAATGTTCATTAATAAGGCAGATACTTGTAACAGTCTAGAGAAATGTCTATTTCACCTGAGTATTTAAGAGTTTAGGAAGTCAGACCATGATAGGAGTAATAGTAATATTAGAACTAGGTCAGTGACAATCTACTGTTTTTTTTTTGTTTTTTTTTCCTCAGTCATAAGCAGGACAGAAATATGATTAGCAGATGACTTCTTAACTACTACTTTATGAGCCATGCATGGCAATTTTTTCTGGGGTAGCATCCTTTGTTTCATCCTCTCCTCTTGAACTTCTCTTTTAGCTCAAAGTTGTCAGCTCATATTCTTTTGACCAGGTTTCAAGATTCTGGCAGGAATTTTGGTTTTAGCTAACATCAAAAGTGTTCATTTTTTTTAATTGGCCTCCATTATTTTATTTTCTGGTGTTCTTTACTTTTTAATTTGTTCTATAACGGAAGTTATGTATGATGCCTCCCTGATTTTTGTTTGTTTTCCATTCGCAAATTTGTTGGCTCTGTTGCTGCAAACTTCCATTGTTTTATGACAGGGTTCAGTCTTTTCATTATCTTTTTTATTTAAGAGTTTCTGCCTCATTAGTTGAGATAAAAGTTTAAAGGAATGAGCAAATGCCTAAATTTAATTTGAATTCTTTTTATTATCCTTTGTATATTTTATTTTTATCGAAACTCACTACAAATCTATGTAAAGAATGTATTGACTTTTGGAGTTTAAGGTTAATAAGATGTATCTTTGTGAGTATCAAATTTATCTTTGGTTTCATAACCACATCCTAACATTGTAACTTTTTTTTAAAAAGAAATATAGAAAAACAAGGTTTTGTAATTGTATATCATGCATAATATATATCATTATTGTATTTATTTCTTTTTAGTTCACAATTAGCATCAGTGAGTATTTTCTAACTTTTGATATCCGATTCCTTATTACCAAAACCGAATGTTCAAAGAAAGGAATGTTTTTAGCAAAAGTGATAAAAAAATTTTTTTGCTCTGTCTGAAAACCTAAACAAAAGCCTGGGCTGGCCATTAGACTAACTCGTCATCTCACACCAAATATTGATCCCATTGGTTGATGCAGTTTACAGACAGCAGATTCCTGAAATCATGACAAATGCTAATTCCATAAATATCATACCACAATGTAAATCTTGTTAACAATGGTGGAGAGAATCCTAAATAGAAATGTCAACAGTCTGAGAATAATGGAAGCTATATAGAGTGACAGAACTGCTAAAAGACAAAGTATATGGTAAAAGTTTAGCTGAAATTTAGCTGTACTTTTGAGTTATAATTATGGACAAATTTAGTGCAGGTGAAATATTTGCAATGTATTTATCATTATTACAAGCTCAAGAATGGTAATGGAAATGTTTGCTGTTTTATTATAAGGAAACATTTTAAATTCATCGACTTAAGTCAGGACTACTTTCAGTTGAAATTTATAAAATCTTTCTCTGAAAAAATGTTTGTCATCACTCTTTCCAGTATTGATGACGGTTTCCTTAATTACCTTTTATTTGAAATAGTGTAGAATATCAACATCTTTGTTATGTCATCATTTTCTCTTCAAGTTATGTTATATTCATTTTTAGTTATTGGTGATGTTGAAAATCCTTACATGATGTGTTTTCTCTTATCTGGAACAGTTCTTTGTGATTTTGCTGTGCCAGTTCACAAAGTTTAAACAAAGGGTGCTTTTCATCCAAAACCTAGAAACTTCACTCACTCAAAGCTATTTTTAATGATTGATCTAAGTTGTTGTTTCTGGCAAACAATTTAGATATTTCTGAATTATTTTGGTGCCATGCATAGCATCCATATGAAAGCTTTGATCTGCGAAGGCTATTTAAGAAGATGGCTTGAGTTTTCTGGCTAATGTTTTAGTTTTGTATCAATTTGCATTGTTGGGCAATACTACCTCTTCTGCAGACTGTTCTATATTCAATTTTCAGCAGACCTGAAGCAAACTACCATCACATTTAATTTTCTTTTTTTTTTTTTTTTTTACTTTTTTCAGCGCAGTCCTATCAATTACCCCCTTAGTTTTACGATTGACCAAAAAAAAATTTCAATATTTAAACACTTTTCTTGGGGGGATCAGTTTCTCATACAACATTATAGTAAATTGAGCCTCCATTTTGAAACCAGCCACCTGTAAACTTTTTCATTATCAAATTTTTTGGACTTTTTTCAGTACAATATTATCTTTTACACCTTAAACTTTACGAATAACAAAAAAATTTGCAAATATTTCAATATTTAAACAATTCTAGGGGTGTGCAGTTTCTCATACAACCTTATAGTGGACTGAAAATGGAGGATTGATTTGCTATAATGTTGTATGAGAAACTGACCCCTCCCCAAATTTGTTTAAGCATTGTAATTTTTCAAAATCTTTTTGATAATTGGAAAGTTTAAGTAACAATCAATAGAACTGCGCTGAAAAAAGCAAAGAAAAATGAAAAACAACAAAATTAAATGGGGTTGTAGTCTGCTTCAGGTCCTCCCAACTGTCTTTTCTACTATACTAACTTTGTTATAACTGATCCATATGCCTAGGTATTTGAAGTGTTTAGTTGTTATAATGGAACATCCTATCATCCTTGACAGTTGATTCGCCAAAGAGATTAAGAAGTATCGAAGTAAGAAAGTAGGAGACAATTCGACTTCTGTTCCCATTCCATCTTGACTTACCATTTTATGAACTCTGTTACTTTTACTTTTCTATACAATAAACTCTGTTAATTGTTTACCTTTTATGTGTTGTGTAAATCTTTCCACTTGGAATTTACCTTGTTGTTTATATCATTCCCACAATATAACAGTGGTGACGAAGATGAGATCCCAATACATAGAAACCGTTGAAAATGACGAAGAAGTACCGATAGAAGTGTTATATGATGCTTTCCAGATTCAACTCCCCGTTAATAGTGAAGTACCGATGGAGGTAACATCAGCTGCAAACATTGCTGATTCTCTAAAATCTGAAGGTATACCAATTCGAAATGTGAGGAGAAAAAGTGATAAGAAGAGGAAAAGGATTAACCGCCTATGTCCAAATCCAAAGAGAAAAAAATATTAAAAGCAAAATTCTAGGGAAGAATTTAGCTCAAAGGGGAAGGGGTTATAATGGAATATTCTCTCACGCCTGACAGTTGATTTCTAAAGAGATTAAAAAGTAACAGGGTAAGAAAGTACGAGATCATTCGACTTCTGCTCCCATTCCATCTTGACTTATATTTTATGAACTCTCTGTTACATGTACTTTTCTGTACAATAAACTCTGTTAATTGCTTACTCTTTTTGTGTTGTGTAAATCTTTCCACTTGGAATTTATCTTGTTGTTTATATTCTTCCCGTGATATAACAATAGTATTAATTAATAGTATTTAATAATTCCACATCCTGAATTTTTCTGATGTATTCAGTGCAGGTGGCATTACTGCTTTCTGGTTTAAGCATTTTAAAGACAGTAACATGATCCTTGAAATAAAAGTGGAAGGAAATGAAAAGATATCTGACCATAATTTCCAAAACTGATTTAAACATTTCAAGATGCTGACTTGTCCTTTGAAATAAAGACCTGAAGCTGATGATCATCAGTGGCCAATTACAATGCTTTAACATGCAAAGCAGAAGAAATCTCAATCATCACCAGGACTTGAAAACTTTTAAGACTGCAAGGATCAATGAAATTTAACAAATAGAGTGCATTTAATAAGGAGTTTTTGAAAGGTTTCCTGCTGACTAAAAAATAAAAAATGACAAATCCTTTTTATTTTGTAATAGCTTTTCACATCAAGTTTAATTGCAATAAGTAGATAGAAAATAAAAGTAAAAATATATATATTTACCTTCCATTATCTCTTCATAGTCCAGTGACTATAATTATATTTGCATGCAATTCTATTGATGATACAACTCAATTTTGCATTAAAGAAAGTCACAAGCTGAATTCATATGCCTATCTGCTATTGTTCAGATGATCAGCATATTGGAGCCACCATAAATATAAAGTTACACCGAGGAGTGATCTAGATAATTACAAGCTGAAATTTGTATACTTTTCGTCTACATAAGTTTGATGCTATGACACACATTATCAGTTACGTTTTTAGCCAAGGATTATTAAGTGTTTTGGATTTTACAACATTATACCCATTCTCCACTGCAATCCAGTCAATACTGATCAGATATTGACTTCTGTACCTCAGATCTTTATATTCTAATGACAAGCAACTATGGATTCACCAACCTTCTTTGCTCTTAAAAAAAAAAAAAAAAAAATGGTGACTCTCTTATTCTGTGTTCTGGATATTTTTTTTATTGTCTTTTCTTACTGAAGTCTACTCATTCTCTTTCAGTTTCAGTAACACCTTGCATCTTAGTGACATTATTACCTTGCTTAGAGTGACATGATTATTTTACAATGTTAAGGTTCTTTTATTTCACTTCCTGATAAAAAAATTTATAGCAAGTATTATATGAGTTCAGTTAGTACTTACACTGCATAAGTTGAATAGTGATGCCACCAGAAGTGTGTGACTGCATATATATATATATATATATATATATATATATATATATATATATATATACATTAAAACTGGTGTTAATAAAAATAGATTTGTAAGATGAATGCAACACATTTTTTCACAAAAATATTCAGAACTGTCTTGAATAATTTTTTAATTTTATTTGGAAAAGTAAAAATGGAAACATGGAAATATGTAAAAATTTTTTCCATTTTTATTTTGTTACTATGAGAAAAAAAATTGGAGGAAGAGAGGTGGAAGCTAAATTCAGTCTTTCCAGACTCTAACAGCATAGAATAGCTGCAAATGTTCTTGACTCAACATTTTTTATACCATGTCCTTTAAGATCAGAAATGATTATGGCTCTCCACAGATTCCTTTTATTTATTAGCTGAGAATAACTTTTTGAGAAAGATAATAGTGTTTTCCTATTGATTTTTCTGCAGTTTTGAATTCATAGTATTCCTTCTCTTACAATGACTATCAATCAAGTTTACAGAGTCTAGTCTACCCTGCTATTTAATCTATGATGAGCGTTGAGAATATACAGATTGATGCCTTTCTCAAGAGCATAAGTACAGAATGAACTAAATAAATTCAGGCACAATTTCAACTCAGATTGCCACATTTCATACTTATAACCATTACACTACCCACATATTTGTTCAAAATAATACCATATTCTTTAAGGATATAGTCAGTTATGACTCTGTACTTTCTTTACTACTTGTGAACTAGCATAATTTCTTGGGGAAAAATAGTGTTGTATTGTCCCATAGTCTTCTCCATGATTCTGGATTTAGAGTGGTTATTTTAATCAACTACCACTCAAGACTAGAGAGCTCAATACGCCTTGCTTTTTAACCCATAGCTTAGAGGGGGTAGAGATGTACTTATGACTTTTTAGAAGTCACAGTGTAAAGTGAACACAGCAGTCTAGGCTAGAATTTGAACTCAGTTTGTCAGTTTCACTTTCTACACAGATAATAGTTATATTACCTTCATATTCCATGCTTGGTTATTAGATAAAAAACAATGTAATATAAAGAACTCATTTGAACCACAGAAAACTGAAAAAATATTCATAATAAATTTAAGTGTTGACTTTTGTATTTTCTTAAGTCATCTATATTTTATAAAGACATTTGTCTTTGATAAACACACAAACAAGAAAAACATAATTCTAAATTGAAAACTAGAGAAAAACAAAACTTTCAATTTTGACATGAAGAATTTTGTTTTGTAGTTAACAGTTAAATTGTAATAGTGAAAACTTTTAAAAGACAATTCATTTGATAATGATCAAGAACACTATTATTTTTTGTTTTCTTTTACTCACTCCAGGCAAGATGCTAATGTCATCGAGATGCAAGAGGTTAGTGGGAGCAGAACAGCGAGAAGACTTTAGTGAAGAGAAAGGACAATAAAAGAACAGTGTTCAGGAAGACAGAAAATTGTGATTGATGTTGCATTTAAATTTTTGAAGATTGTATGGAAAGAATAAATCAGTCGAGAGTTTCAGAAGTGTAAAAAAAAATGAAACTATTGGAATAAAACTTACATTTACATCTAGCTATTTGGACAGTAAAATGATGAGATATAATAGGCAATTTAAGAGTACGCTTAAATTTGTACAGTTGATCAGAACAATTACCATGAAAATATTGGTGAGAAAGTGACTGAAGTCAAAGAGTCAAATTAAGACCAATCATATTACAGTCACTCCTTTTAATTTTGTCAAGAATCTCGAGATATATAGCTGGAGAACAAGACAAGATATAGCACCAATATTCAGTGTATTGATGAATGGCAAATTTATAAATGTGCAAGATGGATTCTAGCAGGAAAAATTGTTTGGTATTATACAGTGAATCAACTTCTTAGTAGCAGACCTACCAATTGAATCAATATAATTGCTACACTTCATGTTAGTAGAATACATTAGACCAAGAAGGTGCAATGAGTTACTCTCGTGGAGGTTAGCATAATCCATGCTAATGGAGACCCAAGAACTTTGTGAAACAATTTCCAAAGAGGATATGTCCACAATTGCCACAATCTTAACCTCTTCAAGTTTAGGGTCAACCATTATCTGTCTTACATATCCTCATAATCTGCACTTGCTTTCTCCTTTTATGTCCATTCAATGAACTCATTCAGTAACTTGAGTAGCTTGTAGGGTTTGTATTGATTGTGTATTGATTGTGTATTTAATAAAAAAAAAGAGCTTCCTAACATTCAGTTGTAATTATTACATCAGTTGTTTGGTCTCTATTTTTGGTTAGTAAAATATAACATATGTACATCATAGCAACAAAATGAGACATTTATACATTTATAGAAGGATTTGTTATCCTAGGGGTTTGGTTGTACTAATTCTGTAGATATATGAAAGTTCTTGTAATGCGGTTGTTAGTAAATGTTTCAGAATTTTGTGCTTGTCATAGTGAATGAATACATTATTTGCAAGTGATAAATCGATCAAAAAAGGGTAATATTAAACATGGTAAAGTGATATTGATGTAAAATTTATCTGAAGTCTTCATTCCTAGAGCTGCTCAGATCCACATGCTCTCTTTGTGAGTGCTGATGAAAAAGGAGGAGTTTCTAAATTTCCCGCTAAGAAGGCAGTTTCTTTTTATACATGGAATTATGGGAATTGGGTTTTTTGTTTTATTTCTCATGATTGCGAGATCACAACATTCTTATACAATACTTTTCTTCCAGATATGGCTAACCAGTCAATAAAACTTTTCTGTTACACTCAATGATATGTAGGGCAGCGTTTTTGCTGCTTCTGTCACAAACTGTTTTTTATGAGGCAGGGTTGTTAGCCCTGTGCCCAATCCCCAAACCTGGAGGAAGGTGATTTTTTAAGTGTAGCTTAGATGTGACACACACCCAAAAGTAGGAGGTACCCAGTGAGGATTGAACTCACTACTCAGTTATAATGATTCTAGCGAGACGAGCTGGCTAATTATTATGCCACTCTGAGGTGCCCTAATCAGTCAATGTTCAAATTCAATTTCCAGTGCAAGATGTTGATCTAGTTATATTCTTTTACTTCAGATGCTCCTGTTTCATCAATGTTTCAGTGCAATTCTGCACTTCAAAATTACTGTTTACTGAGCTGCTCATTTGGTTGTTATTTTTTCTCTTTGGTCACATCTTTCCCTTTTGCTGTTTTTATTTCTGACTGAATGACTAATGTTCATTCCCTTCCAAGATTTTTTCCATTATTTATAAGCAGAAAGAAAAACCAATTATTTTAGACTAGCTTGTGCCAAACACTGACCATTTTCTCTCTTATTGCCTGCCTACTCATCAATTCATTTAGTGAACTTTGACAACACGTTATTGGTCAAATTGGCTGGAAGCCATTCTTAAAATTGCTGACTAAATCAGGTGGATTCCAAATTTTTTTAGATAAGATGTGTAATGTGTCTTTTCAAGGCTTTTTGCCTAAATGCTTATTCATTTTTGGTCCAAGTGTTGGATCCATTGTTGATTATTTCAAGCCAATATATCGGTAAACATTATACTTGGTCAGTTAC
Organism: Ascarosepion bandense; assembly: GCA_037127315.1. Lineage (NCBI taxonomy): Eukaryota > Metazoa > Mollusca > Cephalopoda > Sepiida > Sepiidae > Ascarosepion > Ascarosepion bandense. The sequence goes on from JBBBDQ010001045.1 coordinate 7,032,067, forward strand.
AATAGATTCAGAGTAATTATTGAGTATCTCTCATTATTGAATCTTCAAGTTTTTTTACGCAGTTTCTTTTAATTGGCAATAAACTGGCATTTCCTGTACAGAATCATTTAACATTGATTTTGCTTTTATATTTGTTGACTTTAGATTTAAAGATCAATAGGGACTTCATTTTATTTTAATCTTGAAAAGAATAAAAATGATTTTCTTTAAAATCAAAATTGAAACTACAAAGATATTTAAATAATCTCGTTATTTAAAAATTTTTTCGGAAACATTTTCATGATAATTGCTACATATGCATATATTTGACTGCCTGCTTTTGTAGAGTAACACATAGTGCATTATGTGAATATATTTTGGTGTTATATATCAGTCAGTTAAGTGCCATACGTGATACACGCTTGGGCGATCATGTCTCAAAAGAGACATGACTGACAGGGCAGAAGATTATCTCACAGTAGGTTGGCTTTGCTTTCTGCAGTAGACTGGTTGCCAGCCAAGGCTATAGAACCCAGTCTGTCCCATTACTTAACCCATAGTTGGAGGGAAGAGATAGATTAATACCTTTCTGAAAGGGTATTTGTGTGTAAGTGAATGCAAGGAATTTAACTGGAATTCGAACTTGGCTCCCCAATTTCTTGTTCGGAGGTGATATCCACTGCACCACAACGCACATCTGGTGTTATATATATATGAAATATAAAAGGCATATCTGGTTTATACTCTTAGATATGAACAAAACATACTAATGTTTTGTACATAACAAAGCAATAGATTCTTGCCTTGTATATAATTGTTTCACCCCAATCAAGGCAGTACTACCACGAGTGCACAGGAGGAGAGGAAAGGGAAGACAGAAAAGAAAATAAATGGTACAGGAAATGTTGAAGGAAGGGTAAGAGAGAGGCGGGAGTCAAGGAGATAAATGATGGCATTTGATGTTAGATTTAAATTTTTGGAGATTGTAGTTATCAAGGAATCAAGTGTTGGGAAGGGAGTTCCACAGGTGTGAGAGAGTGATTTGTACAAGTAGTCATTCATCCAATCTCTTTTTGTCAGGTGTAATAACATATTAAAAATGAGAATTTGTGCCAAGGGATTTGTCAGTGAGATAAAAAACAGAGAGAAGTGAATTCATATGACAGGTTTGTTTGGTCTACAGTCTTAGATATGAACCAAAAAAAATCCTTACATGTCTTTTATATTATAAAGCTGTTATAACTAATGGTTATAATATTATGCCTTGACTGACTCAAACAAACTATTAGAACTCTCTTGGAACTTTGTCTCTGAATTGTGTTTGAGTTCTTGTCGAGTTCATTTGTGTTATTGGGTGTGTCTTATTTACTCCACAGCAAAAGCAACAGACACTGATCTTTTTATATATATATATATATATATATATATATATATATATATATATATATATATATAAAATCTTCTGTGATTGACTTCTCTAGTGAAGGACCAATTGTGTATATCTGGGTGATATAACGCCTTGTTCCTGTGTGAAGGCGCATGGTTTTTACAAGGCATGCAAATGAGAGGCGGCCATGTCGACATACAAGCTGCCCATTGCAAATAAGAAGCTGAGAAAGGGGATAAAATGAGGAAAGGCAGTGATCCGTGTAGTACAAGGTCAATTGACAAAGTGTTTGAGCAAGAAGACGAAAAAGAAGACAACTACTATGACGATGTTGGAAACCAAGAGAGTACCTGTTACCGTCAAAAATTTTGTTTGCCTGAAACACAGACATATTACAGATTTCTTTTTCGTTACACCAATGGATCATACATCTGTGGAAAATGGTTGCATGAATGAGCTAAAATGTTATAAGTACTTTTACGGCTTCTGCTCTGATGAACTTAGATCACTGATGCACCCTAGGTACGAATTTGCATGAGATACTAGATTAACAACTAGGTCCCACCCTTTTACAGTGAAACTGATAAAATGTAACCACAATTTCTACTCCAACAGCTTCTTTTCTCGCACTTCCCGCCTGTGGAATTCCCTTCCACATGCCTGCTTTCCCGACAGCTACAATCTCCAGGAGTTTAAATGTAAGATCAATAGACACTTCCTAACACACTAACTTGCACCCATTCTCTCAAACACTCTTCCTATGTGCCTCCTTACTTGTCTATCACCCTCCTTCTAACATTTCCTATATCCAATCACTCTATGTAATCCCCTGTGCTATAGTGGCAGTGGAATGCCTTGCTTGGGGTGAAATGATTAAAAAAAAAAATCTATTTTCAGCTAATTTTATACTGTCAACAACGTCACTTCCACACCATTATAGTAGTCAGTCAAATAAGTGCCATACATCTTATCTCTTTAAATTCATGACTGACTAGGCAAAGATTATCCTGTAGTAGGTTGCTGTTTTTTTTCTGCAGTAGACTGGTTGCCAACCAACGCTATAGAACCCAATCTGTCCTGGTATTCAACCCATAGTTTAAGGGAGAAGAAATTGGATTCATACTTTTCTGAAGGGTATTTGTGCATAAGTGAACTCAACTGGAATTTGAACTCGGCTTTTTGATTTCTCATTTCAAGCTGATATCCATTGCACCATAATTCACAGACTTTATTATAGTCATATAACAAAAAATGTTTCCTAGGAAATGTCTAACAGTTTAATGGATAGCACGAAGAACCAACAAATTTTGGGTAATTGTTACTTTCATTAATTTCAGAAAAGGAAAAAGCTTATGTATATCCAAGAAAAAGTATAATTAAAAAATAAAAATACCTTGTCAGCCTTGTTCAATGAAAATATCTTATTCTGGAAATAAATATGTACATTTTTATTTCACTGTAGTCTCTATAAATATGTGAAAGATATGTAGCAATGATACTTTTTTTGTGTCTTTACCCAGCTTCTGCTCTTTCGACTTATATACATTTCAAATTCAAGTATAGTTTCTTTAATGCCATCAGAAACTAAAAATAAAATACTTTTTAATGTGTTATAACAAGTCAATCTGGTCAGGAAAAGAAAGAAAAAAAGTTTAGCAAACTGTAAATCATGGTCTAGTTGGATTATTATTATTATTATTATTTTTGTTGAGAAGCAAATGGTAGTATAATCTACTTTGTGCTTATTATTTTCTACTTGGAGAACTAGAATAGATGTTGTTTAAATAAAAAGAAATTCTGCACTTTTTGTAACCTGTAACTGAATTTGATGTTTAAAGCCTACAAAACACATGACTCCAGCTCTTGCCTGTATGATTGACTTTCATGACAATGAAAAAAGGAGACAGATAAATATATTTGTGGAGACTAAGAAGATTTAGTAATGGAAAACACATACTGTTTGGTATTAATATAATCCAAGAAGAGGGAGAAGAAAGACAAATGGCTATTGTTTTATGGTTTGGGGGTAAATTCTTAAATTTGACCAAAAGAATGAAAATAGGTGATTGTGATTTCTTATAAAATAAATAGAAAATTTTAGACAGAAAACAAAACCACAAAGTTTTATGAATGCATAAAAATTTTTTTCTGAATTATTCAACTGCAATGACGACTACATGCTTGCTCCTTAGAGCAAGCAATCTGATAAAAAAAACATAAAACAAATTTTAAAAATTTTTGCATCAATTGAATACGCCTCCTTCTTAAGAGTCATGTCACTTTCAGATGTAGGTGATCATATCTCTTCACTGCTTCTTTTTTTTTTATTATCTGAAAAATTTTCAGACTTGTATTTCTCCTGAACTGGTTGCATCCAAGTTTTAGTCAGTTAAGTACCATATGTGATACATGCTTTAGCGATCATGTCTTTTTAGGATATGACTGACTGGGTAGAAGATTTTCTTGCAGTAGGTTGACATTACTTTCTGTAATAGACTGGTGGCCAACCAAGGCTATAGAACCCAGTCTGTCTTGATATTTAACGCATAGCTAAAGGAAGAAGAGACAAATTAATACCTTTCCCAAGGATATTTGCACATAAGTGAATGCAACAAATTCAACTGGAATTTGAACTCAGTTCTCCAGTTTCTCATTCAGTGTTGATATCTACTGCCCCACAATGCACATACCCAAGGTTACAGGTCCCATTCTACACAGTTATTCTGTCACTGAAAGGAGAAAAGATGGATTCATGTCTTTCTTTCAAGCATGAGTGAACACAGTGTTTCAGCGTAGAATTTAACATGGCTTGCCAATTTGATTTTTGTGTGTGTGTACGCACGTGCGCTCTTAATCATTAACCAGAACCTCCTTTCTAGCAATGTCAAATATATAAATAAAACAACATGAAAATAATAATGTTGTTTACCCAGTAGATTTCCCAATGGGGTAGAGCCTCACTACACTGTTATTGCTATGATTTCTGTAACAAGTAGTTTTTTATGAGATGGAATGTACTAGTTCCATGCCTAACCAGTTTGGAATTCAGAGTTGTCCTTCTAGACTGGTTGCCAACCAAAGATAGAGAGCACTCTCTGCTCTTTGTGTAAAAGAGGATCCAATTGCATCAGCTTAAATTTGAAATTGTCATATACACTATGAGTATATTCAAAAATAATAAGAGAATGATTACTATGATAATGATAAGTTATAATATAACAGCATTTATAGCTTCAGTAATGCAAGTTCTAAGGAGTGTTTTGAAAATCCAAAAGACCCAACGAAATAAAGATCTGTATTCTAATAATTATAAGGCAGGATTTCATATTACTATGAAAATTATTTTAATGAGAATGCATAATTAAATTGCTGTCACTATTTTTCATTTTCTTAAACAGTAAAATTAATAACAACTGGTGTAGATTGAGAAGATCTAAGGAAAAATTAAACCTTCTTGACAGGAACCGAATATGTATCTCTTTTTCTATCAAGGAAGTAGCTTCTATAGCCAAAACATGCTGCTTCCAGTTTAGCCACAGGAAGCAATCTTGATAGAGCCAGGTTTGAATTTCTTATTTAAGGAAAGCGCATTCTTTGTTAAGACTTTTACGAATCTACATCTGTCAGTTTCATTTCCTGGTCCACACTTAAAAAATAGATAAAAAAAGTTTTTGTTAATAATTTTTGTTGACATTCCTTAGGCCATGACCTGTTTATGTATTGAAAATATTGATTTTGTATTAATTTAGAAGGTGGATTGAATATTGAAATAATAAGTTATTAGATCTAGTTGTTTTGCATAAGAAAACAAACATTTTTGTGGGGGAGGGTTGCAAAAAGATTTTTTTTTAAAATAAACAAGTAATTTGTAATTAAAGAAAAATGAAATTGTATCCTCTCTACTATAATAAAGACTGTTGTGTATCTATTTATTAATATATATATATATATATATATATATATATATATCCCTCCTGCCACACTCATAGAGAAAGTGAGGCAGCACCGGCTCAGTTTGTTCTTTTTACTACCAGTTATTAAAGCTCATCACATGTTTGCTCTTTAACAGTGCCTTATTGTATTTTTTTGCAATAATTATGCCGTCAAGTAGAGAAGGATATATATATTTATATATACTTTCTATTATAATAAAAACTTGTATTTATTTGTATGTAAAATATATATTTCAGTTTAAATAAATTGCAAATGTTGTGTCTGCTTATTTTTAATAAAATCTGTTCATACTCAAGGATAATCTTTTACGTATTATAATTGAAAGATGTAAGAAATGCGTTGTAACATTGACATATGATCTTATTATTCATTTCTCAATGTTCTCAAGTACTTTCAATCTTCTTTCGAGATAATCTTCAGGATTGTGAGTTGTGGTAACAAAAATAAATGCAGAACTGTGTTTGCTAAAAATTATTGTAAATATTTTTATGAGTGAATTTAATTAAAATAAGCAGGCATAATGTTTGCAATTTATTTAATCTGACATGTCTAACAGAAAATTTGCTACCTAAATACACAAAGTATATATGTGTGTATGTATATATATATATATATAGTCATCCACAGACAGATCTGTTTCGCTGTATCACAGCTCATCAGACACACACACACACAAATGAATCAGGAATGAGGAAAATAATTGCATCGTTCAAAACATTAATTTAAAACAGTCATCAATATAAAAATAGAGCAATGAATATTTATTATAAATTATACTTTAGAACATGTACAAACTACAAGCTATTACAAAATTGTACATTTTGTTTCAATATTGAAAGAACAGTGTCTCATCAGGTAATTATGGTAATAAATGTTTTTTTGAAAAGAACTATTTTTTTTTAAAATTTTATTTTGAAATAATGACCCATTTAGTGAACATCCAAATATTAGAGAAACTCAATTAACTCACATATTTTAATAAATATTTGTTTAATGTCCAATTTTTGGGACAGTGAACATTTGTGGGTTATCAAACACTTGTTGGCGGAACACTTCTATGAAAAAACAAAAAGATCATGATCTTTTATATCTAGACAATCTTTTAGGAAGAGGGAGGAAGATTATGAGGAGGCAGAAGTTCTCAGGAGAAGTACCAGGGAAAATAAGGGAATAAAACCTCTACAGTGCAGGGTAATAAGGTGACTTATTTATACAGGAAGTCACTTTATGTATAAAAAGTTAGTGATTGGCCATGAGGCAGTTGAGTGCTTACCACTTTCTGTGGGTTAGTAACACAACACAACAAAATGAAATTGTAAAAAAATGAGATAAACATCAATCTTAAGAAAAAGAACTTATGGTTGTCAGCAAAAGAGACAAACCAAGATGTGAACTATGAATTACAGATGTCAAGCAAGTCCAACAATTTAAATATTTGGGAAGTGTTGTAGCAGATACCGCAGAAAGCAATGGCAACCTACTGCGGGATAATCTTCTGCCCAGTCAGTCATGTCTCTTTCGAGACATGATCGCCTAAGCGTGTATCACATATGGCACTTTAACTGACTGACTGTAGCAGATAACAGAAAATATGACACCAAGATCTAAAGGTGCATTAGAAGAGCAAAAGATCTTTTCTAATTAAAGTTTTAAGAAGCAGGAAAATTTTTATCTCTATGTATTCTAATTATTTACACGATTTACATTATTCGAAATCTTGTCCTCATGTTTTTGCCATATTCAATGTTTCAGCCATTGTACACGCTAGCCTTCTTCAGGTGACTGGAATTTCAAACTGAACCTTTTATTTCATTCACAGAGGCCTAGTGATTTAGTAACTTGACCTAAAAGAGTTGTGAGTTCAATAGCTGGCTACAGCAGAGGTGAACAGAAAAAAAAACAAACTTAGTGTTAAGTTAAAGGGAGGTAACTGACACTGAGGCCTTCTGGAAAAGGCTTGTCTCATGGAACTAAAACAATTTACCCAGTAAGAGAAATAAAAGGTGCAGCTCAAAATTTCAATTTCCTGAAGAAGGTTGGAGCATACAATGGCTGAAACATTACAAATATAGCTAAGATGAGGACAACAGTCTGAACAATGTAAATAGGAAAAATTCATTAGAAACAAATAATAGAGTGCTGTTACATAATGTGAGACCTCTTATGTAGCAGTCAATGCTGGACAATTTCCTCACTGATGAAGAAGAGACTTGAGGTAACAAAAATGTAGTTCCACAGAAGGATATTGAGAATATCAGGGACTGAACATGTAAGTAATTAACATTTTTAGGAAAATAAAAATAAAAGATAGATGCTTACACTTAGAATTGAAAAAAGAAAATTGAAGAATAAAATGGGCTTGAAGAATTTGGTACGCACAAAAAATATTGACGGTAAGGGGAACAGAGGAAAGCAGTGAGTAATATATCTTAAAGTTATCTTTAATTGTATTATATTAAAGTTAAAAGTTATCTTACAAGCTTGTGTAAATGGATGACAGAAGAGTTGTTGGAAGGAATGTTGAAGACAAAAAAAAACAATGAGAACTACAAATGAGAGAAAGTTGGGAAGAGCCATGATCACCTACATCCTGAAGGGACAAGACACACAAAAGAAAATACCAAAATAGATAATTAATCTATTTCTCAATTATGAAGTTTTAATATCATTTTGTTTTAATCTTTTCTTCATATTGTGTCCACTGAACAGTCAGTCAGTTAAGTGCAATATGAGATACACGTTTGGGTGATCATGTCTTGAAAGAGACATGATGATTGACTGGTGTAGCAGTGATTTACCTTGGTGACCCAAAAGTCATGTGTATGCTTTGCAAGAGAGTGTAGAGACAGCAAATTAACAAGCTTCGGACGGATGATGACTCAGACAGCACTTTGTGCTGATAGAGGTGGTGGTGTCGCTTGTAGCCATTTTTATTGGCTGGTTCTGGGCACTTATTGACAGTGCTGGCTGGGTTAGGTGTATAAAAACATGATATGCTCATTTAAGAGGCATTGAGTTTTTCATTTGTGATGGTGAGTGGCGTATTGGAGATCAAACTAGATGTGTGGATTTGTTTTGCTTAGTGGACTAGTATTACCTGTCTTTTCCTGTGTGTGCTTCCAACCAATTTTTTTTTTGCTACAACTGGGCAGAAAATTTTCCCACAGTAGGTTACCATTACTTTCTGCAGTAGACTGGGTTCCAACCAAGGCATAGAACCCAATCTGTCTTGCTTTTCAACCCATAGCTGGAGGGAGAAGAGATTAATTTATACCGTTCCTAAGTGCATTTGTGTGTGTAAGTGAAGGCAATGAATTCAAACTTGGTTCTTCAATTTCTTGTCCAAAGCTGATATCCACTGCAACACAACGCATAGACAGGTTATCTTTTTCCCTCTTGAAAACTCATAACCTTTGTTTAAAATTTTAAAAAAATTATAGAGATTATTTTGTTTTTCATTCTGCCCTTTTCTTCTATTCATTTGTCTCCTCAACATGAATTTTACATGAGAAGCAGTCAGAGAGATTATAAAATTTTATCTTGAATGAGATGCCAGTGTCAAACTTTGAAATTTGGCTTTATATGAATTCTAAATGTGCAAGACATGCTTTCTGTATGTTACAGAAACAACCTTTTGATAAAATATAATTTTAAAAACAGTAAAATTTTGTTCAGAACATCTTGTAACCTGTACATTTTTAATGAATCTAAGTATAATGTTGCTTTTCATAAGTAAAACAGATTTTAATGATGTATTGAGAAGTGGAGAATAGAATTGATTAATCAAATGTCATCTAAGCAAAGGAGAAATCTACATTAAATTGGGAATAGTTTAAGTGAAATGTGACTAGATTACTTTGGCTTGAATTTGCCAATGTAAGAATTTAAATACCATGTCAAGCAGATAAAAAGGAAAACATAAAAAAAGAATCAATATTTGAATTTTTTCAGTAAAATTTGGTGCAATTTTTTATTGAACCTTTAAATTGATTGAATTTCAATAGTAATTAGATTACTCATTGCAACTTGGTATTTTTAAATGACTTTGTCTTTTTTCTAAGTACTTTGTTATAGTTAGAACTAACACTTCGTTCATATATTCCATTTGTTTGTTGACAAGGAATAAGTTTAGACATATACATCTATCTATTTATTTATTTATCTATATCTATACATTTATAATATTTTAAAAGTTATCCCACCATGCAAGTCAATAAAGACATTGAAACACAAGAGATTAACAGGTGTGTAAAAAAAAAAGGAGTAAAAAAAATTACTAATGAGCAGGAAGAGTAAAGTGTAATCAGGAGGTTAGTAGATAGTGATGGACATTGCATTTAAATTTTTACAGATTAAAATTGGCTGGAAAACATAGAGCCAGAAAGAAGTTCCAGAAGTGAGAAAAGAACTTGTTAGTGCAGAAATTTCAGTTACATCTAGCCATTCAAATGTAAATTGATAAGATCTTGGTGCCAGTCTAGTACTGCACTTATATTCATAAATTCTAGGTACCATAGAAAAAAGTTAATCTGAACAATTACCATGAAAGTATTTCTAGAAAAGCCACAGGTAGGCAAGTGTAAATTATATATAGATATACACTTAGTTTCTGTGGTAATGGTAAATAAGCAAGCTGACAGTTTGAAGATTTGATAAAATTACTTGGAGATTCAGTATTCTTGTATGCAAGAGAGTTGGATAATTGCTTGCTAGTCTGGAAAGGATAAAATTAATTTTTTGCATTCTATTACTTTTGACTGTCACTGCAGTCATTATTAGGATTTGTGAATTGTCTTCTTTATTCTTAAGAATGACTGTTTCTCTTTACTGACAACCATACATTCTTTCTTCTTAAAGTTAGTGTTTAGCTCTCTTTTCTTTTTTTTTTCTTACTTTCCTTTTGTTGCGTTGTGTTACTAACCCACAGGAAGTGGTAAGCATTCAACTGCTTCATGGGCAGTTACTTTAGCTATTTATACACATGGTGACTTCCTGTAACGAATATTTATTATAAATTATACTTTAGAACATGTACAAACTACAAGCTATTACAAAATTGTACATTTTGTTTCAACATTGAAAGAACAGTGTCTCATCGGGTAATTATGGTAATAAATGTTTTCTTGAAAAGAACTATTTTTTTAAATTCTATTTTGAAATAATGACCCATTTAGTGAACATCCAAATATTAGAGAAACACAATTAACTCACATATTTTAATAAATATTTGTTTTATGTCTAATGTCCAAATTTTCTTGGGACAGTGAACATTTGTGGGTTATCAAACACTTGTTGGCAGAACACTTCTATGAAAAAACAAAAAGATCATGATCTTTTATATCTAGACAATCTTTTAGGAAGAGGGAGGAAGATTATAAAAAAGAATTAAATAATTCTATATGAGACATATTTTAAATGAAGTTATTAATGAGAGAATATATATATATTGGTTGTCTTGTGTAGTGTTACTAACTCATGGGAAGTGGTAAGCACTCAATTATGTCATTGATGATAGTTGTAGCTATTTATACTCTTGGTAACTTTCTATATAAATGAGTCACCTCATTTCCCTGTACCAAAGAGGTTTTATCTCCCTATTTTCTTTGTTACTTTTTCTGGGAGCTTTTGTCTCCTAAGTCAGTCAGTTAAGTGCCATACGTGAAACATGCTTGGGAGATCATGTCTCGAAAGAGACATGACTGACTGGGCAGAAGATTATCCTGCAGTAGGTTGCCATTGCTTTCTGCAGTAGACTGGTTGCCAGCCAAGGCTATAGAACCCAATCTATCCTGTTATTTAACCCATAACTGGAAGGAAAAAAGGATTAATACCTTTCCCAAGGGTATTTGCACGTAAGTGAATGCAATGAATTCAACTGAAATTCAAACTCGGGTCCCCGATTTTTCGTTCCTAGTCGATATCCACTGTACCACAAACTGTCTTCATTAAAATATATTTATTAAAATATGTGAGTTAATTGAGTTTTTCTCAATATTTGGATGTTCACTAAACAGGTTGTTGTTTCAAAATCCTGGCTTTCTTCTTTAGTACTTTTTTTTTACTAGTTCTTGCAGTTTTCTTTCTGTGTTTGCCACCAATGTGTTACCATTTGCATATCTTATGTTGTTAAGATTGTCCTCCATCCGTCACAGGCTGGCTTAAAATTAGGTCACTCATACAGATTTTTAACTTAGAAAATGTTCTACATTCACATATCAATAACAATTGTTCCCATTGTTAAAATTTTCAAGTTTTCATCTTCTTCATCTAAATTAAATATGGCTTTTGTTATTTGAGATTTGGAATTGTTTTGCAAATAACTTTTTTCTCACAAAATTTTTCAATTTTTATAAAGTAAAATTGGTGTGTAACTAAAATAAAAAAATGTATGAATTAATTAAACTGAAGTTGTTTTGAAATTAAATGTTAGGGACATAAAATTAATTTTATTCTTTCTAAAAATCATTAAATATATATGATTACTAAATCTTTCAAAAGTCACATGTAATCATTAAAAACTGTAAATTTGTAATAAAACTCATGCACAACTATCAGTGAGCATAGATTCTTCCTTAGACTGGCACAAGAACACAGTAGAGTACCTATTAAAGATAAAACTATCAATGGCTTTATAGATTAGTAAGCATTTAGGTTTTTCCATGATTTGATATCATTAAAACAATTGTATTTAAATATTGTTATTTAAAGATTCTATGTTGAAACTTTAAACTAAAAGTAATCTATATCTAAAATTCTGTGACTTCTATTAGTCCGTCTATCTGTCCCTCTGCCCACACCCTCTAAAACAGCCATACAGTGACTGATGAAAACCAAATTTTTGGGGTGAAGTGCAAACAGGGAAGCGGGTAAAAATTACAGCTGGTTTTATTGGGCTGTGTATTTCATTAAATTTTTGAAAAATTAAATGTTTTATTTTTGGCATAGAAAATACTCCCATTATTGCAAAAACAATTCAATGATTAAAATAACAAATACTTTTTTTAATAAAAATTTAATGTTGTTTATATATATATATATATATATTGTTTTCTTATAAGTTTTTATATACAAGAATTTAGTTTCTAATTTAACCTGCCTTTGCAAGAACTATAAACAAATCACAGGGCCAAATGCTTCAAAAAGTTGCAATTTGGCTCCAGAATGAACTATTTACCCATGACCAGTTATATGTTGCATGCTCAAGAGTAAGAAATCCTAAGAGTTTATTCTTTACTGTTAAAAAGGAAAAAAGAAATTTCCCCACAAAAATATTGTTTTCCATGAAGTAGGGTTTTTGTCAAAGTATTTTTCCAAATAAATCAGTGTATTCAAATTTCATCTGTTGGTTTGTAAAATTGAATGAAATGTAGAGTTTGTAAATCTCAACAAAAAATGTTAGCAATAACTTCAACAATTCCAAAATACTGTGAGGATTTAAATAATTGTTGTTCATTATATTTTGTAGTACCTAAAAGAGTCCAGTTAAATGAAGGTAGGTAAATAATTTAAATTTTGATCTGATTTATGAAAAATGAACAGCAATCAGTAAATTTTGAAACAAAAATCTCACAGAAAACAGCATTTTTGCATTGGAAGTCATAAGCATGTGTCATTTGACTGTGACAAAACAGTATTAACCTATGACTGTGACAAAACAGTATTAACCTATGACTGTGACAAAACAGTATTAACCTATGACTGTGACAAAACAGTATTAACCTATGACTGTGACAAAACAGTATTAACCTATGACAGTGATAAAATAATCACATAGTATATGCAAAAGTTTATCTTGTGTGTCCCATTACTTGTACATGCTATCATTTGCTCTTTTCCATCATTTCATAACAATTTACAAAAATCTCATATGAGACAACTAAGTTTCTTCCTCGGGTGCCACATGTGGATTGATCATTTCTCATTTTTGATTTAAAATTAACTTGGCAGAATACTTCCCGAAGTAGGTGGCCATTACTTTCAGTGAAGCACTGGTTGCAAACCAAAGCTATTAAACTCTGGAGGGAGAAGAGGTGGATACATATTTTTCCCCCATAGGTATTTACATGTAATTAAGTGTAATGGACTTAACTGGAATTTGAACCTGGTTCTCTGATTTCTCAATCTTAGCCATTATCCATCACATGACCTGCACCTACAAGCTTAAAGTAGCTGGTATAAAATGGTCCCCCTATCTAGGTACTGACCATGCTCAGCATTGCTTAACTTTGATTTATTGGATTGGAACCAATGTTTTAATATGATATGATCATAGGCTGAAAGGTGGATATTTTTATTTTTTCTTGTTCTTTTTACAATGATGACTATTTCACTATTACATTGTGATAGTATTATTAATGGAAATAAATGACTGTAAAGAGTCTAACAACGTTTTCTCATAGGTAGTATTATTTTAGTTTCAATAGGATACTCTGCAGTACTGACCATGCTAAACAACATTTCAAACAGTCAATATAATGTCATGGAAGAGGTTATATTGTATGTTACTTTATGTCTATAATGGTTTGGAAATAACATAAATAAAAGAGGTTGATGTTTAACAGTGAAAACTTACAGACATTAATGGGAAGCTATGTAAGTTTCATGAAGACATATCTGCAATATTTGCAATTTTATTGTACCAATATCACAACATTACTGTAGCTCTGCATTTTATTTAATTTTTAAAATTTTTTACAATGGTGTTCACCCTGTGCAAAGCCTGGGAGCCACTCAAAGTAGAAGTTTATAGGGTAATCAACAGATTATGTAGATATTTGTGGAAGATAACAGCTATAGACTTGAACAGGTAAATATTGTAGTGATAAGGGAAGTATCCTCTTAAGAGTCGGTTCCGCAAGGAACATTGAGTAGAACTTATATCTCACCAAAGGAATGTGATGAGCATGGCATAGCAGATCTTAGCTATGAAACATAAAGCTTGTGAAACTAAAGGGTGTAGTTCTTCTGAACACTTTTCATGGAAAATAGCGATAGAGCAGCAAGGGTCTTGCAGTGTCTTATCTCTCAGAAACAAGTTGTAGGGTGGAAAATAACTCATTGCCCCTAAGGACAGGGAGACACTTCTGGAAGAGAGTGAAAAATGAGAACTCATCTTGACTATTGTGAATTTAGAAGATAGCAGGAAAAGTCAGATACTTGCTGCAGTGGTACGGGGAACCAACTATTTTTTCGTCTTTAGTGATGGATCATATATTCAATTTCTATTTGAAGTCTGGGCTGAGTTTAAGGACCAATAGGCACTCAAAGCTAGGTGCCTAAGGGAACATGTTCATGATCGGGGAAAATTTTGGGTCCAGTTGGCAATGGTGGAATGTCTCTAGTTTGGTTTTTCAAAGCATTGAATGTGACCAGTCTGTTCCATCCCTTGAGCTGTTAGCACTAAGTCATAGATCTAGTCATTTTTAATTCTTCCTAAACAAATATCATTCATTACCATTAAATAATCATGCAATTCTATTAATCAAGTTTAATATAAAATTCTATTTCTATGACACAACCAGAAGAATTTACTATTATGAGATGGGCAAGCCACTCCTCTCTAGGAAATACTCTTCTGGTGATGAAAAGCCTTGTCAACACATAAACATATGTCTACTTATAATACTGTTTTATATATGCAGATTAAAGATAAAAGTGTTTCTAATGATGTGAGAAAGTCTAATATTTTTTTATATTAATCTTCATCTAATATAAAGCTGAAGAACCACTCAAGGTAGAGAGTTACTGAATGTGGTTGTTGTGTATGCTCATAAGAGTTGGAAGGGTAGAAGTGTAGATTATGAGATTATGTTGGATAGTTGATGGTTGATCCTGTACTTGAAAAGGTTAATAATTGTATTATTCAGGGAATCATCCCAGTAGGAGTTACAAAGTAGCTGTTCTGGAGAAGTAAACTGAGTGAAATATTCATCTTACCAATGGAATATGTGGGAAATTAGGGTGATTTGACCCTGTGGATGTAGCAATGCAGGTCTGCTTCTACATTTTACACCAAAAACTATCCTATTTACTTTTAAATCTAAATCATAAAGTATACAGAAGTTGCATTAAAAACTATGTTAAAATCAAGACTTATGCACATGCTGTCAAATTGTGTAATAAGAAAAAAAGTTTGGGTAAATAGTATGATTTAACAATGAATCATATATGAACCTATTATGATCATTTTTGAAAAGTGATACATACTGGGATTGCCTGCCCAGGTTGATAACATCAAGCAGTTAACTTAGTGACAAATTGATCATGGCAAGGTTTGAACATGGGTCTCATGGTTAGAAAATGAACGTTATAACCTCTCAGCCACATGCCCATCAAAATGCTTATTACACAGATTTAATTAGACTTCTCGCATCTCATAATTTGTGAAACAGAAAATTTCAAAGAAAAATTAAGTTAGCATTAAAAATTACAATGATTACGTAAAAAACAATGCTAATTACATATTACAGCATTTAGGAATTCGATTTTTACAAGGTTTTTATATGAGTATCTGCTTAGAAATAATTAAAATTCTTGGTGGACATTCTTTTAAGATTTCTTTTGTTTGATATTTTATTTCAAGAGATACTTTTCTCTTGTTATGATAAACTTTGTCAATGTGTCTAATGTATATTTTAGGTGCTAAAAATGATATCATATAAATTAGAGAATGAAACTGTTGTGCAAATAAGAGGCAACTATTAGTTCCTCAGTTCAACCTATGATTAAATTTACATGAGATTCAATCATGTATATTTTTAGGTGCTAAAAATGATATCATATAAATTAGAGAATGAAACTGTTGTGCAAATAAGAGGCAACTATTAGTTCCTCAGTTCAACCTATGATTAAATTTACATGAGATTCAATCATGTATATTTTAGGTGCTAAA
This sequence comes from Ascarosepion bandense, assembly GCA_037127315.1. Taxonomy (NCBI): domain Eukaryota; kingdom Metazoa; phylum Mollusca; class Cephalopoda; order Sepiida; family Sepiidae; genus Ascarosepion; species Ascarosepion bandense. Next base: position 7,048,278 of record JBBBDQ010001045.1, read on the forward strand.
AATGATATCATATAAATTAGAGAATGAAACTGTTGTGCAAATAAGAGGCAACTATTAGTTCCTCAGTTCAACCTATGATTAAATTTACATGAGATTCAATCATGTATATTTTCAGGTGCTAAAAATGATATCATATAAATTAGAGAATGAAACTGTTGTGCAAATAAGAGGCAACTATTAGTTCCTCAGTTCAACCTATGATTAAATTTACATGAGATTCAATCATGTATATTTTTAGGTGCTAAAAATGATATCATATAAATTAGAGAATGAAACTGTTGTGCAAATAAGAGGCAACTATTAGTTCCTCAGTTCAACCTATGATTAAATTTACATGAGATTCAATCATGTATATTTTAGGTGCTAAAAATGATATCATATAAATTAGAGAATGAAACTGTTGTGCAAATAAGAGGCAACTATTAGTTCCTCAGTTCAACCTATGATTAAATTTACATGAGATTCAATCATGTATATTTTTAGGTGCTAAAAATGATATCATATAAATTAGAGAATGAAACTGTTGTGCAAATAAGAGGCAACTATTAGTTCCTCAGTTCAACCTATGATTAAATTTACGTGAGATTCAATCATGTATATTTTTAGGTGCTAAAAATGATATCATATAAATTAGAGAATGAAACTGTTGTGCAAATAAGAGGCAACTATTAGTTCCTCAGTTCAACCTATGATTAAATTTACATGAGATTCAATCATGACAAACAAGAAAAACAGTGATTACAAGCTATGACTAACAGGCATTGATTATTCTATATTTTAATGATCTAATTTTTGCTTGTGCATAACACAACAAAAACAGAACATCATAGTGAAATTTCTGTTTGGGCAATACTGTTAAAATGCATAAAACTGAAAAATAAAGCCACTCTCAGTTTAATTAGGAACTTAATGCGATAATGTAATTCTGCAGCTGTGATGATATCCAAGGTTGGAAGTATGCAAATACAACAGTGTTTGTTATGTTCCACGGATTCATTTTTAAGAACTAATATTAGGACCATGATCATGTCAACAAAGCAATAGTGCTTTTCAAGACACCTGTTGGGTTGGGAAGTATAAAAAAAAAAAATGATTTCTCTCTTAATCAGCAATGTCTTTGTTCTACAAAAAAGCAAACACCAACACACTGACCGCCTGGACATTTCACTGACTGCCACTTTACTTGCTGTTTGATTCATTATCATCATATTGGCTAGGGGACCCACCACTCCTTTCTATCTACTTGTATTCTACCAACTGGTAAGGAAGGGGGCCCACCCAGACAGATTTTGGGTTGTTAGTCTTTCATAGGATCCTACTTTTAAAAAAGCACCAATAAAACTTTGTTTGACAATTCAAAGGTGGCCTGGAAACAAGATTTTTGAAAGACTCTTATCATTAAGTTGACTCAAAGATAAGCTGGAGACAAGATTCTTGAGAAGCCATGTTTATTAAACTGAGTTCAAAGAAAAAAGCATCTCGCTATTCATCTCCTAAGAATGTGTGAGAAATCATATTGATACACTAATAATTACTTGCAAGATAGTGAACTCAATATTAATAACACTGATGATGCACCACAAAGAATGCAATGAGAAAGATCCTTGTGTAAAATAGGATGTGAAAAGATAATTGTGGAACAAAACAGAAATTTACTAAGCAGTTCTGAGTTTTTGTTAGTCATATTTTACTGATGTACATTGTTTGAACAATTTTTTGTTTAGAAAGAGTAACTTAGAGGTTAAATTCATTATAACCTGTCAGAAGTCCAATTCTTTAAGTAAAATGATAGTGCCCACTTTGACATGCAGAACTCATATTATTTTAAAAAAAAAACTGAATTTCATCCAGCTTTATGCATCCACTTCCAGAATCAGTCAGTTAAGTGCCATACGTGAAACACGCTTGGGCGATCATATCTTGAAAGACATGACTGACTGGGCAGAAGATTATCCCGCAGTAGGTTGCCATTGCTTTCTGCAGTAGACTGGTTGCCAGCCAAGGCTATAGAACCTAATCTGTCCTGTTATTTAACCCATAACTGGAAGGAAAAGACAGATTAATACCTTTCCCAAGGGTATTTGCGCATAAGTGAATGAAATGAATTCAACTGAAATTTGAACTCAGCTCCCCGATTTCTTGTTCCGAGCCAATATCTACTGCACCACAACACAACTGTCCAAAAATACCAATGCCATAAAATGTTTTTCTAACCAATCAGAAAATGCTGACATTTTTACAGTAGCTGTTTCTGAACTATTGACAGATTTGACCTGACTTCCAATAGCAGTTCATCTTCATGGCAAGTAAGCTTAACCAGACCATTGGCACTGACATCAAGGGGCTTTCATCCACATCAACATCTTCATCTTCAGCCAGTAAACAAAACCAGTAGCAGTAGCTCTTGACTACAGATGCATGTTGATCTTCTTACAAAAGTCTGTCACAGTTGACTATATGTGTTGATTTTCTTTATGTATCTACTTGGATTACGACATAGTTCTATATCCTGAATGAATGCTCAGTTTCTTCATGACTCATGTAACAAGAAAGTAATCAAACTTTGTAAATCACAAGGAAATAAAACTGTTATATTTATCTCAACCATGTCTTATCTCCATTTATTGTTTTGTCACTTTGATCTTTTTTTCTTTTTATTGGTAATGTCATCATGACAAATTGTTGTATACCAATTCAGTGAAATAAAACTTGAGCTAAAATGACAATCTTCTTAACTGCTAAAATGACGGTCTTTTTCTTACTGTTAAAAATGACGGACAGCAACACATATACATAAAAATCGACAATTGTATCTTTATTCACTTCTTTGGTGATGTTGGCTGTGGAGTAGGAGGCTTGGTCAGGTCTGGTAGGAGGTAGGTATGTGCATACGAGCAGCCAGACAGCTGCCCACCTTCTGTCTATGTGCTCTGAACTTAACTGCCGACTGCAAACTCAACTGCCTAATGACAGACTAATTGTCTATTAAATAGATGAACCTCACTTGACACCCATTACTTCTACTGCACTTTGTCACACCTTGAATGCTGACTTATTTGGCCTCTGTTTGTCAAAACAAAAACTTGTCTTGCCACCTGCATTTTTACACTTACTGACATCCTAAAATAACAGTTATTTTTTTTTCAATTCTTGCAACAAAAATGCAAATACACTTCCAGTTGAAATTTCATACTGACCAAGAAGATATATAACAAATTTTAGCTTGTATTATAGTTCACTACAGTATAAGCTACTCTTTAAAAAAAATTATCCTTTTTCATATGGTAATATTTATATTATAATGATCCAATTTTCATTTGTAGATATGTCTGTTACCATAACCAAAATGGCACATTGTAATTAGATTTTGTTAGGGCAATACTGTAAAGAAGACCTAACTTAAAAAATTTAATAATTGCCAGCCTAATTTTTCAACTTAGTAATGTTGAGCTTAAATTTAAATTCATCCTCAAACTAATGATCTGATTGTTGGTTTGTTATAAAATCATTAAAGAAAATCATATTAATATTAAAGGAGGAAAAGAAATTAAGAAAATTATTAACTATAGAATAAAATAATCACGCACGTAAAACAATATTTTTTAAAAAGGACTTTTTTCCTGTTTTCATTAAAAAAAGGTCTTTTTTTTTTTCAATTTTCATCAACAGGTTTTTCTTTATTATTTTTTATATAGAAATAATTTTTACAAAAATTCATTCTTTTCCTTTCATTATTTTGTTATTGTCTTTTAAATGTGGAAGCATTCATTTAAAAATAATTCCATACTAGACTCCTGCTGATTAAGCATTGGTGACTTAAGTAAAGAATAAAAAAAAGGATACTTAAAAGAGGCAATAAAATTTCTATTGAGGAAAGATGACTTGGAAAATTTCACACTTACACTACACATTGAAAAAAAAAAGAGACAGGGAATTAGTGAATAATCTACCTAATGTGCTTGTGTAAATGGTTGGCAGAACTGGTATGAGAAGAAATTATAAAGAGATAAACTTTACCAAGAGTTACAAAGGACATGAAGTTGTGGAGAGCCATGATCACACACATTCTAAATAGACACAGCATATAGAAGTAGAAGTAAACTTTAATTTTTCTTGCTAAAACCAATCTTGCATATTTATAAATCTACAATTAATCTATGCATTGAATATTACTGCTATATCTGGTTTGGTGCTCTTGTAATATATCTGAAATTCTTGATAAAATTCCATGACGGGTCTGTAATGTTATGGTTCCTTACCTGACATCTCAACTTCAATCCCAGATGTAATTTTGCTTCCTTCTCTCTACTATAAATATTTTCATAATAATTGTTCTAATGAGCTGACATCCTTGGTAGCATGACTATATAAATTTAACTGTACTACTAGTTTGGCAATTAGATGACTTTGTTTTACTGTTTAAATAGCGAGATGTAACTATGTTGCATTCCAATAGTTTATTTTTTTGCTCTTCTTATCTGTTCTGGTTTCTTCCTTCCCTGCCTCCTAAGATCTTCAAAATTTAAATGCAACATCAATCACCATTTTAAGTTCTTTTACTGTACTTTCTCCCCATTAAATTCTTTCCATAAATTTTCACTCTCAGTAATTTCTGGTATCACAGTGGCTTTATCACCTTGTTTGAGGAGAAATGATTTTAAAAAAATGCTGTTTTCTTAAGAACTAAGCAACAGTTTTCTATAAAGATAATATTCCAAAGTAAACCAAAATCTTCACAATGAGTAAATTTTAAAAGGGTTTTGTTTTTTTTAGGTTGTTTTTTAGCAGAAGCAAAGAAAAATTTTTTTATCCCAATTGCACTTTATTATAATATATGGATGTGCACTTGTCCTCATAGAGAATGGGATTAGTATGTTGAGTTTGCACCTAACAGAGGATGGAAAGTGCAACACTGAGATCTAATGGCATATTGATATGGCCAAGGATGCATTCCAGAAGGTGAATAGAGTATTCAGAAACAGGAAGATTTTGCTGGTAACAAAGAAGAGAGTACTAGATTTTTATGTCTCTTTCAATATGGCAGTGAATGCTGGACAATCTCATCAAAGATGAAAGAAAAACTTGAAGGAATTGAAATGTGGTTCTACAGAAGGCTACTAAGGATACCATGGACCAAACATGTGAGCAACAATGAGGTTTTGGAGAGGACAGAAACAAAAAGGAAACTGATACTTACCATCAGGAAAAGTTTAAGTTTCTGGGACCTGTAGTGAGGCAGGCTGGTTTAGAGAACCTGATGCTCACGGTAAAGATAGAATGAAGGAGAGACAAAAGAAAGCAATGTGTGACATACTTGATAGACTTAAGCAGATTGGTGGTGGAGGGGGATAACACGATAAGGGTTGTTAAGAGCTACAGGGGATAGGAGATGTGGAGGGCCATGATCACCTACCTCCTGAAGAGACATGGTACATAGATGATGATGATGATGCTGAGTTCAAATTCAGCTCAGGCAGTTATGTTTATTTTTGCATTAATATCCTTGGGAAAAAAATGTACCCATCACTTTTTTTTTCCTTTCTTAACTAAGGGCAGACTGGGCTCTCTAGTTTTGGTTGACAACCAGTCTAGAAGGACAACTCTGAATTTTAAAAAAAAATGGCTAAATATAGGACAAGAAATTTTCTCTGATAAAATCCCGCTTAATATTTAAATGGCAGCAACACTTAGCATGGTGAGGCTGTGATTCTTTACTCCTACAACTGCAATTATTTTAACTGACCTGTAGACATATTCTATAATCAGATTGGCCCACTTTTAAAAGCTTAGTGCAGCTAAATTTTGCATTTCTACTTGTGACTTTTGGGGCCAATTTTCTTAATAAACTAGGCTTCTAATTACAAAGAATTTAGTAGCACTCTGCCACATTGTGTTTATGATTTCAGAGGGTGAGATCATTGGCAAAGTAAACTGGAGTGAAGAATCGGTTGATGATGAGGAGTTACACAAAAAATAATTCTTTGGAAGAAATAATTAACTCAGGTTAAAATTGTATCAATGATTTAGTTTATATATGATTTGTTTTGTACTGCAGTTTTAACTCTTCCCACTTAATGTTATAATCAAATGACACTGAGATTTCCTTTTGGAGTGTACAGCTTCTGTTATTAGTAATTTAAACGTCTTGGCCAACAATGTAGATTCCAGTTGCAATAATGTGGGGACTCAAGTTGTCCAAGCCTCCAGCTTATATGGAGTTCTGCGTCAAGCTAGGGTGGGCTTGACTAGGGTCTGTGCTTGGTTATCTTCCAACCTTAGTATCAATATTTTTTTTAAAATTCCATATTTTCAAAATATGTTTACTCAAGTGATTTTTCCAATTCATGGCTTTTCCAGCCCCCTTTTTGAGAGTAATTAGTGGAATCATGCTGTCCCTCAACTATGACTCCCTTCATTTCTCATCATGTACCATCACTCCATATAGGTGATGCTAATCTCTCTCATATTTTTTCTCCTATTTTCTCAGCATCTAACCTCAGCTCACTCCAAGGGACAGCACAGTGTCCCTATGATGAATCCAAACTTTCAGAATGCGTAGGCAAAAGGGGAATTTCTCGTCATTAATATTTGTTTATCTATTTGTCTCATGCTGGTTGTTCTTTAGTTGATCTCTTGATTGACTGAGACACACAGCCAGCTGCCTATGGTAATTTCCAGGGATAATAATTCTTTTTTTTCTCTTGTATTATGGAGTTAGTGTTGAAATAAATAACAAGATGACTCGGAAACAGCAAAATAAAATAATGTATTAACAAAAATACAGATAGTTATTCAAGCTGAGACGTATCTCCCCTCAGCTGCAGGACAATCAAGTTACGACCTTTACTCTCTGAGTCTCTGGACTTGACTGCCCTGAAGACAGAACCTGGTAACCGGATGTGACGTCAGGAATAGTCCATTAGTCAATCGACTGAAAGGGGTGCCACCCTAACACCTTGTATACAAAGAATTATAAAATAATATTGGCTAAAAAAAGTTTTGATGAATGTCATAGAAATCAAAATGAATGAGCCCATCAGGCTAATCTCTGTTTTTGTAGAGATATTTTTTAGAGGTATCTGATTCAAACCAAATGTTTTTTCAAACTTCTTGTCCAGGACAATCTTAAATGTTATTTTGGCGACCAGTTGAGTTTCTTTATCAACATGTTTTTCTATTTTCTTAGACTGACATCTTCAAGGATACATGTTTCTTTCTTATCAGTAGGAAGTGGGTAAGTATGGGTAGTCTTGGTATTTTACTGTATTTCATCTAGTTAAATTTGGGTTTGATTCTCCTTAGAACTGTTTGGAATTCTATTTTATTATTTTGAAACAGGATTTTTCAATGCATTTCCTTTCTAATTTTCTTAACTTTTCAATCCACTTTCCTGCAAATTTCAACAATTATCATTCCAATTAGTAGTCTCATCCCTTTTCTTTTTTCTTTCCTTTTTTTTGTTTGATTAATCCTCTGATGTCTCAGTGTCACATCAGGCCAACTAGTAATCTTAATTATAATGATGATTCTCTTCTACAAATTGCTGAGTTTCTTAATCAGAAAATCATTGGGTCACAGTTGTTGTCATCATGAATTATTCTTATAATTTTAATGCAACTTTCAATGACTTGCAGTGAATTTTAAGTTGGTTAAGCTGCATAAATAAATACCAAGTTATTTTAGCTTCGTATCCAGAATGTTTCCTAATTGTAATTGGTAATTTCTGTTTAATCGCTGCTTGAGACTAATGGTTTTGGAAATCTTCAACTTTATAAAAGTTGTACATTTCTGACACTGCTAGTTGATCATATATGATGGGTTTTAATGCTGCATATTGAAATAGATTGATACTTGATTTTGAGTGCTCTCAGGCAGTAAATGTGTGAAAGCTTCAAGTGCATTTAGGTGCTTCTGTCTGTGGTGAATGCACATTGGTACAGACAGAAATACTCATGTCTGTCAACACCAATTACATTTGAGTTTTCCCCATCTGCAGTAGGACAGCTTGAAATGTTTAGATGCATGCCTCTCTGCAGCATGTCGAAATCCAGGTTCTTGTATGATGCCCCATACTAACAAAAACAATAGAGAAACAAAGTCAGCAAAACACAGTATCTTGTGAAGTCAGTTCAATGGCCATTTTTCCCTAAAGTTGCTGTAGTTTCTAAGGCAGCGATATTTTTGTTAGCTTCTGTCTCTATCCTCTCTTTCCTTATTACCATTATAGTTATTAAGAGAGCAATCACTTAGGTATTTCCCTCAATGTCAACACACTATTTCTATAGATTACAGCACTATTCTTCAAAGATTAAGCAGACATAGAAAACATGGCTCAGATACTAGGAAGGATGCCTCTAACACTCTGATCTTTATTGTTCCATGTCATAAAATTTATTTATAAAGTTTATATAAGAAATGAAACTCTAATTAGACTAGTTTATAATGCTTGTATAATATACTGACATTCAGATAGCTTTCATCAGATAATAATTCTGCTTGTTCCTTCCTTAGTTACTTAGTTCATCCGTCCATCCATTAAACCACCTGAAGAAAGCTAACACACTTAACTCTCTACACTAGCTTTTCCTTACCCTCTATCTTTTTACTCTCCTCAGCCTTTCTCTCACCTTTGCCAAATGGAAGGGTGGTAAAGAGTGAGAGAGTAGGAGGAGAGAGACTATAGCATTACTGTATCAGTAGCAGCTTAAGCTGGTGGTTGTAGCAGTAATTATGTGTATGTACTGTACAATATAGTAAAAATAGGTAGGCTTGTTGTTGTATCCCATGACCAAATAACAAAATCTTTGGCCTCTACACCCTGGGCCATTACTCAGTAGATATTTTCTGTTTACAATGGACATAGGAGCAATGATTTTTCAGTAATAAAAAAAAAACATTTTCTCTTTCAAAATATTTCACAAAATAGCGTACAGTATTTTGGTTATGGTCTGTGCATACGCCACTTAATATAAGATTACAGTAAAGTAGATGGACATTACTTTTATAGATATTTTAATAAAATTACACTCTGTGTTATCGTTATTTTATTATCCAATACCTTTATGTTTGAAGACGTTACTATCATTTGTAGTATGACAAAGTAAAATTTTTTCAGGAAATCATAATTATCCTTCCGTGGAATTTCCACGGGTTCCGCTAGTTACTATAATTTCTGGCATTTAGGTGTGTGTGAGAGAGAGAGAGAGAGAGAAAGAGGCATATACACCTGTGTGCAGGTGTTGATTTAATTTTGATAATTTTGATTCAGTATGTGAGAGATTTAATATTTAGTGCCAGTATGAGTTGACATATAATGCAAAAAAAAAATATAATTTAAGAATCATCATTTATTATTTTCAAGCTTTCTTTGTGAGGGTAGCATAATGGTTATTGGGGCAGAAAAATAAATTGGCAAGATCAGTTCAAATTTGTGCCATGTCTGTTTCATTGACTTTCATATAGTTCTCTCTCAGCTAGGGTAGACTGGGCTCTGTAGCTTTGGGTGGCAGCCAATATTGGAAAAATAAACCTTGGAATTCAAAACTGTGGAGAATATACTCAACTATCTTTGTCAGGATAAGCAATTTCCAATAAAGAATCTGTAAAAAGCTATGATTGCCTACATCCCAAAAAGACATGGCATTAAAAAAGAGTTTAATTGCTGGTGATAATATTCTTTATAATAATGATTTTTAATCAGTATTTCATTTGTTTTTATGACTGTAAACTGGTTTTGATATGTTGGCCATTTCCGTTTCACATTTGTCAACAGTTTTTGGGCTTCTTAAATTCTTACTCTACTTGGATTGAAGGTTGAATGCTTTTCTGTTTTCAATGAAAGAAATGTCAATTCTACTTAAAATGATGAATTCTTTAAATGTCCTCAAGTATTGTGTTGATTATTGTTCCTTGTAAATATAATTTACATTTCATAACCTTTGGCTACCCCATTGTTTTCAAGATCTTTATAAGATCTCTTCATTTTAAAGATGTCAGGCAATTTGCTTTCAGTCATTGTTAGTTGCAGTTTTCATTCTAAGTTAAATGAATGGCTTCTCCGTAGAAAGAAATGAATGATGTGCGTATTGATTGTTGTGTATCAAGTTTGACAATGGATGGAACAGTCATTTTCCAGGTAATTCTAAAAGTGGGAATTATCCATAGACTCATTTATCAACTCTTTCCTCAGTCAAAATGGAAAAAAGAGCAGGGTATTTTTGTAAAAAGAGATTTTGTTAGTTTCAATCCAATAGAAATGACTGTAAAAAACATCCTCCTCCTAAATTTATAGACAAATAATACAGTCTCATACTGGGATTTCTTTCCTATTATTAAAAAGAACCATTTTTTGGTCCCATTCGTCTTGTTCTTTCTTGTCTTGAAGTTAGAACACAAGCACTTGACTGTATCCCTTATGCACGTGAGCACCATTCTTACTTTGTGAACTTTTTGCTTTGTTACTGATATTTTGCTTACTTAGATTTTTTGCTTAATATTATTTTGCCTTGTTCTCTTTTTCTTTTGTTATTGTTTATTGGAAACTTTTTCATTTCTGTTTGTTGGAAACTTTTGCCTAATTACACTTAACCATGGCCAATTACTCTACAGTTGCAGATGGAATTTGAGTGAATGTATTTTTCATACATTTTCATGATTTTTTAGAATGTTGTCTGATCTAAATGTTACCAAAATTTTTAAATAGTGTTTTATATATAAAATATTTTATTATTATTCAGTCACCAAAGCAAATTTCCTTTTTATATGACTTTATGCCAGGCAAATATCATACATAATAATGTGGATCCAAAATGCAGGCTCTGTGATAAATACCAAGAAACAATAGACCATCTAATCTCAGGATGTTCTGTACTTACCCCAAATGAATATAAAAATTGTCACAATAGAGTGGGGCAATATTTACTCTGGGCAATGTGCAAAGACTCTTGAAAATATGTAAACAAACACTGGTATGGACATCACCCAGCACCAGTTCCAGAAATAGATGTCAGCATTCTGTGGGATTATATTATCTACACAGACAGGAAAATTGAAGCAAATAGGCCAGACATTATTGTCAAAAATCAAAAAGAAAAAAAATTCCCTACTAATTGATATGGCTTGTCCAGTAGATTGTAACATAGCAACTAAAGAATTTGAAAAACTATCAAGATATAAAGACCTGGAAATTGATAAATACAAAAAAATGTGGAAATTGAAAACGAGAATAGTAGGTGCACTTGGAATGATAAAAAATGGAACAAAACAACATATTGAAAGAATCCCTGAAAACCCCAGCTTAAAAGATATACAAAAAATTGTCTTAAGTACAGCCCACACACTAAGGAGAACTTTGTCTATGTAACACTAGGCATGTTATGGGGGATAGAAAAAACATGAAATGGAGCCATAACACACCACAACCTGCCTTAGATCTTTCCGCAGACTTTATAGGCAGTGTGACTAAAGCAGAAATCAAATTATGATGAATATGGCATGATAGTAATAATGGAAATAATAATAATGTTACACAGTGAGAGTGAAACGGTTGGGAAGAACTGTAAATTTATTGTTAAATTAGATTTCAAATGCTGGGCTTTGAAAAATTGACATTAAAAGCTAAAATTCTAACTTTAGTTGCCAATTTGTCTCAATTAGAAAAGGATTGCTGTGAATGAAAATGACACAGGGTCTCTCTGACGTCAGAAAGATTCTGTGCGCATGCTGTGAATTAAGGAAACATTCTTTCTCTTTCTAGACCTCCACCATCTCTATTGTCATTTCACACAAATTATGAATACTTTACAAGTCCCCTTGTGTAATGATATTTTTATTTTCTCTAATAAGCTTTTACAAGTACAATAGATAATATAAAAGAATGCTTTGGATGTGTTAGTCATGTAATGATTATTAGCATGGAAAGTGTAATAGGTGTTCGCAGTTCAAATCCTGACCAAGACTGTTTTGTTCACTTTGCACTCTCAAAGAGGAGAGTGATAAAACAAGGGGAGACCACTCTTGGTTATTTATAATAATTATATGATAGGAATAGGCATGAATTCATCTTCTTGGTATGATTAAAGTTGAGAGGATTTTTACCTGAGTTGGCAGCTAGTCTTGGAGAAAGAAAACTCTGAAATCAAACCACCATTGCCTTGTGGGTATCATTAGAAGAAAAGGCTAAATTTTAAACAAATCTGTAGTAGAGATCCAAAAGTGATTGGATGGAATACTGTGTTACCTTCCAGCAACTTGTGCTGGTGCCAAAATATAATTATTTACACTTTACTTTGGAATTCACTAGCAACAACAAGAATAGAATCTTGACTTGTAAACAGCCCAGGATCTCCATACCTGATGCCCAGCCCCAGAGTTCTCAGTGCTACACTATCATCTTCCAAAATGGACATATTTCAAGATTTCGACAATAACAAATTAATAACATTTTAGAAGAAATTGAAGATGTTACAAATGATTAAAATAAATAAGCACTGATAAAATATTTATGTTTAATTTTTACTAAGTTGTACATCAAGATCAAGTTTTTATTAGAATGAATCTGGGGTTGAGCCTGCTTCAACATAAACTAAGAATGTAATAACATTAAACTGGCTAACCATGTTGATCAGTTACAATAAAACAAATTTAAATGAATTCTTACTGCATAAGTATATATATATATATATATATATATATGCAATAAGCGTCCATTCAAACTTGTTTTATTAAAATAAAAATGTTTGAACATATATATGTAAAAGATGGGGTGTGTTAATGAAAATGTAGGTTAACATGTTGCAAATTTTTTCTTTAGCTGTGGAAAAACCGTTTCTCTGACGTATTTTGAATTTTGCGATTTGATGACCAATCAAAGATCCAGAGTTCCGCTACATAAACACATGCACACACATGCTGCTATTATGGAAAGGGCTACTGGGACTGAAAGAGAATGAAAAGATTTTAAAAAGAATTAAAAACTCAGATCCTAAACATGGAACAAGTGATAAACCTCTACTCCTGTTCAAAAGACAGTGAAAAAGCAAGAACCATATGATAGACAAATTTCTCTACACTTACTGAGGAGAAAAAAAATTAGTAAATAAAATTTCAGAGTTCAGATGGAGATGTTATAAGTATAGGATTGAAGTAGACATTTAAAAGGAACTGGAAACCCATTTATAAATAAGAAACAACATTCATATCAAGGTTTCAAGCTTGTGGTTATATATAAATGTTAATATCTGTTTAATTGAAGAAAAACAGAGAATTCACTCAAATATGAACATACTTTAAAGATAATGTTCAAACAAACAAATAAATACATATATATATATATATATATATATATATATATATATATATATATATAAAATAAAAATGTAAAATAAGTTAATGAAAAATTAGAAAGATATTCAGGTATTTTATTTTGTTTTCTGTTAATATTTGTATGCATGCTTGGAAGTCGCAATAGTTGGCATTTGTATATATGACCAAAAGTGTGTGAACAATGAAACTAACCTGTTCTGATAATCTAATTTTCTCTTTAACACGGTGAAACTTTTAGTAACTCGCACGATTAGTACATTTTTTAAGATCTTATCGCACTCGGCCAGAAGTTACTGCTGGCTACTCAGATGTCTAAACGCGTCACTACGGGAAATAGAGTGAAGCCATTAATTTCCTGTGACTCATAGTTTCCAAAAGTCAAAACACAGAAAAACAACAAAACAAAATATAAACACACACAAGCACTCATACCTAAAAACAATGACCTGAAACTAATCTATGTACACATGGTGTTCAAATAAAACCCATGTGTGCATTCAAAAGTGGAAGGAGAATTTTAATAGTCAAACAAAAGACATTATTAGCTGGGCAATGCTGTCGACCACAGCTGACAGAAACATGGCCGATTTTTTTTCAACCAAATCACCTGGAATCCAGTATGGCCCCCGGCCTTCAGGCTGGGATCCAGAATGACCAAAAAAGACCAGTTATGACCAGTTTAGACCGGTTCTGAACCTATCTACTGCGGTGAATAGGTAATATTTGACCAGTACCTGGGCGTATGCGCTCAGATTCCTCCCCACATTAAAAAAGACCTTGTGTCACATCTCTCTCAAGTGGAGGAGAAGAGTAAATATGACCTGGAATCCTGGTAGAGTGATGTGCTCCCCATACCACCTGTGCCTGGCTGACCCTTGTAGTAGCAGCTGTCTCCAGAAGGCAGCAGCTACCAGCAACAGCCCTTTTCAGGGCTCTCTAACTACATATGCAACAGTGCATTTTAGGACTTTCTGATTACATTAATATAGTCCTTTCCAGGGCTCTCCATACAGATATGCACAAGTCCTTTTAAGGGCTTTCCGTTACATATGCACCAGTCCTTTTAAAGGCTCTTCAGCTATATATGCAATAGCCTTTTTCAGGGTTAACCGACCCCTGCAGCAGCAGCCACCAGTGGGCGCACCAAGCACCAGGCAGAAGAAGCAGGCACACCAGCAGAAGCTGCAGTCCTGGCTACATATACAACAGCCCTTCTAAAGGCTAACTGATTACAGGTGCAACAGTCTTTTTTAGGACACTCTGAGTACATATGCAACAGTCCTTTTTAGGACTAGCCGGTTATGTATGCGACAGTTCTTCTAAGAACTAGCCGTCTCCAGCAACAGTCCTTCCTGGAACAACCAAAGCAGAACCTCTAGCAATCAGCATTACCTCTGCACTGCCCTGCCAGCCGCTGGTCTACCACCTTGGGACCAAGCAATCCTTTTGATTGACACTGCTGACTCAACAAACATTTTGTAAATAAAAATTTGGCTTGAATTTATAAACACTCGTCTTCGTTGTCCTTGATCCGATCGTATTACTTTAATTCCTAGCAGGGTTAACGGCACCTGCTTTGTTGATAGCCTTGCAACAATCTAGAACATCATATAATTATTATAAATAATCAAGAGTGGCCTCCCCTGGTTTTATCACTCTCCTCTTTGAGAGAGCAATTTCTGTTTACTCAGACAATAAAAGGATACTATAACATCACTCAATAAATTCTGGGCCCAACTAATAAAACAACAACTTTTAGTCAAAATTCAACTTTATTCATTAACATAATCTCCTTCTAGCATGAGACACTTATTCCAACGCTTCTCTAAAATTCGATGCTTTTTTGTAGAATGATTTGTCTTTGGCCTCAAAATACACCTCAGTTTCCAATGCCAAATCTCTTTCCATGGAGCATTCATTTGAGGTCTGCAAACAGCCAGTAGTCACTGGGGCTTAGAGCTGGAGAATAGGGTAGATGCAGAAACAGTTTGAAGTGCAATTCATGTAGTTTTGCCATCATTGCGATCGACTTGTGACATGGTGCATTGTCTTTGTGAAACATCACATTTTCTTCTTCATTTGTGGCCATTTTTTGGTAATTTCTTCCTTCAAATGAACCAGTGATACTATATAATATTTGTTATTGATGGTTCTTCCTTTCTCAAGGTAATCAATGAACAAAATACCTTGCACATCCCAAAATATACAGGCCAAA
This sequence comes from Ascarosepion bandense, assembly GCA_037127315.1. Classification (NCBI taxonomy): domain Eukaryota; kingdom Metazoa; phylum Mollusca; class Cephalopoda; order Sepiida; family Sepiidae; genus Ascarosepion; species Ascarosepion bandense. The sequence goes on from JBBBDQ010001045.1 coordinate 7,063,816, forward strand.
ACCTTGCCTGCTGCTGTTTGTGTTTTTGGTCACTTTGGATGGCTTTCACCTGCTGCTGTCCACTCAGGTGACTGCCAATTTGACTCCAGAGTGAAATGGTGGATCCATGTTTCATCTATTGTCACATAGTTATGAAAAACTTCTTGTTGCATTGAAACAGTTGCAAACAATGCTTTGAATGGTCAACTGTGAGTAAATGCAGCAGTCACTTTAAACACAGCTTTCTCATTGACAAATGTTCAAGCAAAATGATGAATACACTGCCTTCTGATATGTTCAACTCCTTTGCTATCTCACACAACTTGAATTCATGATCGACCAAAATGAGTTCATGGTTTTTTTTTTTCTGGGATAGTTGCCTATTTTTGGACAATCTATCTGAGCTTTCAGGATTATTTATGTCTGTACAGCCGTATTTAAAGTCAGACTACCACCTCTTAACCATTGTTTTTGATGGAGCAGAGTCCGAAGAACACTTACCAAACCATTCACAAAATTCAGATTTTTCCATTGTTTTGAAAATTTGCAGCACTAGCTTTCCTTAACTGTAATTTGTAAATTAATAATTTGATTAAGCCCAAATTTTGTCATATGCCATTTGAAGGTTAGTATTTCATAAAAATTATATTGATTTTTTATTAGTGGTACCATCTATGTGTAAGGCCTGGGACTTATTGCGTGATGTGTTACTCAAACCTTGTATTCTCAGTTGAATAAAGCATTCTTAAAGCCTATACCTGGGTACTTTTGTCAGTATAATAATATCTCCACTATACAGAATTTTTTTAAACATTTCATTCCAAACACGGCAATAAGACACAAGCGGTTACTGGGTATGACATTATTATTAAGGAGTATTATTATTTATTAAGGAGTATTATTATTTATTAAGGAGTATTATTAAGAACAATAAAAGTAGAGTTATCAAGAAGGTAATGATTGACATTGCATTTAAATTTTTGGAAGAACAGAATTGGCTAGAAAGTATTGAACCTGAACAGCGTTCTACAAGTGAGAAGACTTAGAAAAAAATGTTAGCATAGAACTTGTGGTTTCATCGAGCCATTTCAATAGTAAATTGATGAGACTTTGTTTACAGTCTTGTCAGTCAGTTAAGTGCCATACGTGATACTTTTTGAGACATGACTGACTGGGCAGTATGTTGCCACTACTTTCTGCGGTAAACTGGTTGCTGACCTAAGCTATAGAACCCAATCTGTCCTGTTGTTTAACTCATAGCTGGAAAGAAGAGACAGATTAATACCTTTCCTAAGAATATTTGTTGTACTGCACTTAAATTTATAAAGTCTAGGTACCATATTGGAGAGTTCATCTGACAAACATAAAATCAAATGTTTACTTATGCATCAAGAGTACTGATAATATAAAACTAATAATTTGCTATCAAACTCCTGGCAAGTGGATGTTATAACCACAAAATTCTGAGTTCAGACAAAATAAATAAACCTTAATATAATATCAAAATTTTATATAAATAAATAAATAAATATATATAAATAAATAAATATATATATATATATATATATATAATAAATATATATATATATATATATATATATATAAATATATAAATATATATAAATATATATATATAAATTATATATTATATATAAATATATATATAAATATATAATAAATATATATAAATAAATAAATATATATAAATAAATAAATATATAAATAAACCTTAATATAATATCAAAATTCTGAGTTCAGACAAAATAAATAAACCTTAATATCATTTGTTACTGTTAAAGCTATAAGTTTGATACTGCTGCTATAATTGCAAAAACAGCTTGCCTTAAAAATGTTACCTTTCTAGAAATATCCTCTTAACTGTGTTTTTTGTTTTTTTATGAATTAAAATCATTGACATTGTTATATATTAATATTTGTATGTAGAGATACAGAGAAAACATTTAAATTATTTTCATATCTTTTACCAGGAAGTGTTCTTGCTTATACTCAGATTAGAAAAACGATAAAATTAATTTTTGCTGTATAAGAATACTTTATATCATGTTTTAACAAATAAAATTGAGTGTTCACTTACCTGCCCTTACTCTGAGTTTCATGTAGATTATATTTATTCATCAGGGCGTTTAATAATAAAAAAGGATTAGTATATTACTACATTCATAATCTCAAAGAAACTTTGTGGAGGGAAAGATAAGTGAACATTTAATTTTATTTGCTGGTATTAATGCTTTTGATATTGAGCTCCTTCTTTTTCTATGTGCCCTGTCCTTTCTGAATGTAGACGATCATGGCTTTCCACATCTCCCTATCTCTGGTAGCTCTTAGAACGCTTTCTCTTGTTACACTACGCAACCCTCATTCCGTCATCCACCTGATCAGGTCCTTCAAATATGTTATCCACTGCTTTCCTCTGTATATTTTTCCCTCTATTCTCCAAGCCCTTCTTCTTCATTGCATGTTCCCAGGAACTTTAGCTGTCTCTTCCTGATGCTCAGTATTAATTTCCTTTTTGTTTCCATCCTTTCCAAAACTTCATCTTTGCTCACATGCTTGATCCATGATATTTGCAGCATCCTTCTGTAGAACCACATTTCAGTTGCTTCAAGTTTTTCCTTCATCTTCGATGATATTGTCCAACATTCACTGCCATATTGAAGAACTGACATCATATAGCAATCCAGTACTCTCTTCTTTGTTTCTAGCAAAATTGTCCTGTTTCTTAATACTTTACTCAACTTCTGGAATGCTTCCTTCACCGTGCCAATTCACCTTCAGATCTCTGTCACACTTTCTGTTTTCTGTTAAAACACTTCCCAGATATTTAAAATTTTTGTACGTGCTTGATTTTAGTATCCCCCACCTGTATTTAGCATTTTGGGCTGCCTTTTTTGCTGATGACCATGCATTCGGTTTTCTTGCAGTTTATTTGTAGTCCTTTCTTGTCACTCTTATCAGCTATCTTCTGTAGGAGGTTTTGGAGTTTCCTTTCCATGTCTGCTATCAGCTCTGTATCATCTGCGTACCTTAGGTTGTTTAAATTGTGGCCCCCGATGACAAATCCTGGCATAACTTAGTCGTCAGAATAATCTTGCTGTACAAGTTGAATAGATTTGGTGAAAAGACACATCTTTGTCTTATGCCCCTTTTTATCAACTGAATAACTTTTTATCAGCATCTCCATCAATTCTTTGTGGTGTATTTTGTCAAACGCCTTTGCATAATCGATAAAACGTAGGTACAGTTCCTTCTTCATTTGTATTGCCCTTTCAGAGAGCATCCAAATCATAAATATGGCGTTCCTTGGCCCAGTGTCTATGATGAACCTGCACTGTTCTTGGCTTATTTCTGGCTTGATTTTGCTTCTTGCTCTATTCATCAGGATTCCGATGATCAGTTTTGTTTGCAAAAACAGCTCGCCTTAGAAGCTTTATTTTTCAAAATTACCCTAGTTGGCTGTGTGTGTGCACGTACATAGTTTTAGTTTTTAGGAAACTTCATCTTGGTTGTTGTGTTTATATATTCAATATGCATACAAGCATATAAAGAGGAATAGCTTTTATATTAATTACATGGACTTAAAAGGACCTGAAACTTGAAAAAACATTTCTAAATACATGCTTATGTATGTATTCCACTTATGAGCATGTGGTTTTGTGGGAATTCTGTTATGTTTATACATGGGCCTCTTTCCTCATGAGACTAGAACCATTATTCTTGTTAAGCTGTATTTAGAAATGCAGAGCATCCACACCATTAGATACTGAAGTTATTGACAGAAATGTACACATCTGTTATCCTGTCAGTATTGCACAGATATTTGTCATAAGAAGACCACCATTTTAAAATGCATTCTTCTTTGCCATTTAATCTCTTTCTGTTTATTGATTGATAGTAGATCAAAGGGTTATTTCCAGTGAAATTGGCATATTTTGTCCAGTCTTTGATGTTATTTGCAAAGTGTCAGGGGAATCAAAAAGTTCTGGAAGGCAGAAATGGAGACTGTTAGAGTAAAACGGAATTCCTATTGACTGGGTCAGGGACATTAATAAATGTCCCCTTTACCCCATACTCTCTCTCTCTGCTTGAATGAGCAGTGGGCTGAATCATTCTTTTTCTTTTCTGCATAAAACAGGAAAATATATTTGATTGCACATAAAAGGATTAGAATTATCCTTAAAACCAAGGAGAGATGCAAGTTTGGCTAAAGTGATAATGGAAATAATTAAAAGGCACAAGATCTCAAACTTCATTTCTAATGTTGACGTGTTTAATGTGTTTAGGAGCTATTTCTATAATATTAATGAACATATAAGTAATACAGCTATCCTTGCTTCTTACAAAGTTGGTAATTTATCTTCTGAGAAGTGGATTTTGACTAGTTTTGAACTGGTCTTGGTTAACTTAGTCAATATAAAGCAAAATTTACTAGTACTCATAATGGCAGTAATGTCATTGGCTGTTTCCAAGTATTAAATTCCCATGTTTATGCATTTAGTTGTTGGCAAAACCATTTCTTGCTTGTAACATTTAGTCACACTGGTTAAACAAGATTCTTGGGAGTTGTTCTCTATTAGATTTGGTAAGTTTTTGTTTCTACTTTAAGTTTCTGTCATTCTTGTTTGAAAGAATTATGAAGAACAGATTCCCATGACAAGTGAGCCCAGTACTCACCCTATGCATTTCTGTAAGAATTAAATGGAACAGACTGTGATAATATGATGATAAACTGCATCCAGCAGCAAGATCTCTGATGGAAAGGTTTTGAGGAGTGTGGAACCATCTCTTAATTGCTGTTGTTCTCAGGTCCACCCTGACCTGGAATGGTAGTATCTGTTAGGGTCCCAGATATGGGCAAATAGTTAATTGCCAAACTGGAGGTCAAAGCACTATGAAAGTATAGAAATAGACGTTTATAGTAAAAATTCCAGGAAAAATATCACATACAAATATATTTTTGGAGGAAAAAAATATTACCGGCAATACACTTTTAAAGGAAAATAAAATAACTACCAGCAATACATTTTTGGAAAAATAAAAACATACCAGCAATAGATCTGACTCTCAACAAAAACCACTTTACAAAAATACGTAAAAGAAACCTGATCTACAAACTTATTTCTTACAAAGAATATATATTTTATTCATACAAATCTATTGTAAAAATCTTGTTGGCATTAAATAACCCATTGAGTAAAACAAACCAAACTATGCAAAAAGAGTAATATTATCAACAAAACAGAGGATTTAGCCACAAATTATTCACTGGCATCAACTTTGTTAGCTACCAGGAAATGACGAAAAGAATAGTTCAATGATCCAAATACAAAAAGAAGACAATAATTGACAGGTAATGTTATCAAACAGTTACAACCAGTTGATCTTAAACCAGTTGATCTTAAACAGTTCAAAATAAATTCAAAATTGCTGTGCTTATTTTAACCAAACTTTGGGAATTTCTTAAAATGTAGATTTTTTTCTTATGCCATTGTTTTATAGCAATGAAAATTAATTCATTTTAATTTTAATATTTTTAATGTTATAAACCAGATATTTCTTTTGCCACTAAACCGTTTCTTGAGAGCTGCTCAGGGTAGAGGCTTACTGCCCAAATTATGCATTATATATATATATATATATATATAGTCTGTGTGTGTTCTTATCAAAAATGGAGAGAAACTCTAATAAAAATAAAAATAAAAAAGATGCAGTAATGGAAACTATTTCAGCTCAAGCAAAAAACAAAAAAAAACTGACAGCAAGAAAATCTATTTTACAGAGGAAAGAAAAACAAGAAGACTCACCTGTTTTATATCCAGTTATTGTGGTAAAATATTATCTCCATTATTCCATTGTTGCCCGTCTTCTTTGACTTGGAACTCAAAATCTGTGAAAGAAATAAACTGAATTTGTCAAATACTATTATGGTTTTAATGAAGCAATCATAGGCAATGGTTTGCATTAATCCTATGAAATTGTTAACTTCAAAGTGAGCAAGAAATAATAAAGAAGATAGAAGAGAGCAGATAAGTAGATGTGACATTATGTCAGAAGAGATAATTTCTTGAGATTATTCCGATAAAAGACGTCTTATTTTTTGTGTTTCTGTATCATTAGCATCTTCAGCTCAATCTGTCAGCAACCTTTTTGTCATCTCCTCTTCCATTTCATTTTGGCTCACAGTGCCACTGCTTGTTCTTCTTTTCTTCAAGATTTCATAATTTTATATATACATATATAATTCCAGGTAAAGAGGACTCAAGGTTTTAGTATTTTGAGTGCTCCAGCATTTATTTTATTACGAACAGAGCTTAATATAATTATATATTAATTATATATAATTATATAATCATGAATTAATTGTACATTGCGACATGGAAATTTCTATGTTTCGAGATAGATTCTCTTCATTAGGCAATGTTTGATACTGGTTGATTTATATTTAAATACAAAATCCTTCCATTTTTTTTTTTGTATTTAATTGTAAATCATCCGTACAACCAAAATCAAACATTGCCCGATGAAGAGAATCAATCTTGAAACATAGAAATTTCTGTGTCGTAATGTACAATTAATTCATAATTATATACAAGTTGAATATATGGATCAAAATCTGACATGATGATAAAATAATAAACAAATAGGAAATATATCTCAATCTAACAGGATTCATTATTATTGAAGCTTCATCAGAGATAACAAGAGAAATAAAAAACAAAGAGATAGAATACTGGTATGATTTTGGGTTTCTATTTTTCAGATAAGTGTCACATGTATTAAAGCAAGTGATAATTTTTAAAATATGTGTGAGGAATATTTTGGATGGTAAAGAATGTAATAGTGTGTGTTTATGAAGAAATTCTTGTCTGTTTAGGTGTATGTTGGACGGTAATCTTAGTTTCTGTGTGTAAGGAATGTCTGTAGACATCCTTTCTGTGTAAATCGGTGAAATTTAGCAAGATGTTGCCATAATTTTGTATTTGGTTGGATTTTTACCTTCTTGTATATATATATATGTGTGTGTGTGTGAGGAATTTCTACTGTGTGTCAATGAGATGCAACAAGATGTTGCAATAATCTTGTTTGGGAAAACAACCCTTTACCTTTTCTTGACATCTTACTCATAAGTAACAATGTTAAATTAGATTTTATAGTTTACAAAAAACAAACACCCACAAACGAAAACAACCTGATCAATTTCTATTTTCACCAGAACCAGAGAATAAGATCTGTACTAATCATAAGGTTTTACCTTAGAGTCCTCAGGAAATGGAGCACTGAATATCTAAAAGAGAAATATATTGAGAAAACATTCAAACTTCTTTACCCACACATTTCATCCTCAACAGTAAAAAAAACATGTTTACAAATCAACAAAGTTAAAAAAAAATTAAATATTTCTAACAAAAATTACACAAATTTCATAATCCTGCTTTCCAACAACCTTTCAACTAAACTCACAAACAAATTATCCATCTCTAACACGAAGGTTTTTACCTCTAAGATAATTGGGGATATAATCAGGAAAAAAAGATAAATATGCCAAACACTATTTTAAATGCCTGAATTTAACAAATAAAATGTATACAGTGCAAAAATGTGTACGTAAAGGACACATGAGTCAGTTAAGTGCCATATGTGATATACTCTTTGGGCGATCATGTTTCAAAAGAGACTTGACTGACTGAGGAGAAGATTATCCCACAGTAGGTTGCCACTGCTTTCCGTAGTAGACTGGTTGCCAACCAAGGCTATAGAACCCAATCTATCCTATTATTTAACCTATAACTGGAGGGAAGAGACAGACTAATACCTTTCCCAAGGGTATGTGTGCATAAGTGAATGCAAGGAATTCAGCTGGAATTTGAATTCGGCTCCCCAATTTGTCATTAAAACCTGCATCTATGAACATAAGAGTTTGCATTTAGACAGACGTTCCAACTCTAGCATTTTACATTGAATAATTTTGATTTCACTAATGCCAGCCTAATTAAAAACGCACATCACAGGATCTGAAAACCTGCATCTATGAACATAAGAGTTTGCATTTAGACAGGCGTTCCAACTTTCCCATTTTACATTTAATAACTTTGATTTCAATAATGCCAGCCTAATTAAAAAGGAACATAACCCTTTAAGAGGAAAGAATTTTAAAAGCATAATAATAGCATTACTACCAATTATAAACACTTGCTTAAAACATTACATCACCATCTTTCTACAGGTCCATTCTACATAAATCTAGCTTATGTCTATCTAATACATAAAAATAAATGAAAAAATACAAATCCATTGTTCAAAACACATGCTAAATACTTTAATGAAAAATTCAATCAAGACAAGATTATTGCAACATCTTGTTGTCGATCACTTTGTATACACTGTCTCTATCCCTATGTTGCAAGCCATGATTGCCCACATCCAGATGCGACATGATATCTAAAAGATGTGTAGAAAACTTTACCAACTGATTAATACTAATTTTACTATGAAAATACAGACTTGCATAATAAAATCACTTACCACCAAAGACACTACTTTAAATGTTTTTAATAAAAGCAGCTAATCTATAATAAACTCCATATGGTATATTTATCATTTAAATATATCCCAAAAACTTTACCAGGATTGATTTGGTTAATAGCATTTTTATTGTGAAAATATTGACTTGTATAATAACATCTGATAGAGAGTAAAATCTCTTTGAAAGGCTACAGGAAAGTTTTGAACACTTTCTGTTTAAGAAATAATTATCAGTTATTTCATTCCATTGCTAATCTTGTTTATTGAAGATGAAGTAATTAAAGATAGTTTGATTGAATGAAGGATAAAAAAATAAAATTCATTGATATTAATAAGACATTATCAACATTTATATAGTTACTTCCTTGTATTTTATGATATTTTAATTCACTCTCCATGACAAGTTTTTTTTTTAACACAAGCTGCTGATACTATACATAAGATTAATAAAAGCATAATGGTTTGTTGAATTCAATCAACAGTTTGATAAAAAGCTGAAGTGAACATTGACATTTTCTCTGGAGCAAAGATTCAACAAAGCTTCAAGCCTTTTGTGGCAAAAAAGCAAGTTTAAAATTGATTTTTGGCTCTTCACCCTGTTTTAACTTCAAGGTCTTTTAACTTGAAAGATGCATAAATGTGGGATAAGTGCTTCATATATAACATTTATTCCTTCCAGGAAAAAGAAAATTTGTTACTATTTATCACACAATTTATTTTTTACCTGCAATTATTATTTTACTTCATTTTTTTTTTCAATTTTGTAAATTCAGATAAAGAGAATATTTAGTATTTTATTTTTTAAATGCAAGGAATTTTTATTTTGCTAAAAAACAAACTATTATAAGCTTTTGTTTTATGCTGCTATGAATTTGACTAGAGAAAAACTGACCAAGGAGTAACGTCAGAAAATTTATTTCTTTTTTTTTTATCAGATAAAGAAATCGGTTTACTTTCTATATTTTTAGCTGTTTAAAAGATAGGAACAAATCGTGGGGATGCTTTTATTGTTTTTATTCCTCAAGCAGAGATGAAATAAAAGAGATAGAAACATTTAAATGATTGATTACACTACTTTCTCCTGCTATGAAAAATGATATCCTAAAACATTCAGGTAAACTGACTTCTATTTCATCTTGTTGGTTACTGTCATATGACAAGATATGTGTCTGTCTAAATATCACTTTCCAAATAAATATATATGTACTGATATAAACACATCAGAGTGATTTATGATTAAATGCTATATATATATATATATATATATATATATATATACTTACATGAAGAGGAGCAGAAAAATTATTTGTTCAACCAATAAGAATGACCTAGACTAAAAAAAAAAGCAAATATGAGATACCCTATAATCACCTAGGAGTTTAGCACAATTTGTACATTTTTTACTAAGTTTCTTTAAACTTTATTAAAAATTCTAATGTTTGGTAATTTAAATACTACTCCACTGCTATCAATTTTAAATCATTTCAAAATCTTTCTCCATTTCAAACTTTTTAAGGCAATTTGTCAGAAATTTCTGGGATGAAGAATTATAATTATTTACACAATATTCATATAGACTATTCTTCTCATAGATGTTGCTGGTATCACAATGTTTCATCTCTTGTATTTTCCAGCCTTCAAAAAGCGTTTATCAATTTAGATAAACCACAGGGAATTCTAAACTAAATCCTTTATTTAATCTATAGGAGTAAATGTTCTCTTTCCACTGCTCATGTCTGGGAATATCTTTTCTAGTTCCTATTTTTAGTACTTGCTCTGTTTCCAATGAATCAAAGGACACACTACCAAGTCAGGGATTGAACTTAAAATTACTATTTCATCAAATTCACGAATCAATGTTCTAATCTACTTGGCTATTGTCTCATAGTTTTCAAAGTTGGAAATATATGGAGCAAGTGATGGTGAGTGGATGTTCTATACTCTCAAACACCAAATTCTTAAAAAATATTTAATGTTTTTAATACAGCAAACTCTTACATTAAATATTTGATTCTTTTAGAGTTACTGATCAAAATACCTTCTCTATTCCCAAAATCAATGGCCATAATATTTCCTGTTGAGTTTCATATCAGGAATTTCTTTGACCATTGAGAAATTTACTGCCATCATTTCATAGAGTCTTTGGTCTCAGGAGCCTTTGTGGCATAAACATGTTTCATCAACAGTGACAAATCATTTCAAACGATTATCATTAGATTGCTCAAAATCCACTTGGTGGCATCCAGTCAATATAATTTCTGGCTGGCATTCAAACATTTTGGCAACCACTTGGCTGCTGGCTTCTTATACCTACTGTTCATGACACATTCCCTAGATATCTTCAGGGTATCAGTAATTCTTTTGCCAAGATTCATCAACCAGCCAAAATTAGGTCATGAACTTGGTCAAAATTTTCAGGAATGAATACTGCTGAAGGATTCCAAGACTGTGTTGCATCTTGGGCCTGAAGATCTTCATGATGGCACACCATTTGTTCACAGTTGAAAGTGATAGACATTTGTCATTCAACGTATGTATAATTAACTCATGGATTTCCTTGAGAGTTTGCTTATCTCAACACTAACAATTATGATGGTTTATAATCCAACACTTTTAAATTCGACACTCAGTTAATGATTTGAAATGAATTAAAATATAAACACTAAAATCCTGTAAAGTGGCACATTATATTATAAATGAAAACACAAACTACAGTGATAATAATTTCACATTTTGAAATATGGGTTATGATTTTCTTTCATATATTTCTGTTAATAACAAAAGACAGATGATGCACTTTTATCTTATTTGAAAAGCAACAAAAATAGTTATAGGCCTTTTACTGCATAATAAAGTTCTAATATCGAATATATCTGCTAGGCTGTCAGATATTTTCTGACACATTGTACATATAATTAACCCTTTAAGACTGGAAGCACCCAAATGTACCCACAAATTTCACACATGTTCAGTACAAGAGTGCAGTAGTATGCATAAGTTGGGAGAGGGTGTGACAGTCTGGGCATCTATATCAGGAGGGCATCCAAACAAAAAGTGAAAAAAAAAAAGTTTGTTTATACTTAATTTGAATGAAGCATTTGTTTCATATTTCATCTCTTTTTACATATTTAAACTGTTTCACATTTCTCAGTACTAAGCCCCATGAATCTGTCTGCAGGAGTGACTAAATGTACTTGCAATCAATTGGCACTGTATTTCAGTAACACCCACAATTAATTAAGGATGCCAGAAATCAATAACTTTTACAAAGTTGTAGATTTCCAAAACCATATCTCATAATCAGTAATGCCAAAGAGGCTCAATCATTTGAAAGAGAAACCAATTCACTTTTATATAAAATTAACTTTTATTTTTTATTTTTTTTTTTTAATCATCTCATCCCAAGCAAGGCATTCCACTGCCACTATTGCACATAGGGCTACATAGGGGAAGGTAAAGAGAAGGAGTGGTTAGACATAGGGAATGTCAGGAGGAATATGACAGATGAATAAGGATAACGAGGATGAGGGTTGGGCAGATGGGAAGAGTGTTTGATAGAATGGGAGCAGGTTAGTGTGTTAGGAGGTGTCTATTGACCTTACATTTAAACTCCTGGAGATTGTAGATTTTTATACATGATTTCCAATGGCTTGTGAAATATATCATTTTAATTGTATCACATGACATATTTAAGTTTTTAACTGTTTGATAAGGACTTCAAAAATTCAATCATTGGAATCTCTTAAAGGCAAATAGGATTAAAATGAATTACTCTGACCAAACCTTAGGAATTTGCTCTGAGAGGAATTGAAGTTCAGAAAAGGATGCCATTATGAAAGGATGAAAAAAATTTCAAGCTTTTTTTTTCTTGTATATAGTGATCAATACTATTAATCTGTAATTAGTGCAGTTAGTGTAGGTTTATTCTGTAGACTGTGTTACTTTACTGTAGAATTGTAAGAACCAAAACTGTTACGAGCAAAGTTAATTTAATGGGTGCCCAGCAAGTGTGGACATTGACTAATATGAGCAATGTTTTATAACATTAGTTTTTTGTAACGTTATTTTGAAGGCAACTTTTGCAAACTTGCTTTCAGCAATTTACAAGGGTCGTTCAATAAATAAGGTGAATTTTTCTAATACAGACAGAATCTTACTTTTATTTTTATTTTTCAATATAATCGCCCAGCAGTGTAACATACTTTTCCCATCTGTGTATAAGCTTCTGTGTTCCCTTAGCGTAAAAATCTTTAGACTGATGTCTCAGCCAATTGCTCACAGCACTTTTGATTTCATCGTCACTTTCAAACTTCTTTAAACAATTTAGCCCACTTGTAAACATTGTTTTGGCTGAAACACATTGCATAATATACATTTGACATGTTCCTATGAATTTCAACTGGTTTGCACCTTTCAGCAACCAAAAACTTGATAATTAACCTTTGTTCAATCTTGGAGCATGCTTCTTGGTCGGCCATCTTTGTTAATCTTCAAAACTCAAAGTTTTTTTTCAATCTGCAAAAAAAAATTAAATCCCTTTGAAAAAGAAGTAAAAGGAAAAAAACTTTTAAAAAATGTAAGCTTCTATCTGTATTAGAAGTCCTGATACCGAAACATTCACTGTATTTATTGAATGACCCTTGTATAATATTTTGGTATCTTTGTGTAAAGTATTAAATAAATCCTTCAAATAATGCACAATAATGCTCTCAAGTAAATCACTCAGAAAGCAAGCTCTTCAATGACACACAACACCAGAATGATGCCCAACAGAGAACACACTGGAACTTCTGTTCAAGTGCTTTATTTACTACATATTTATGGCCATGTGATCCCAGTAGCATAATGGTTACATTTGTTGCCTGGAGATCTGTGTTTGACCGCACGGGTTGATATCAACACTTTCTTCCTACATAACACAACGCTTAGTAAAGATTTTGTAGACCAGTCCTTCAGCAGAGTTTATGATAAACTTCACATTAAAGAAGCCAGTAAATAAAGAGTAATCAAGATCACCACCGAGGAAGCAGTAATTACTTAAAGGTAGCTGCAGATTATGAGAAAAGTGTCATTGGAAAGAAAGTAGTTGAAACAAGTTGAGGCTTAATTAACTCTGGCTATGTTATCTGAATACCAGGGAATACCAGGTGCTGTAAACGTAAGGACTAAGAATGGTCCACTGGTCCTCCAGGTTTGGGGGTTGGGTGCAGGGCTAACAACCTTGTCCTGTAAAAACAGTTTGTTACAGAAACAGCAACAAAAAGTTGCTGCCCTATGCACCATTGGGTGTGATGGATAAATGATGATGATGTTACCTGAATAAGGGTATCTGATTTTTGAAAGCCCTGAATACTAAATTGGCTGAGGAAACGTCACTAATAATGTTGTCAGGTACAATACAAAAGTAATTATGATCGTGCGATAAGCAAAAACAGAAAAAAAACCACAATGAAATAAGAAACAGAAGGTCAATCTAAGAAATAAGAAAACAATTGTAAGTATTAACTGTTTTACTATTTATATGAAATGTGATGAATTTTATGATCCTATTGACATAAAAACAAAGGCACATTGAAATAATGAAAGATGCCTTCCAAAAATTGTACAAAGTATTAAGAAGCAGAAAAATTTGGCACTGTCAGAATGTACTAAGGTCAAGAGAGACCAAAGGAAACAGTAAATAATCTACGTAAGAACCTTTAGGCTAGTGTAAATAGAAGGTAGAAATTTAACTGGAAAAGACAGTAACAAGCAAACATTACTGAGATCTACAAAGAATAGGAAGTTGTAGAGAGCCATGATCATCTAGGTCTTAAAGAAACATACCATACTTCTTTGTTCTTTTGATTTTTTTTCTTCAGGATATAGGCAATCATGGCTCTCGATAATTTTCTGTCCCTTGTAGCCCAAAGTAACATTTGACTGTCTGCCATCTCTTTTTATCTCTGTGTTGTGCTTCGGGTAAGCTCATTACTAAGTTACTCACTCTTTCTCTCTACCTTCAACATGTTCTGTGAGTGTTAAATTTTCCAAACCCTCCTTCATTATTATGTGTTCCACAAATTTCAACACCTGTTTCTGAATTTAAGTCTGAATGTCCTTTCAGTTCCCATTTTCTTAAAAACTTCCCCATTGTTAACATGTTTATTCTATGATACTCTGTAGTTTCTATAGCATTGATTCTTTATTAGTAAAAGAATTATACGATATTCACTGCCATAAAGGAAGATATATATGACATTCCAGTTCAGTACACTTTTTGATTGCAATGAAGTTGTCTAATCTTAATACTCTGCTTAATTTCTGGAAGGCATATTTCACTATTCTGATGCATTTCTGGGTTCCCTTTTCACATTTTCTATAATCTGATACCAAATAGGTAAATCTATGCACTTGCCTGATTCTGACATCCCCAATATGTAGCTAACACCTTATTGTTGTCTCTTTTGCTGGCAACTATACATTCTGTCTTCTTACAGTTAATAATCTTTTCTTTCTTTTTTTCTTTGTTACTTTGTCTAAGAGTTTTCTTTCTTAATCTGCTACCAGCACAAAATAATCCACATATCTTATGCTGTTAAAATTACGCCTGCTAATAATAAATCCTGCTAGGTCTTTACGTCCTCTTAGGATTGTCTAGCTGTAAATAAATAGGGTGAGAAAACATATTTGTCTTAGTCTGCTATCTATTTTTATGTACATGGTCAAATTGATTTTTGTCTGTTACTAGAATACTGTGTTGACATTTCAAAATGAAGACAGAATTGTTTTGACTGGATTAAAATTTGTAAATAAATGTAGATTAACTGTGAAATGGTAAACTATCATTTGTAAACACCAAAATTGGAAAAATAATTTGCTTTGGATTCATTACACTGTAGTAGCTTTTAATTAAAAAAGAATATCATGTGACTTAATATTATATAAACTGTTAGAATTGTCAACAAATTTAAAATAGGAATGAGATGACAAGTCCTAAATTCTGGTCAAGACTGTTAATTGTTTGAGTTTTTGGAAAAGGTACAGCTAAATTTTCATGGTTTCAATATCACAGTGGTATTAAATATTAAGTAAATTATAAGTAATTATAATCTAAACAAATTGTTTTTCAATTAAGAAAGATTAACTAATTTTTGAAAAAGTGACGTTGTTCACACTTGGTCACCTTGATGTTTACATCTGGCAGCAAGGCCTCTGATTGGGAGGTTGTGAGGAGCATGGAACCACCTCTGAATTGCTGTTGTTTCCAAGCCCACTCTGACATGCAGTGGTAGTACCTGTTAGGGTCCCAGCTATGGGCAAATAGTTAACGCCCAAACTGGGGTCAAAACACTATCAAAGTATAAAAATACACCTTTATCAAAATATATAGATAAAAAAACTTTTATAGAAAAATATACATTTTTAAAGGAAAAAATTCTCAGCAAAACATTTTTGAATACAAAACTAGAAGACATCTTCAGTTTTCTAATATAAAAAAAATTTTTTTTTTTCATTAAAATCTGACTAAAACAACCTTCCTACTATAATTAAACATGAAAAAAAAACAAAACCTTAAAACCTTACCTTTTTGGCATTAAAAAACCCATAGAGGTGTTGATATGCCATTAAACAAAACTCAAACTCAAACCTTTCTATAATTATACAAATCCTATGTTAAAATTTGATACTTTTCACTTTGAATGCAGAACTTTCCCGACTTCTAGTTTTGTTAGAAGTTTTAAAATACTTACTTTTGACATTGGTTCTTGTATGTTTACATTTCTTCAAACTTCTTAAAGACAAGGAACTGAAGGAGGACAGATGGAATTTTTTTTTTTTTAATCATATCACCCTGAACAAGGCGGTAACGCCACTGAAGTGCAGGGGGCTATGTAAGAATGAAAAAATTGGGAAAGAGAAAGCTGGAAACCACATCCTTAAACAAGGAACAAGGGATGAGCCTCTTCACCTGTTCAATAGACATGGGTGGAGTGTGAACCGGGCGATAGTTTAGTCTATCTACTCCAATTTAAAAAAAAAAAAAGAAGAGTGAAAAGATTGGAAAAGAGAAAGCCGGAAACAAGGGATGAGCCTCTTCATTTGAAACTATTATCACAAACAAAATGTATTGATAATTCTAAATTCTTGGTTCAGTAGAGAATTGTATTTTGTAGTAATTCTTACTTTTTTATGTCCTATGTCTCTTCAGGACATGGATGATTATGGATCTCCACAACTTCCTGTCTTTTGTAACTCTTAGTAAAGTTTTTATTTTTGCTATCCCTCATAATCTTTGTTCTACCATTCATTTTCATGAACTTGTTTGTCTTGTAATGGAATGTCCTACACTCCATATCGTCTATGTGAACTGACTATATTAATAGCCATATATAATGAGCACAGAAGATACATGTGACTTGCTCCGGCAATTACGAGCCTGCCCTCAGATTCCCTGTTTTACTGTGGTATATTCTCTTTACAATAAACCTCTCTTCTTTCCTTCTACACATGTGTTGCTGTTCTTTCACTCAAGTACCAACTTGTCTAGTTGTAACCTCTTTAAAGGACACAGTAGTGGTGACAAGAGATTCAATTCCAACTCATAGTGAGAAAAACCCAAAGACATTGCTTGTAAAATGTACAAAAGTAGTAACTATGGATTTAATCAACTTAGGTTGAAAATACTCAGTGAAATTACTCAACAAAAATGGAAGAACTGGCTGAATTAAGTAAAGCATTACACACTAGTTTGCAGTTACAGTAGCAGCAGCAGCAACAATAATTACAGCATCAGTTGTCACAGTAACAAGAAAAATTTGAAAAATCACAGAACAATTTTTCAACATGAACTGATGCAATTATGAAAACTATGAAAACAAAAGCAGAAGATATTAAGATATTGTCTGAAACAATAGAAGAACATGGCTACTGATATTTTATCTCTGAAGGAATATCAAATTCATTATCAGTATTCAAGTATGACCCAGACAATGGAGTAATATCCTCTTCTGCCTATTTTTGTAGGTATGAAACAAATTTTTTAAAAAGGTGCAAACAAAGGTCTGAGGAGGAGAAAATTACATTGTTAAAAAATTAGGTACAGAGATGAATACTAAATACATGAACCTAATTTTACCTAAAAAGTCGAAGGAAATCTCATTTGAGGAGACAGATTTTTGTCGGGAATGTTTGACAAAATAGATACTTTGTTTCATAACCGATATAAGTACTTAAACATTATAAAACAAAAAAATGAAGACTTTGTGACTTATGCAGTTCATTTAAATTCATAATGTGAATTTTTTAATTTGGCGACCTTTCAATTGACATATTTCAATGTTTAATCTTCGTTCAAGGACTTATAGCAGCAAAGGACAAAGACACCAGATCAAGGATTCTGGCAATTAAGGAGCTAGACCCTCAAATTATGCTAGAGAAGGTGACTGAGGAATGTCAGAGACTGATAAATGTAAAAACAGTTCAATACATGGATCAAAGAAAAGAACATTTCTCGAACATTTGATAAAACAACCAAATTTTGTAAGATATAAGCCAAATACATCCCATTGTGATGTCTGTAAGAGGGTTGCATTTAAAAAAGGACTGTTTTTTAAGGATAAGGTTTGTTTCAAGTGTGGCTATGCCAGTCACAAAAGCTTTCACTGTTGGTATAAACAGCAAAAAAGAAGTAAAAATTTAAATCAAAAGTAAATGTTGTTTTATCCAAGAACAAAATTGAAAATAGAAAAATAAATGGTCATATGGTGAAGTTATTGTTGGATACTGGAAGCGAGGTTTCTATTGTGAATGAACAAACATGGAAAAAATAGGTTGTCCATCATTGATGAGTACCAAATTGATGAGTACCAAAAAATGTAGCTAGTGCAGAATCTGGGAAAAAGCTAAACTTCAGTGGCAAATTTAGCTGCAGCGTATCATTGAAAGAAAGGACTTTCAAATCAAAAGTCTGTTCTTCCAGGTATGATGAATTTATTTGGTACAGAATGGATTGTACTTTTCGATTTATGGGAATTACTTGTAAATTCATTTTACAACAAAGTGGACATGTCAGTAAAGGAAAACTCTGAAGAAACTGCAAAAATTTATTTCTAAGCTGAAAAACGAAGTTTTTTAAAGATCTCGAACAGTGCACGAATTCCGAGGTCAGGTTTGAACTTAAAGACAACATGAGACCAGTATTCAAACCAAAAAGGAATGTACTATTTTCAGCTTTAGATTCTGTAAATCAAGAACTGGAATGGTTAGAGAAAATGGGTGTAATTTCTAAAGTTGACTACTCAGATTGGGCTGCACCTACAGCGTATGTAAGGAAAAAAAAACAAAAAGATCCGAATTTGTGCAGATTTTTCAATCAGAGTAAAGGACTGTCTGAAAGACCATTCATACCTATGACCTTCACCAGAGTATATTCTGCTAAGCTGAATGATGGCAAAGTGTTTTCTAAAATAGATCTGTCTGCTGCATATCTACAAGCAAAAGTAGATGAACAGTGCTCAAAGTTATTAGCAATTACTACACACAAGGGACGATACAAGTTAAATTGTCTCCCGTTTGGGTTGGAGGTGGCTCCCAGTTTGTTTCAGCAAATAACAGACACCATGTTAGATGGGCTAGAATTTGCTATAGAGCACCTGGACGGCATCCTGCTAAACAGCAAAAACAACGAACAGCACAAAAACATATCCAGGCATTGTTTCAGAAGATTGGTGAATATGGCTTCAAGCTAGGTTCAGATAATTGAAAGTTCTTCATGAAGCAGATCAAATATTTGCGGCAAATAATTGACAAGAATGGAAGAAGACTGGACCCTGAAAGGGTTGAAACTATTAAAAGTATACCACCACCAAACAACATCACTAATTTTCAGGCGTTTTAGACTTGGTCAATTATTACAATACCTACATTCCAAAAATGTATGATCTTAGAGTCCACACTGAAGTAGGTTTTGAAAAAAAGGTGCAAAATGGATTTGGTCTAAAGAATTTGAAGATGCTTTCCAGAAAATAAAATGCTGTCTGCTATCAGATTTATTGTCAGCACATTTTGACCCTAAAAAAAGAAATATTTGTAGCGCCTGACAATAGCAACTATGGGATCGAAATGGTAATTCTACATTTCATGGAAAAATTAGCTCAGAGGGAGGGGGTATTGTAATGGAATGTCCCGCATTCCCTATCACTTCTTTCATCTACACATGTTGCTGTTCTTTCACTTGAGTACCACCTTATCTGTTTGTAATCTCTTTAAAAACTACAACCGTTAGGTAGGTTATTCTCTGTCCCTCTTGCTTTTTGTATATCCTGTGAGTATCAAATTCTTCAAGCTATCTTTCCTCCTTAGGTGCCACAGAAATTTTAACTACCCATTTCCAATTCTAAGTATAAGTGTCCTTTTTGTTTCTGTTTTCTTTTAAACTTTGTTGCTACATGTTCAGTCCATGGTATTCTTCAGCATCCTTTTGTAGAACCACATTTCTTTTGCCTCAAGTCTCTTCTGCATCTGTGATTGTCCAGCATTTGCTGCTATATAGGTGGGCTGATATTACATAGCAGTTCAGCACTCTTTTCTTTTCTTTGTGATGCATTTTTCCTGTTCCTTAATACATTGCTTAGCTTTAGGAATGCTTCTTTTACTGTAACACTTTCCTCTGTTAAAATGCTTTCTAGATATTGAAATTTTCATACTTGTTTGATTTTTGATGTCTCCAATTTGTCGTTCACATGACCTGCTGTTTCTTTTGCTGACAGCCACATGCTGTTCTCTTACAATTGGTGTTTAGTCCTTTTTTCTCATTTTCCTTCTGTAATATCTTTTGTAAGAGTTCCTGTAGTTTATTTTCTGTATTTGCTATCAACAGTATCATTTGTTATCAACAGTATCTTATACTGTTAAGCTTGTTGGGTCCATTCATAAATCCTCTCATATAAAACAGGAAGACATTTTTTTCAAGCAGAACAAGGAATTGACACTAACTTGGTATTTAGGCTGTAGCAACTCTCTTCTTCACTTTTACAAAAATTCACAAAGACATGTGAAATCCTGGGTTTTCCCAAATAGAAAAAGGATTGATCCTGTGCTTAAAGAAAAAGTCAACCGAGAATTCACAAGTAGGTGTTAAAATGATTTTTGACAATGAGAGCACTTGCAAGACCAAAAAGGACTTTGCCAGTAAGTGCCAAAAATCTAGATTACAATAAAAGGACTTCTTCAACTTCAGTCAGACCAGTTCAGACAGAGAGTCAGATGGGAGCTGAGAGACAAAACATCTAAAAATATAACTTCAACTTCAAGCTGACCCAGACATTCGTCCTCTTTCTCTTTCCTTCTACTGATTCTACATCCAAAGACATTCCTACTGAATACATATATACATACATACGTATGCATATACTCTTTCAACAATTACGTCTTCTTCTTCTTCTATGTGCCCTGTCCCTTCAGGACGTAGGCGATCATGGATCTCCACGTCTCTCTATCCCTTGTGGCTCTTAGTATGTTTGCTCCTGTTGCTCCTGGCAACCCCCGTTCCGTCATCCACCTGATCAGACTCTGCAGATATGTTATCCGCTGCCTTCCTCTGTCTCTCCTTCCTTCTAGGAGAGGGAACAATTTCTTCAACTCTCTTAACCTTAACCTTATAATTGAACATGAAATCTACCCTTAACTTTTAATAATGTTTCTAATTGAACATTAACTCCTACAACTTATGTCAGTCTTTCCCTTTAATAAATTTCTATTTTAAAATGCAAAATGTATATTTTATTCTTACACTATTCCACACAATTCTACATATTCCAACCAACTGTCTGATAATGATGAAAACCTTCTGATAATTCTGATGATGATAATTCTGGATAAAACTTATAAGCTGTAGGAAGTTCGGTTAAGTCTGACACAAGGCCGAATTAAAGAAATATTAACCATCCCTCTACGCTACAAGGCTAACCTATAATTGTACAGGTTTTGTCTGTTACTGAAAACTTGAGTATTCCAATGAAACATTTCATGATATTTTCCTGACTAATGACTAATTTTGAATGGGTACAAGTTTAGGGGAGGTTTTTAGGTTGTTTTGAGTGCTTATAAAGAATTATGTGAAAGAAAAATGCATGTGGCTAAAGAGTAGTGTACTGTTTTCTTTCTCCTCTTCCATATCAGCTACAACAGATGAATCTCAACCTTTGGCATTAAATGAGGAAGGCACAGAGGAAGGTTATTTGAGGGGTCTGGGTGTGCTCCTATAAATTAATAGCAATTTTTTTGTTTTGTATCAATTCAAGTAGCAGAGAAAACCTTCACTATCATGTCATAATTCATGATTGATTTGGCAGAAGAATTCCTGCGGTAGATTTCCATTTCTGTCTGCTGTAGACTGGTGGCCAACCAAGGCTATATAGGACCTAGTTTGCTTTACTATTTAACCCCTAGCTGGGAGGGGAAGAAGAGATGGATTCATATCTTTCCTAAAACTGTTTGTACGTAAATGAAGGTAACAAAATCAACTGGAAATTATAGTTGATTTTCAGATTTCTCATTTTGAGCAGTTATTTATTGCACCTCCCACACATGCATTTTAACAACACCTGTTATTCCCAAGTGGTCACCCATCTAGATACTCAAAACCTTCATGGAATTATCTTAGCATCAGTCAGTCAGTTAAGTGGCATACATGATACTTGCTTAGGTGATCATATCTTCAAAGACACATGACTGACTGGACAGAAGATTTTTGTGCAGTAGGTTGTCATTACTTCTTGTGTTAGATTGGTTGTCAACCAAGGCTATAGAACCCAATCTGTCCTGCTATTTAACCCATAGTTGGAGGGAGAAGTAGTAGATTAATGCCTTTTCCAAGAGTATTTGCACATAAGTGAATACAACAAAGTCAACAGGCATTTGAATTCAGCTCTCCAATTTCTCGTCCTGAGCCAATATCCACTGCACCACAATGCACATTCAGGAACATAAGCAATGCATTTGCAAAAAGTTTCAATATTTGATCAGTGGGAGAAAGTAAAGAACGTAATTACTCCATATATACATTTGAAAGATCAATATTTGATTAACAAACAAAAAACTAAACTATATTTAATTTGATTTAATTTTAGATTTTATTGACATAGACATAAGTAATCTTTTTCTAAGTACTATGTTCTTCAGGACATGGCCGCTCATGGCAATTTACAATTTCCTGTTCTTTGTAGCTTGTAATAAATTTCATCTTTTTGTTATCTATTCTAAACACTGTTATGTCATCCATTTACTTATGCTTATCAGGTAGGTTATGCTTTGTTTTCCACTATCTCTCTTGCTTTCAACATGTTTTGTGACTATGAAATTTTCTAAACCTTCTTTTGTCATTATGTGCCCTAGAAATTTCAACTATCTATTTCTGATGCTAAGTATAAGTGTTCTTTTCATTTCCATTTTTTCTAAGACTTCATTGTTGCTCACATGTTGGTCCATGATCACATGCTCAGCATCCTTCTGTAGAATCACATTTCTGTTGCTTAAAGTCTCTTCTTCATCTGTGCAAAGATTTTCAGCATTCATATTGGATGACATATTATGTAACAGTTCAATATTCTTTTCCTTGTTTTCTGTATTTACTAGCCTTCCCATGCAAGGCCAGATGTGACACATGGTCATTTTATAGTGGGTATTCCCGGCCATATAGCCGGGCCAAGAAAATGTCTGTCTATTTTTACCGAGTTGTGGTTCTACCCTTCGGCAGAACCACGACTGGGTTTGTGCTCTCTGCTCGGAAGCAGAGAGCGCCCTCTACCCGAAGGCAGAGAGCTGACAGTGTCATAGCATCTACAAAATTTTCCTGTTGCTTGATTTTTTTTTTTGTTTTATGAATTCACCCTATACAAAGAAATAATGTCCCTAAGACACAAGGGTATATTGAGAGTGAAAGAGAATGAGAAAAATTCAGAATGAACAGGGAACCCAATCCTAAACAAGAAACTATGGCTAACTTTCTACTCCTGCTTGAAAAACTGAGGAGAGTGTCAGTTGGATGATGGGCAACCCTATCTACTACTTAAGAAAATTCAAGAATAATTTAATGAAATAAATACCAGTGAAATTAATAAAAAGGAACATAAAAGCTGAAAGCAGAAATGACAATATAATGGAAATTGATAATCGATTTGATTTCAATGTTCAATCAGTTAAAATATCAAAAGTGAATATCATGTCTTTTGGAAAAAAATGCTTTTCTATACTAGTTTCCATACTAATTATATGATCATAAACATAGTCAGTAGAAATTGAAATCTAGAGGGATATCTCTGTCATTGACATTCTATATTACCTGTCAATTAATAATATAGTTATACTCATGGAAAGTTGAACTCAAAGTCTATGAGGGCATCTACATCACTGACCTATATGAACTGCAGTTATATAGTTATAAACATGGCAAGTAGAAACTGAAGCCTATGAGGGGGCATCTACATTATTGACATCATATATCAACTGCAGTTCCTTAATTTGCATATCTGTAAATAGAATTATAATAAATTAACCAGATTTTGATAACTTGATAATCTTAGATCATAATCATAAGTCCTATTACACATTAGGTCTCCAGGCTGGTTTAATTCAGTTTTTTTTCTTCTATACTAGATTTCAATCAAACCTATAAGGATCAATCTGTACTGCTATTTACTGCAAGTGGGGTAGAGGAAAGATGGATCCATGCATTTTCCAAGGATATTTGCACGAAAGTAAATGCAATGAAATCAACTGAAATTTGAACTCATCTTTACGATTTCACATTTAGAGCTGTTATTCATTACACTGCCACATATCCAATGCAGATAATAACAAAAGCCTTGAACAATAGAAAAGATAAAATAGTTGGACAGAGATCCACTTAAATGAGGCTAGATTTTCTGTTTATAAATCACTTGTAAACTTGCCAGCCCTTTGAGCAAATCGATGAAAGTGTCTGTACAATCTGATCCAGAATATTTATAATTCACATCATGTTTCCCATGTCAGTATTTGATGCTGTCACTGATACAAATCAGGGTCATTTTCCTTATAAACAATATAAATTCTAATATCATGAATTACTGTTTGCTTGATTTAATCGCAGAAATTTTAGTCTTATAAACTTTGATTATGCACCAAATTGCTCGACAAGAATAAATTAATGACATTTACTTTGGTCTGATGCTCTTTCAGTAATTTATATCAGTTATTCAAAAGATTCCTTTGAAATAATATTTTACATAAAACTGTCAACACCTGATAAATGAATGTAAATTATAAAACAAAAATAGTTTCTACTATTTCTAGGCTTTGAGCTTTTGTGTCTTGGTTGACAAAAATATTTTGTGAATTCAGCCAGGTCCATATTTCAAACAACATGATATTTACTAGATTAATATTTTTTTACAGTTCCACTTTAACTGGTGTGGTTTAAGAAAAGCAGACACTATTCATTATTGGCAAAATGTGATTTATTCAAATAAAAAGCTTGACAATGTACCTTCATTGACATAATCCATTTCTGTAGGCTACTAAAAAAAGTTAATTCATTAAAAATAAGTATGGCTTTGCAGTAGACATTCAGTTGTCTAGAAAAGATCTAAAAACAATAGAGAACAAAATTTGGAAACATTTCTTAGCTTTATATAGAGACAAAAAACATCTCATTGTGCTTTGACATGTTGGATATCAAGGAGAAGATCATGCTTTTTTAAGATTTATCCATTAATAAAAATTTTAATATATAACTCCAAAAATTAAATTTTTTTTTTTTTTGGCAATCATTTCATCCCAAGTAACATAGAATTTACATCAGGCAATTTTAACTGTAAAATGATGACTCTGTTAGCAATATAGTATAATTTCATAAAGTCTAGGTACCAAAGAGGAAAGCTTAGAAAAATTACTATGAGAATGTTTATATGAAAGGCACAGGGAAGCTACAATATGTTGGTGGGAAAATGACAGAAGACAAGATCTGAGGTCAGGAAGAATAACATTGCTAATTATTCTTTGTATTTCGTCAAGAATCTCTCTCTTCCTCATATATATACTAGCAGTATTGCTCGGGTGTAATGAAAGCTTTAAAACTAATCCATGGTCCTGGAGCTCAGACTCTTTGGATGTTGGCACGAAAGACTAAAAAGCAATAGTTATTTCCAGTTAAAGTGAAACTGTAGACTGAAAGAAAAATGAATGGATGTAAGTCAAATTTTGTTTTCCTGGTATCAATATCAAATAAGTTTTTTTTCATTGTAAACTGAATTTTGAAGGCTAAATAAGTCCTCTGAGTAAATGGTATCATGGCTGAGACTAAGAACTACAGTTATACCTACTTAGAGCCAAACCCGAAGTAAAAACTAAAATAAAAGGGCTGAAAAAAAAAAATACAGACATACAGGCAGATAAACAGACACACACACACACATCTTGCCTTTTATATATATATATATATATATATATATATTATTGATTTTCTGCACTATTGTAAGAACTGCAACCTTGAAACTTCTGAATATCGTTTCTTATGTCTTTGTCTATGAATGTATCAAATGTGATTAAAATCGGACCACTCCTTCTATAACCCGATTTTTTTGATTATCGATTTTTGATATTTATCGGGGGGTACCTCAACACAAAACCTAGCTAAGAACACTCAGAGACGCTTATAGTACAACTGTGTAAATTTTCAAGAAAATCGGTTCAGCTGTTTCGGAGTCTATAGGTAATGGATACACGCACACACACAAAGTTCTATTTATAAATAAGTTTAGATAGATTTATATATATATATATATATATATATATATATATATATAGTAGACAGAACAGACCAGATGTGGCAGCAATATTGAATTCAATTCATAGATCAATGGTAGGCTTATAAATATGTAAGCCAGGTTCTGGCAAAAAATTGTCTAGCATAATATAGTGAAAACATGTTTTAGCAGCAGACCCAGCAGTTGACTTCTTATAATGTTTCTGCTTCATGTCAGTAGAAAACACCAAGAGTCCTAGAGGTGAGCATCGGCTGAACAGATTGAAAGCAAAAAAAATTCTGTCTGTCTTAATTTTGTTTGTTTGTCATTTCTAATATAGCTGAAGAGAGAAATATAAAATGCTAAAGTTTAAGAAATTTGAACAGATCATTCATTTTGTTTCATCAATCAGGTATCCCATGATTCCCTGTGTTTTGGGTAACATTTTCTCTATATCTTGAAATCAGTCAGGCAGTTAAGTGCCATACGTGATACACGCTTGGGTGATCATGTCTCGAAAATAGACATGACTGACTGGGCAGAAGATTATCCTGCAGTAGGTTGCCATTGCTTTCCGCGGTAGACTGGTTGCCGACCAAGGCTATAGAACCCAATCTGTCATGTTATTTAACCCATAACTGGAAGGAATAGACGGATTAATACCTTTCCCAAGGGTATTTGCATGTAAGTGAATGCAATGAATTCGGCTGGAATTTGAACTCGGCTCCCCGATTTTGCATTCCAAGCCGATATCCAATGCACCACAATCACTTCAACAGAAAATAAAGGATTTTTTTTCACCCAGTCAATTTCAATTGTTGAATCCTTAAAGTTCTGATTGAATTGTTGAAAAATTTGAATCTTTGATGCTAGTTTAATTAAAGAGATATATCATGAAAATCATTGAAAATCAAGTATTACAAATATGTTTTATATGAAATGAAATTTATTTTCCTTGGTATTGCTGGTCATGAGATATGGTTTTGGAAATCTACAGTTTGATGGAAATCTTCAATGTTTACAAAGTTGCAGATTTTTAAAGTATTGAGTAGATCATGTGACATGTGTTAATGCTTAGGACCGAAATACAGTGTTATTTAATTGCAGGAATATTCAGGTTTGTGTATAAATTTGGGTGCTTCCAGCTTTAACGGATTAAGGAAGCAAGTTTGCATTTTGTAATTGCATAATATGCATTCTTGTCTATTGTGTTTGCCTTGATGGAGTCAGTACAATAATAATATTGAAAGAACTTCAAACATTTTTTAACTTATTTTAATGATGCAAAAATAAAGAATCTGATAATTATGGTTCATCGTTTGACTCACACTGCCTCTGAAATCAAAGGACAAGATTTATTTACATGATTTTTTTTCTCATCTTTGTTGTTTTTATCACAGTATTTTAGCCATTATGCCCTGCAGTCTTCATCAGATATTTTTGATTTGGGTAACTGTCAGAATTTTGAACAGATTTATTTATCTACACAAGATGTGTGTTGTGGAGCAATGGATATCTGCTCGGAATGAGATATCGGGAAACCGTGTTTGAATTCCAGTTGTATTCCTTGCATTCACTTACATATAAATACTCTTGGCAAAAGTATTAATCCATCTTTTCCCTCCAGTTATGGGTTAAATAACAGGACAGATTGGGTTCTACAGCTTTGGCTGGCAACTAGTCTACTGCAGAAAGTAATGGAAATCTACTGAGTGATAATCTTCTGCCCAGTCAGTCATGTCTCTTATGAGATATGATCGCCTAAGCATATATCACGTATGACATTTAACTGACTGACCTTTATTTAAATCTATGGAGGTAGATTTTTTTTATTCTGCTTACCTGTCTATGGATACCTCATCTAGTAATTATTTAGTACAGCTCAATTATTGTTTGCATTGTTTCCACTGAGTCCAAGCTCACAGTGCCCAGTTCAGACTTTGAACTCCCAGTTACTGTGTTATCAGATTTATAAACCAATGTTTTAATCCAATAGGGTATTGTTAAACTGGGTAGTGTTTATCTGGACTTTGTGGAAATGGAATGAGCAATGATTGAGCAGTGCTAAACAATGCCTAAATATGAATAGCAGAATGTGAATAATTTACCCCCCTATATTGAATAAAGGGTTCATTTAGAAATTCCCTGTATGAGGGCTGATTAAAAAGTATCAAGACTTGCTTTAAAAAGAAAACTACAACACATATCAATTTGGTATTTGATCTCTTTCCAAGTAGTCTCTGTCTGAAATCATACACTTTATCCAGTGCTGTTTTTATTACTGGAAGAATTTCTGGGACTCCTTTTTTTGTATAGTGAGACGCTGCCTTGTCACATTCTCTTGGATTTCATTGGTATCTTGAAATTTTGTTCTCTTCAATTGGGATTTGATTTGTGAAGAGGAAAAAGTCTCAAAGGAAGAGATCTGGAGAATATGGTATTTTTCAGACCTGGGGAATTTTGTCTTTGCCAAAAACTGCTTCACAAGACATGGTTGCTGATGGAGCCTCTGTGGTCTGGTGAGATAACTACACTCTCCACATTTTCATTCCAAGCACTGCTACAATGGAAGTGAGCAAGAATGTTATAACTTAGTGTTTATATGAAAAAGATATTGTTGTAGTGAAATATCCTGTCCTACCCAGGAATGGGTATGGCCTGGGTTATAAAAGACTGGGACTAGAATGAAATAAAAAGTGTTCGCGATTATACGGGAGTCTTCGTCATTATACGAGTGTGATTGTAATTATACAAGACCCATCATCCTTAGACGAGAGCCATCGTCATTTAGACAAGAATTAGACGTCATTAGATGGAAGCATTCTTCACAAGACCGACACATACGTCCTATACATAGACATTGTCTTCTTGATTGTTATTCTTGTTAACTGTTCGTTGGTGTACGTGTATTTGGTTTATTGTACTGAGGTATAATAAATCTTTATTCATATATC
The DNA here is from genome assembly GCA_037127315.1 of Ascarosepion bandense. NCBI lineage: Eukaryota > Metazoa > Mollusca > Cephalopoda > Sepiida > Sepiidae > Ascarosepion > Ascarosepion bandense. The sequence continues at coordinate 7,093,055 of JBBBDQ010001045.1, forward strand.
CTCAGTGTTAAGAATTATTTCTTGCACTATTCTTTCTCTGTTTATCCCCTCCTGGGATATAACCGATATTAAGGTCAATTTGTGCTATGCATCTTCACTTTGAATACTTTAGCTACATTTCCATACCAATATTTCTGATACTTTTTGATCAGAATGTGTATGTTTGTTGAATTGATAAGCACCTAAATGAATGCAAAAGGTCACGATGGCTGAAATGTTGTGATGATGACAACAAAGATGAAGGCAGCATTCTACTTGTAAATAATATAAATAATGATCTCTCCTCATATAAGAAATTTAGACAGAAGATTTTCACATCTGTCTATATTTCTCGGATGTGCATTGTGATGCAGTAGATATTGGCACAGAAAGAGAAATTGAGATAGCTAAGTTTGAATTCTAGTTCAATTTGTTGCATTCACTTACAAGCAAATACTCTTGAAAAGGTATTAATCTGTCTCTTCCTCCAGCTAATAGATTAAATAGCAGGACAGATTGGGTTCGATATCTTTAGTCAGCAACCAGTCTACCGCAGAAAAGAAATGACAAACTACTTGGAAAAAATCTTCTGCTCAGACAGTCATGTCTTTAAAGAGACCTGATCACCCAAGAGTGTGCCATGTATAGCCCTTAACTAATCCACAATATATCTCAGATGAGGTATTGTAGCTATTTACATTGCTATCCTCATCTTATTCACAATGTTTCAGACATTGTATACTTTGGTCTTCAAGCTCTGGCTATTTTAAAGATAAAGTATTGCAACTATTTACATTGTTATCCTCATCTTTATTGACTTATTCACAATGTTTCAGATATTGTATGCTCTGGCCTTCAGGATCTGTCTATTATAAAGATAAAGCATGGCAACTATTTACATTCTTATTCTCATCTTTATTGCCATACTCACAATGTTTCAGACATTGTATGCTCTGGCGTTCAGGATCTATCTATTTCTAAGATAAAGCATTGCAACTATTTACATTGTTATCCTCATCTTTTATTGATATATTCACAACGTCTCAGTCATTGTATGCTCTGGCCTTCAGGCTCTGTCTATTTCAAAGATAAAGTATTGCAACTATTTACATTGTTATCCTCATCTTTACTGCCATATTCACAAAGTTTCAGGCATTGTATGCTTTGGTCTTCAGGATGTGTCTATTTCTTAGATAAAGTGTTGTAACTTTTTACATTGTTGTCCTCATCTTTCTTATCATATTCACAACGTTTCAGCCATTGTACATTCTGCCTTTGTTAAGGTGACATTAGATAAAAGAATTTGATGATTGAACTGAAAGTCTCTTGACCCAGAGTTGTTAGACCAATTCCTAGCCACAGCAGAGGGAGCAAAACTTAGTAAGTTGAGTATGAAGGGAATTAAATGTAACTGAGATATTCAGACGGTATGTGAAATTAGAATAATCTATCCCCGTAGACTAAAGAAAGGGGTTTGGTTCACAATTCCAAGAAATACCCTCTGAATAAGGCTGGAGCATACTAAGGGCTGAAGCATTATGAATATTTCTTTAAAGATGATTACAAAAATCCGAACAGTGTAAATAGAGAAGGTTTATTTTTACTTTATTTCCAACTGACTTTAAAACTTTTTTGCTATTTTGAATGTGTAATTCTTTTGGATGAACAAAAACACATCTTTGGATAGTTGGGTAACACTTTCTTTTTCTCCCCAAATGTTGGACAGTAAAGCAGACATTCTTGCAGTTTTTAAGATATATTGTATTTTGGTCGCTTGACTTTGTCAAAGAGTAGATGCTATTCTAGTCACAGAAGAACCATCTTGGGAAGGAAAAGATTCTTTTCTACTTTTAGCTTCTTAAAGTTGTAATTACCTGTCACAAACAGATGAATGATTCCCTTGTGCTCCATTTTCTATTTGACTTGCAAATTGTCCTTACTAAACTTTTAGACAACTCTTTCAGTACAACACCTTGTTTCATCATGACTTTTATTTTTTAATTTTTTTTAGGATGCTTATTCTAACCAGGTAACTTTTTAGTTGCAGAAAAAACAGTTAAATGATTCGTTCTCTAGTGGATGAATTGTTTGTCTGTAATACTGGGAGGAAGGCATAAAATGTTCACTCACTCATTTCAACTGATTTGTTTCAAATTTTAAATAAACAATTTTTTATTAGAACTCTCAAATTCTTTCAGATATTTCAGTCAGTCTTAATAATCAATAGTGAAGTTCTTTCATGTAGCATCTCTTTTCATGACATGGACAGTTGTAGCTCACCATAACCTGCTATTTTTGTAGCTCTTGGCAATGTTTGCTTTTTTTATTTTTACTGTCGTACCTAAATCTCTATTCCGCCATCCACTTATATAAGCTTGTAAAATAAGTTACTTGTGGTTTTCCATTGTTCCTAGAGCTTACGGCCTGTCATGCTGAATACACCAGTTCTCGCTTGATCACCAAAGTTAAGCAACGTTGAGCCTGATCAGTAATTACATTAGTGACTGCTCGGGAATACCAAGTGCTGTAAGCATATAGTGACGGATGTGCGTTGTGGTGCAGTGGATATCTGCTCGGAAAGAGAAATCGGTGAGCCGATTCCGAATTCCAGTTGAATACCCCGCATTCACTTAAGCACTGGTACCCTTGGGAAAAGTATTGATCTGTCCCTTCCCTCCAGTTATGGGTTAAATAACAAGGGTAGGACTTAGGGACCCTGCCCTTAAAAACAAATTCAAATGAATCTTGATACTCAAAAAGAAAAAAGTATTACTTTATACTCTTATAAAGTATTACTTTATACTCTTATATAAAAAAACAACAATAAATTGTTGAAAGAAAAAGGTATTACCAGCAATAAATAAATAAAGTCTAGTTGGCAATAAATGACCCACTGAGGTTGATTTATCATAAAAACAAAACAACTAACCAACCATTGTTCCTATTGGCTTCAGTATTCACTGAGAGGGTCAAATTTTCCAAGTCTTTCCTCATTATGTGTATTAGAAGTTTTAACAAGAGATGTCATTTTTATTTCCATTTTCTTGGTATCTTGGTTGTCCATGCTAATCTCAGCATCCTTTTTGTAGACCCCATCTTTGTGGCCTCAATTTACCTCATTGTCCTGCATTCACTGCTATGTACTATTGTTGCTATTATTTATCAGTCATTATCAGTTATTATTATTAATATTATGTTTAGTACTTTTACCTTTGTTTCTAATGATATTTCCCTATTACTTAATACTTTAGTTTAGCTTTTAGAAGGCATCTTTGACTATTTCTATGCCTCTTAAGATTTCAGAACAATAAGTTATAATATTTTTTGAAAAGTTTTAAAGGTATTTATAATATATGAACCCATTATAGATCAAATTCACATCAGTAAATGATCTTATGAACAGTCTCTCTAAACTCTATTTCTTTGATATGTCCTTTCTCTTCAGGCCTTTGGCAGTCATGGCTCTCCACAAGTTCCTGTCATTTGTGGCTTATAATAAATTCTGTGTGTTTGTTATTTCTCCTAATTCTTGTTCTGCCATCCATTTACTCAAGCTTGCCAGGTAGATTATACATTGTTTTCCTCTATCCTTCTTACCGTCAATATATCCTGTGAGTATGAAATTTTCCAAACCCTCTTTCCTCATTAAAATTTCAACTCTCTCTTCCTGATGTTAAATATAAGTGTCCTTTTTGTCTTCATTTTCTCCAAGTGTTCTTTTTTACTCACATTTAGTTGATAAGATTGTCCAGCATTCACTAGATAAAAGGACTTGCTATACAGAAGAACTGATATTGTATAAAAGACTCAGTACTCTTTTCTTGTGTGTTGTGGTACAGTGGATATCAGCTCAGAACGAGAAACCGTGGAGCCGAGTTCAAATTCCAGTTGAATCCATTGTATTCACTTATGCGCAAATACCCTTGGGAAAGGTATTAATCCGTCTATTCCTTCCAGTTATGGGTTAAATAGCAGGACAGATTGGGTTCTATAGCCTTGGTCGGCAACCAGTCTACCGCAGAAAGCAATAGCAATCTACTGCGGGATAATCTTCTGCCCAGTCAGTCAGGTCTCTTTCGAGACATGATCGCCCAAGCATGTATCACGTATGGCACTTAACTGACTCTTTTTTTAGTTTCAGATGAATTTTTCCTGTTTCTTAATACTTTGCTTAGTAAGATTTTTTAAATTAAATCACTTAGTCATGATTCCCCTTCATTATTTCCCTTCAGGTGATGCGGTATAAAATTATAATTTCTTGTAAAAGGAAAGAATGCTGGAATATGTGATTACAGAATTTTTAGATTTAATAACTTTCTGTCTGTTCTACAATTTTATTAAGAAATGTCCTATTGTTCAACATACTTGCAAGCATTCATAGAATCTCTTGGTCATTATTTATTTTTTATAATCATTTCACCCCAGGCCAAGCAGGATTGCCACTGGTGCACAGCAGGTTAAATATCAAATAATTTATCAAAAATAAATTACTGCAATGTCAGAAGTTTATTTTGACATAATTTTGCCTCACTGCTTAAAGCAATCGTCCCTCAGTGTCTTCAAGAGACCTGAGGCAAAAATTAACCAAAGTCCAGTTCCTGAGAGTCATTCTCTTAAGCTGTACCTTCCCCCTTGAGTTTAAAGTGTGAAGGTCACTTTCTAATACCTGAGGCATCCCCAAAAGAAGAGCCAAAGAAAATTAACATTTTCTAGCACTATCTGTATGTATTTGTATTGGACATCATGTTAATCGTGATTCTTTATCACACTTATCATTATGGAAGGGCAGGAGACTGATGAATAGACTTACTTAAACCAAAGTTGTGCACAAAATCTTACAGATATAAGATATACACTGTTTTATGTTTCTTTGTGTGTTTTAGTCATTTCACCCTAAGCCAGTAGGAAATGCCACTAGTATGTAGTAAGGGTTACAAGGATTTAAAGTGAGAAAAGACTAAATATTGGGAGGATTGTGGAAAGAAAAAATATAAATGGGATTCAAGAAGATAGAAGATGGTAATTGATGTTGCATTTAAACTTCTGGAGATTGTAATTATAAGGGAAGCAAGTAAATGGAAGGGAGTTTTACAGGCAGGATGTGTGAGAAAAGAAACTGTGGATTAGAAGCGGTGGTTGCATTTAGCTATTTTAACAGTATCAAGTACAGCCTAAATGCCATCTCATGGCACACTTAAATTCATGTAGTCAGACCACTAGGGAAAAAGCTTGTTAGAGCAATTGTCATGAAAATATTTGTAGAAAAACAGAGGGAAGCCACGTGACCATTTGATAACAGACACACGGAGACAGAAAACTGCAGGAACTCATAGACAAGGTAGTAAAGGAAGGCAAGAAGAAAATACTAATCATAAGTAAACACAATGTATGTTCATTAGCAAGAGAGACAACCTCAACTGAAAACTACAAATTGGAGATGTCAAAATTAAGTATGTACAGGCATTTAATGATCTGGGAAGTGTTTTAACAGACCACAATATGTATCACAGAATTATGAAGGTACATTGGAATAACAAAAGATGCCTTTGAAGAGCCAAACAAAATATTAAGAACTAGGAATTTTTTTTAGAAATCAAGAAAAGAGTGCTCTATTACTATATAATATCAGTCCTCCTACATAGCTGTAAATTCTGGATAATTTTCTCATAGATGAGGCAACAGAGATATGTTTCATTGGCAGCATGGTGAGAATATAATGGATTGAACATGCAAGCAATGAGGAAGTTTTAAGCAAGATTCCAATAAAAAGAATACTTATATTTCAAATAAAAAAGTGACAGTTTCTAGAAAACATAATGAAGAAAACATGGCTTGGAGAGTTTGATACTGACAGGATATAATGAAGTCAAGAAGAACAGAGGAAAATAGTGCATAACCTAATGAACTTGTGTAAGTGGATGACAGAGTTTAAGATAGATAGCAAAAAGACAAAATGAACTAAGATCTACAAAGGACAAGAAATTGTGGAGAGCCATTACCATCAAAGTCATGAAGAGACACTGCAAATAGAAGAAAAAGAAGAATACTAAAAGTATTAATATTAATTAGAACATGTCGTGGGTGGGAGGAAGGGCAAAAGTAATAAGAAGTTGTGGCGATTCATGTATAAAAAATGAAGAATTACTTCTTTCATACAACCATGGGTCCATTTTGTGCATAAAATTTTCAGGCTGACTGTTGGTGATGCATATCCAAAAATTCCTTAGCATATAGGAAAGTCTCATGCAAGAATGAAAAGAAAAGATGACTAAGTTTATTTTCAAATCTGTCATATTGATCTGCCATAAATAACTAATATGGTGATATTGATCCTCTTAAACCTCTTATTTCTTTTCTGTCATTTTGATATTGACTCAAGCAGAATTATCTGAACTCATTATCTCTGGATGATGGCAATGTTTGTCACTGCTATTTGATGGCTCAACAGTTTTTGTCAGTTAATACACACACACACACACATATATATATATATATAAAGAATAAAAAGTGTAAGGGGCCATGAACATTTTGTTTAAAGTGTATATTTATTGTTGTTGTTATGCATGTTATGATACTTTAAGTGTTCATAATGGTATTTGTGACGTTATATGTGTTTTGAGTCTAAAGTTGACTCTCTTCAGGCAAATAAATTTGTGGCTTTACATATCGAGTTTTTTTTTTTGTTTCTGAGGGCCAAGGTGTTGGTTATAAAAAATAAGTGGGGGAAAATTCCAAGTAATACCTATTTACCAAAATGCAGATTATGACACAGTAATAATGCAGGAAGAAAGATTAATAAAAAAAAAGACAAGCCTTTGCTCAACAAAATGACATGAAAAACACATACACCAAAAAAAAAAAACACACACACATACATACACACACACACACACACACACACAAAAATTCAAATGGTAACCCAAAACAAGAAAAAAGAACCAGATGAGCCATAAAAAACAATTCTAAAACATAAAGACGAAATCAAAAATCACTCACACGCACACACACACACACACACACACTTACACCAAATTCAAAATATTGTCAAAGCACTAAAAACAACCAGAGGACTGATAGAAGACAATTGCAGAGACACTCATAGATAAGGAAGGCTCCTAGAAGATAATTTTAATGTACTAATGAGGGAACCCCAAACCAAAATCATTTCAAATTGGGGTAAGCACTTCATTCATTCATCTATTTATTTATCTCTCTGTTTATCCATTTATACACATGCTGATGTGGGGAACCACAGACATTTCAACCAGCCAACATTTGATTTATTTTATTTTATTGATTTATATTATTGATTTATTTTATTGATTTATTTTTTTTTTTACTTATTTTTTACTTACTTATTTATAAACAACACCTTGGCCTTCAGAAACAAAAGGAACTCGATACATAAAGCTACAAGTTTATTTGCCTGAAGAGAGTCAACTTTAGACGCAAAACACATGTAGCGTCGCAAATACCATTATGGACACATAAAGTATCATAACATGTATAATAACAACAACAATAAATATACACTTTAAACAAAATGTTCACAGCCTCTCACAATTTTATTCTATACCAATTTCTTTATATATATATATATATATATATAACAAAGTGTAAAAGGTATTAATCCACCATTTCCATGAGGTTAGATCAAGAATTACTTCCAGTTTCTTGTACCATATAACAATGTACAATATGTCAGATGTTACTTGAAGAAGAGATGAACACAGGCAAGTAATTTCTGCTGCTCCAAAAATGCTATAAAGAATCTACCATGATACCTGATCAATTTAATTGGTCAAAGGATAATTTTATAGATATTTTATATGCATGAACAGGCATTAGTGAGCCATGCTAGTAGATGGGTATACTAAGAAATGATAACATTGCCATTATATATATAATATCAATAAATTTCGAAGATTACATAAAATTTTTGTTTTGGCTCATTGATGAGGCAAGATTTTTCTCGCTGAAATAGCTATTTAACAAAATGTAATTTTTGGAATTTATTGATATTATATAAATATATTTGGCTCTGTAAAATAGATAATACTATTTACATTGAGCCTTCCACCTGGACCATTTTTAATATTGATAAAATTAATATTAATAGGATCTGGTTTTTTAGATTTTACCTATAAACACTTTCTTTTTTGGATTTAAAAAAATTATATATATATATAAATAAAAGCAAGCCAGATAGACAGAAGGAGAGACAGGGGAAAACAGTGTGTAACATACTTGATGGCCCTGAGCAAGTGGATGGCAGAATAAGGGTTGCGTGGTGTTAGAGGAGAAAGTGTGCTAAGAGCCACCAGAGATAGGGAGACATGGAAGGCCATGATCACCTATGTCCTGAAAAGACAAGGCACATAGAGGAAGAAGAAAAAGAAAATATATAAAAGTAAGTTTGATTAAAAAAAAAAATGGACAAATGGATTTTTTATTTTATTTTTCCACTGTTTGGATAAAGTGCAGAGTATTATGCTCAAAATGTATTAAATGTCTGAAGTTCATATTTTGTTATTTTTTGTTCAAGTCATTTTAACTTTCATAGTGATTATCAAGAATAATGATGTTGTGCCTGTGTAGTGGATAAAATGCCTTTGTCTACAACCCGGTAGTTTTTAGGAAGTTGTATGTTTGAAATAGTCTATCATAATGTCACATGTAATGGCTTTTGGGAATGAGACCATACAAAAAGAAAATCATTTATTTTATTAATTAATTGGTTATTTTTTTAATGCCCAATAAAATATTAAGAAACAGGAAAATTTTCTTTAGAAATGAACAAAAGACTGAAGTTTTAAGAAAAATTCTAATAAAATAAGAAGTTGTGGAGATTCATGTCATATGAAAGAAGGAAAATTGCTCCTTTCATACAGCCACGGGTCTATTTTTGTGCATAAATCTCCAGGCTGATTGTTGGTGATGCATCATAGATTTCCACTTTTATTTTATTAATTAACTAGCAGTATAGCCCGGCGTTGCTCGGGTGTAATGAAAGCTTTAAAACTAATCCATGGTCCTGGAGCTCAGATTCAGCCTAAAAGAATATTTGTGTGAAGTTTGATGAGAATCGGATAAAAATTGTGGATTTGTATAAAGGACATACAGACAGATAAACAGACCCACACAAACATCTTGCCTTTTATATATATATATATATATATATATATATATATTATTGATTTTCTTCACTATTGTAAGAACTGCAACCTTGAAACTTCTGAATATCGTTTCTTATGTCTTTGTTTATGAGTGTATCAAATTTGGTTAAAATCGGACCACTCATTCTATAACACGATTTTTTCGATTTTCAATATTTATCGGGGGTACCGCGACACAAAACCTAGCTAAGAACACTCACAGACGCTTATAGTACAATTGTGTAAATTTTCAAGAAAATCAGTTCAGCCGTTTTGGAGTCTATAGGTAACGGACACACACACACACACACACACACATTTATAAATAAGTTTAGATAGATTATTTTTTATAATGCTACTATATGTCCACGTTAATTATATCATATGCTGAATGGTATTTTATTTAATGTGGGCTGTTTATTTTGCATAATAGTAGCTTTTAGATTATTTTGGTGTTATCTACTAATATTTGTCTAATGTTGATAGTTGCATTTTGTTTGTTCATGATGTTCTGGTCAATATATTCACAAATTGCACTGAGTTTTGCCAGTTGGCAAGAGAGTGTGGTGCATGTGGGCCCAATGTAAATATTTAATGTTGTTTTTTGATTATTACTGTTGGAGATACAATCTCGCAAGAGACATTAGAATTCATAGACAACATTATTTTTACATGAGGGGATTTATGAAACCTAATGTTGTTGGTAATAATTTATATATTTTAAACTTAGTTATCATAGATAATACCTCTTAGGTGTTTGTGAAGATCATTAGGTGATATGTACCAATATTTTAGTTGGTTTTTCATCCTTTTTATAATTAAGGTACATTTGGTTATGATAGAAAAAGTTAATGGTTTGTTTGTTTTTGTCAGGAAGGGATCTGGCATCATTTTTTCTAAGTTTTGTTATGGCTAATTTTACGTATTTGATGATGACAATTAGTTATATGAATGTTGATGAGAGTATTGTTTTTTAATGTTACTAAGTTTCTTATAGAATAATATATCTAAAGAAGAGATTACTTTGATTCTGTAAATCCTGCTTTTTTTATAATAGCTATTTTGAATCAATAATAATTTCATTCATTTGTCAATAAGTCCTGAAAGATTCATGAAAATCTGACAATTATTTGATTTTTGCAAGAATCTCTGAATCAAGTTATTTTTCACAAGAAAATAGGCACAAAAACAAATTGTAAATATTACATAGACGCTGATGCAAAAAAGATTTTAAACCAAAATTTTGTATGCCCAAGATACTTTGGTTTCTCTTATTAATAATATAAACATATTTACAATAAAAATTTGTTTTTAATATTTTAGAGGCATTTTTATCATGCTATGCTGGTTTTTCAGCAACAATTTAATGTGTACTTCATCAGAAATCATTTGCTTTTTTGTTTGTGAATTATATATATATATAGACTTCAGTTCCTGATGGGACTGAAAACCTCTTCAATTTATAAGAAGAATTGTCTTATTTTTTGGATGTCAGCGTATTGTTGTAGTTCTTCCATTTTGTTTCTACACAAGTGGTTTTGGATGCTGCAGAGCTCCCTTTGGTAGTGAGCCTTGATATGGACGAATTTGGTTTTCAGTTACTGAGATGATGGGTGAGATTCATATTCAATTTTGGCTTTCCATTTCACTTCAGTTTGTTAGGAGATCTCTCGATTTTTCTTCTGGTTGAACCAGTCTTGCTGGCATCTTTTCAAATCTAAAATAGGAGTGATTTCACACAGAACAAATTGTTGATGAGCACCCCAATACTAGGCAATGAGTTCCACCACCAACAATGATATATATATTCATACAGAGTGTGTGTGTGTAATACTAGCATTTATTTATGGTGTGAGATATAAATAGAAATCATAAAAATTAATGAAGAAATGAAATTTAATCTTTATTGCTGATGTCCCTCTTTACCAATGTTTCAGTTGAAAAATGCCTAAATCTCCTAAAAAAGCATCTAACACAATCAAAGATAAAAGTCTATCAATAATTAAAAAATAATTAAAATCTACCATTTTATCACCAGTCACATAATAATAATAATAATGATTGTTACAAACAAAAATTTGGATTACCAATAAGATTGCCTGTCAGTGGAGTCATGTCATGTATCTTAAAATTTCTTGAATCTGGTCCTTTCCAAAATATTTTACCCAAACAATCAACATACATCTGTTATATTGATGATGATATATACTAATATATCCTCATGATACTGATTTACCTGACCTCATAGATCAACTAAAAAAAAATTAAACACATTATTGAATTTACTTATGAAATAGAAGAACACAATTCTTTACCCTTCCTAAATATCAAGCTATATCCCATTAACAGCAGTTGAAAACTTGGTGCCACCAAAAATCAACCAACAAAAATGATCTAATAAACTTGTCATCATCACAACAAAATAATATCCGACACAATCATTAGATTCTACATAAGAGCACTAAGAATATGCAGCTCTGATTATTTACATGAAGAAGTGAAATACATTGAAAACACTTTCAAATTTCTCCAGTACTTTAATTATTTTATATTCAATGTGAAACAAAAGGCCCTTAATATATTCTAAAACAAAAAATATACACCTCCTAAGAAAATCAATAAATCAAAATATATATTATCCTGCCTACTAACTCTTTTACATTTACAAGGAATCTAAATAAAATATTACATGAACACAAAAGGGACATTTTAAAAATAATACATCAAATGCATTGGTTGTCCACCATAACAAGACTGACCACAATTTTGACATAAAAAATGCTATTCTGATCAAAGGAGAAAATAATTCACTATGACATAAATGTCTAGAGAGTGCTTTTATCACAGTATCATCTACAGTAAATTTGCACCCTGGCTCTTACATTTCACAATTTTTGGCAGATTTTCTAATATCTCAATGTGGAATACCTACTTACAAAATTGATGGAAAGAAAAAGAAACAGATTTTAAATGAAATCAGTTAGATCAAAAAAAATTTCCGGCACCCCTCCGTCCTGCACATGTCATATCAACATAAGAAATTTAGTCTGATGAAGTCCAGAAGGATGAAATGCTTCACGAGTAAACATTATTCATAAACTTTTCCACGATGCGTTGTTTAAATTGTTCATTAGTTTTTGCTGACTTTGCATTCCGAAATATTATATATAGAAGCCATACTTGTATAAAATCTTCAAAAGTTTCATGATCGATTTCAAAGAATTAAGTTCTTGTATTTTTCCTTTGTTTTTAATTTTATTCTTATTTTTATTTCCTACTATCGTTTATCTGACATTTTCTTCCTTGTCATTTTGTCTGGCATGACATGTCATGTGATATTATTCATTTCGTTTCTTTTTACTTTTGTATTATTAATTGCTACTTTATCTTTTTTTTTTTTGTTATATTTTCTGGTTTCTTCTTTTCTCACTCCTATTTTCTTATCACATTTTATTCGTGCTTTTTTGCTTATTCTTTTTATTACAATATAACCCAAATATAAGAGAAACCCGGATATAAGAGGTATTTTATCTGGTTCCAAATCAGAGCCTGTGGTAATGTATATAAAATAGACAAAACCTGGGTATAAGATAACTAGTATCCGGTCTCAACAAACTCTCTTATATCCGGGTTACACTGTATTTCTTTCCTCAGACCTCTACTCTCTTAACTTTTCCTCCTTGTTTATTCTCTTTTATTCAGATTCTGTTTTCTTCCAGTTCTCACAGATGTTCTCTTTATACTCTCTTCTACTTCCCCCTCAGTTCTTTCTCTCTCCTCTCGCTTTTCTCTCTCTTTCTAATCTTTTCTTTCTTTTTTTCTATTTGTTCTTTTCCCATGATTTCTTTCTTTCTAATCATGCTTCTCATACTTAGTGTCGCATGTAATTTCCAACATCTTCCAAACATGATTTTTTATCCCTTCAGTTTTTCTTTCTTCGTTTTTCTTTTCATTCCTTTATCATTTTTCTCTCTCATCTTTCATTTTAGTTTCAGACCTTCCTAATGTGATATAATTATTTATAAACCGGCTGAGAACACGGAAAGAAAGGACTATATACAGTACTGTGCAAAAGTATTAGGACAAGAACTAATTTATTTTTTATGGCATAATGACAGAAAATAAACAATTAAAGTAATTTTATTTGATTTACTCAACAAATGCTTTAACAAGAAAAAAATATTGTTATAAAATAAATTTAATATTTAATATAATAGCCTTTTGCATGGATCACAGCCTTCATTCTGTCAGGCATTTACATTAGAAGCTTCTTCAATGTATCTGATGGTAACTCCTGCCAAGCAGCTTGTATTTGTTTCTTACTAATTACACCGATCTCTCTCTCTCTCTCTCTCTCTCTATATATATATATATATATATATATCTCCTGCCACACTCATGGAAAGAGAGAGACAATAGTCAGACACCATCAGCTCAGCTCATTAGAGAGAAAATAACGATGCAGTGTCTGCTCAGTTCATTCTCTTTAAACTTTGGTACCAGTTATGAAAGCTCTTGCCACATGATTATTCTTTAACACTGTATTATTATTTTATTTTTTTTGTAATTATATCAATTAGTAATATATATATATATATATATACCCAATGAATACCCACTATACATCCACCCAAAGTCAAACCACCCCCCTAGTGTTATCAAGCATCTACCCTCTTCCATAGAACATAGAATCAGCCAAAACTCGTCCAACAAAGAAATATTCAACTAACACAAACCTCTCTACAACAAGTCATTAAAAAAAAGCAGCTACAGAAACCAAGACATCCAATAAATAACAAACAACAACCCCAACAAGAAAAGTAGAAGCAGAAAAATCATTTGGTACACACCTCCTTTCAACCAAATGATCAACACCAAACTAGGACAGAAGTTCCTGAACTTAATTAAAAAACATTTCCCAACAAATAACCCCCTCAGTAAAATCTTCAACAAAAATACACTTAAACTTAACTACAGCTGCACAACCTAGAAAAAATCATAACTAACCATAACAAATATATTCTAAATCAACACGTAGACCAAAATAAAACTGGCAACCAAAACACAACCAAACCCAACAACAAAAACATGTGTAATTGTAGAAACCCTAGCAACTGCCCACTACAAAATAAATGTAAAACAAACTCAATAATCTATCAATGCAACACAACATCCATTGAAAATCCAACTATAAATAAAGTGTATATCGGATCAACTAAGAATACTTTTAAGCAGCGCTGGTACTTGCACCTAACCTCATTTAAAAACAGCTTATACCGAAACCAAACATCCCTTTCCACATACTTTTGGAAGGTAAAGGATTCAAAACAGAAACCCAAAGTAAAATGGAAAATCCTAGAAACAACTAGAACCTGCAACTCACTTAACGAAATCTACCCTTTATGTCTAAGTGAAAAACTACACATTCTTCAGTACCCTAACAGCAACGATTTATGAAACCGTAGACGAATTAGCAGTAATATGCAAACATCGCAAATATTTCTCGCTAAAATTCAAGTAAACAAAAAAACACCCCAACCATGAAACCCCCCCCAAAAAACACAAAAAATACACACAACCAACCCTACAAACAGAAAATGAAAACAAACCCTATACAATACCAACAAAAAATAATGCAGTTGCAGCAGAATAGTAGATAAATAAATAAAAATATCGACACGATAAAAAACAAAACAATAAAAAAACAAAAAAAGCACACGCCCCAATACAAAATAATATAAATTAAGAAGAAACCAACCCCAAAACAAAACAACACCTACCAACCCCGAAACCAAATAACAACACGCAAGATGCCAGCAACCTAAACCCTCACAAGATAAATAGATTAACCTATCCTGAACTCAGCCACAAACAAACACTTAACCCTAAGACCTTAAAAAGGTCAACAGAACTCAAAATACAGACCAACCCCTCTAACACCCAAAAAAACAAATCCAACACAAATAAACAGGCTTTTCAGCTAGATAATTCTCATGTCTAAAAAATCACCTGAAGATGAAGCCCACAACATAATGGGCTGGCTTTGAAACGGAAAAAATTTTGTGTAGTGATACTATGAATTTATAAAAACATTGTAACAGTATATATATATATATATATATATATATATATAAAAGACCATTGTGTATTTGTGTGTGTGTGTCTGTATATATATATGTTGTCATACTCAGGAATTTGAATTGTTGTTTTGTTTTTTTAATGTCTTAATGTAACATAGTCAATAGTAGATATATCAATATATATTTTACTGTCATTTTAGATGGCATATCGACATAAATATTTTGTGATCATGGGCCCACTTCTATAGCATGTTTTACTTGGGAGTTATGACAAATTTGTTAAAATCAAGCAAGGATAGACAGTGTATGCTAATGATTATGTAGGTGTTTGAGTGGGACTGGATTTTGGAACTATCTTCAGGTACTAGAAAGTTTTTCTATGAAAGAAAATTGCTAACAGAAAGATAGACAGAGCAACACATTATGTAAGCTTCAGTTGACAATACGGTGATGTCATATACATTGGGGGAGATTTATACCAGAATAGAAAGGATTTCTTTACAGATGTAAAAGGGAGACAAGTTGCAGGTATAAATAGATGTCTTTGTTATGCCAACTCTGACAGTAATGACATAGAGAATTGTATTGGCAGCAGAAGTAACAATTGCATCAGTAAAGTCGAGTAATTATCTTCTAAAAGGTACTATTCTTTTGAAACTGTTGAGAGCAAACAATACTTTTTCAAAGACGATAAGATCTAACCTTGTGTTTATGTTCACATTACAAAGCAATTTTTAATGTGGATTTGCTTTCAAGAATTAACATTTTATTTGCATTTACCTTTAGAAATATTGACACAACCTTTCTTTTATTAGAATAATTTTTAAGGTCATGTTTATGCTTATAGGAGTAAAAAGACAGGAAAGACAAAAAGAGGGTTTGGTGAATTTGATACCCAAATGTCATCACTATCCTATGTTGCAAATGTATTTTGTTTCCATTACAAATGTTAGATTAGCTCCATTCTTTAGTTTCATCAGTTCTGACTATTACAACTAGGACTTGCAGCTCATGGCTATCTAGCATTGAGACACTGGCCTCTCTAAGTTAAGCAATATCATGCATGGTCAATAACTAGATAGGTGACTGCTTGGGAATACCAATTACTGTAAGCTCAGATGTGCAGGTGGCATAATGGATAATGGATTGGAATTGTTCATTGGAGAGCTGAGTTTCAGTTTCAGTTAGGTTTATTATATTCACTTATGTACAGATAGCCTTGGGAAAGGTATAAATTCACCTTTATCCCCCCAATTATGGGTTAATTAGTAAAATCATTATTATCTAAAGAAAAAAAAAACAATTCTTACCCTCTAAAAATATTTTCTGGCTTTAAACAACCTAAAGTGTTGGTAAAAATTCAGAAAGTGAATCACTTAATCAACAACTAGGATGCATCATGCTATAAGCACACGGCTGAATCACACCATATTTCTTCCATATTCAATTTGTAAGGAAGAATTTTCTCTCAGCATTTTTCTTAGAATTGCTGCTTTGTGGAACAAATACAGGACAGGATGGAGAAATTTTATAGAAGCAAAAAATTAAAATAATAAAAATTTCTCAGTGACTAGCCGAGGCTGATGGTGAATGTGACTGCACTATAAGCAAAGTTAGAAATAAGGATTTCTTTGAGATTTCTTTGAGAATGAAGAATTTAATTAACGATCCTGATAAGAAATTGATAGAGACATCTGGCAAATTTCTGGCCAGGGACTTTGTGTAGGAGAAAATTTGAAATAAGAAGTTAGTTAATGACAGCAAGTAAATACGACTAGAGACCAACAAATCAAATCAGTTGAATGAGGACTGATTGGTAGTGGACAGAGATGGAAAACTAAGGAAGGCGGAGAATTTTTAAACACCTTTGAAGGGTATTGGTGTGAGATACCAATAAAGAAAGGTAGGAGTCGATTTGGGTGATCGATGCCTGTGACTGCTGCTCACGGAAAGGAAAAAGCCCTGAATTGAAAAAGATAATTAATCTTCTGAAGCCAAACAATAAAACAAACCTTTATTGGAATTAGGGACTTCACCAATATTCCCAGACAGGTTATACCCTACACCAGTTTTGAGTGAAAATCTATATAAGCAAGGACCCAAAGCACTCAAAGAGGTTGCAGAGTGGTTTTGGCCAAAGCACACCAGAGATTTGCAGTTGCAATGAAAGACCTTGCCACCTGTCATAACATGACTGCATGCCTAAGAACAACTCTGACTTGAACCCTGTGCCAGACTTAGCAGAACTAGCCAAAGTGTTACATTTCAACTTTAGACAGAGGTTGGGAAGATAGCTGTCTATATAAAGAAGAAAGAGTTTGAACAAATAAGCCTGTATGAAAAATCAAAGATATAAAGTTCTATTTTTTTTCTTGTGAAGATATTTTTTTCTTCTTGTGACTTCCTCATCCTGAACAATTTCATTTGCAGCGGTTCCTGAAGGTTGTTTGGCTTCACCCATCTTAGGATCGAACCAAACACAATGTGAGATAAGATTAGGCGTAGTCTGAGGTGATTGATCTATTGATCCAGCCCTGGGAATGAGGCAGACTGAGAACAGAAGGAGGTGGGGGGCAGGCCACAGTAAAAGAAAAAAATATTGCTTAAAGATACAATGGGTAGGAAGTTGAAAAGAGACATGATTGCTCATGTTCCGAAATGACATAGTTAATTAAAGGCTCTGCTTTTTTTACCCCAAGTGTCAGATCTAATGTTGGTAATATGAGAAAAGGTATGCATTATACTTTATCAAGAAAATTAGCTGATGTGAAAAGGTTTAATGGTTAAGGAACCCAGAATTTATGTTCTTGTACATGTATTTATTTAGCTATACAAATATTTACTTACTTAAAGGCTGTCAAAAGCAGCTGTTAATTTTGATGTAAAGTCATTTCCCCATTTGTAAAATTTATAATCATTTGCATATATAAATGAGGAATCTACTGAGTAATTTGAAGTTAAATTTTAATCCTATACAAATTTAGCCATTCTGTCAAAAATGGAGTATTTTGGTAAGTTCCTACTATTAATAACATGTAGCATTTCTGTAGAAGAAAATCAATTCATTACTTAAGAACAGATTCCCCACTAAGGAAGCATGGTGGAGTAATTGATAATGGCTTGTTTTGAGAAATCTAAGTGTCTAGTTCAAATTTCAATTGAATTCATTTCCCTTAATTCACAATACTCTTGTGAATGGTATGAATATCTCTTCTCCACCCACCATTTATGAGAAAAATAGGAGGACATACCAAATTCTATAGCAGGTTCTATTAGTCTATAATTAACTGCAGGACAGAGTGGTTGCCAATCAAAACTATATAATCCAATTTACTGCAAAAAGAACTGGCAATTTACTGCAAGAAAATCTCCAAGTGCTCTCTCCCAACATGCCTTGAGTCAGCATGGAAAAGCAGGCTCAAAAGTAAACATGAGAATAATATCTCATGTTGAAGAACAATCTACAACAATCCAGAATAAGTGACCGATGATGATTCTCCAAAAGTCCAGTAGAATACTTGTTTACCAATGCAGTGAAGAATGTTGACATATATTTAATAGTTTAATGGTTATTTTTAGTGGTTTAATACTATTATTAGAAAGATTTCAAATGTGATTTTTTAGAGATACTTTTTAATTGCTGTGTTAATTCTGAGATAAGAAATCAGTTTAGTATTTACTAAAAAAGAGAATGCATTTTTTCTAATTATCGTTGTACTTTGATCTTTTTTTTGGGATTTGGACTAGAAATCTGCATGGATTCCCAAACATTTTGAAACAGTTTGTCAGTGTCATAGCAAAAAGTATTAGGACGATAAATCTAGGGTGAGCGGGTGCAGAACAGTTTTCAGTTTCACCAAGAAGGGATTCCCAAAACATCTGATATTTGGTTTGATTTTGTATTTACATAAATATCTTTATGCAGACACATTTATTGGTGTGTATCATTATTCACAAAGTGTACTTTCGAGCAAGACTACAATGATGAGACCATTGTAAGGATTAAACATTATATAAGTGAATTAGTCTATGAGACAGGCTTAAAAACCATTGGATCAGAACAGGTATTCAAAAATTAACTTAATAATCATAGTAATCTCCCATGGCAATGCAAATCTAAATCTCATTTCTGTGAAAAATAATATATATATATATATATATATATATATACACTTATTACACCTTAATTTCATGCATACATACCTAAATATGTACACATAAGTAGTCATATCTATGTCAATATTAGATCCATTAAATAAAAAACAACCCAAAATGAGTAAAGTTTTCTGAAATTTAGGAACAGTTATGCTAAATATATTGCATAACTAAAATAAAAGCATGAAAAAATTAACTGGTGTTTGATGATGCGATACTTATAAAAACATAAATTATGAAGACATACTACTTAAAAAAAGATGAATTTATACTGCAAAAAGCTCTTTGATAATGGTTTATGAAAGCCAGAAGCACGAAGGCATTAGACAGTTTACATCTAAATTTTCATCTGAAACCATGAAAATAATTGGAAATATAGAAAAAAAACCCCAAAAACAAAGAACTTCCACTGGTCTTTTACCAAACATGAAATAGATAAATGAAAAATTGCTGCCTAAGTATATATATATATATATATATATATTTTAAAATGTCTTGTGTTATATAAAGAAATTTTACTTGCTACTATCAAATGGAAATCATAAACAGTTATTAGAAATATTGGAAAATTAAATAAAAAGAAATAATCAACACATAACTTTAAATTATCTTTGTCTGTCTGTCTGTCTGTTTGTTTGTCTCTCTCTCTCTCTCTCTATCTATCTATATATATATATATATATATATATATATAGTAATATTTTTATTATAAGTTTGTAATACAAATATAGTTTACTGCAACACAAGAGCACCTTGTCAGACAGTAAAATATTTCTGTTGAGAAGCATTATATATTACATGGAACCGAATTACAAATTTACGAACTGCGTCTGCTATTCAGTGAATGTTATCATTGCATAGTAATGTCAACACAAGATAATATCATCTTTGATGGTGGATGTCTTTATGTTAATGTCCCTTTAACCTCTCTGAAGATGGCTCATGTGAGCCAAAAGGTTAGAACCAGCATAATAAAAAAATATCCAAGTGTTGGAGAATTTTTGTCTTTATTTTCACCTGAAATTATGATGTTTAGAACGGCTCATGATTAAACATAATATACATTCATTGTCTGTTATATCTAACAGTATATGTTTAAAAATATTAGATAATAATAGATTAGTGTTAGTCACTCATTTTTATCTAACTGTAAACTGTTTGAAATTTGGTTGAGAACTGAATTAGTGTTGAAGCTTTAAAGCTGTCTAGATTTACTCAATGTCGGACTTAAGAAGATATTAAACCATGCTTGAATCATAGAAGATTAAAAACAAATAATTTTTACCATATCCAGACAATTAAGACTAGGGTGGGTTGAAGGGTTTGTCTTAATTAATCAATCAAAAGTCAGTTCATGATAGGAGAAATTTGATTTTTTGATTTTTTTTTTAATCATATCACCCTGAGCAAGGCGGTAATGCCACTGATGTGCAGGAGGCTACATAGGAGTGAAGAGATTGGAAAAGAGAAAGCCGGAAACCGCATCCTAAACAGGAAACAAGGGATGAGCCTCTTCACTTGTTCAATAGGTGTGGGTGGAATGTGAACCGGGCGATAGTTTAGTCTATCTACTCCATTTGAAAAAAAAAAAGTGAGAAGTTTGGAAAAGAGAAAACTGGAAACCACATCCTAAACAGGAAACAAAGGATGAGATTGTAAAAGTAAAAGAGGGTAGAGACTTGAAATGACTTGAGACCCAGATGTTTTCTGTGCCAGTGATGAAATAAATTGAATGATACATATGTAACATTTAGCAAGTCTGAAAAGTTATTACATGTCATAAAAAAAAGTAGTGAACAAGTGACAGAAACGGAATAGTTTTTTTTTCTTTTTTTTTTTTTTTTTTAAATAAACTTCAAAGTCAAATATGTAGTTGACTTAGTAGGTGATCTACCCATTCGGTCAGTTAAGTGCCATGCTTTGGGCGATCATGTCTCGAAAGAGACATGACTGACTGGGCAGAAGATTATTCCGCAGTAGGTTGCCATTGCTTTCTGCAGTAGACTGGTTGCCTTCAAAGGCTATAGAACTCAATCTGTTCTGTTATTTGACTCATAGCTAGAGGGAGAAGAGATGTATTATATTATTAGGTAGTAATTAGAGAGGAATCAGTTTATTTCTTCATACCAATAGAAAATCTATCCCCCACTTTATGCCCAGTAGAAGCCTTAATCATGTTTCTAACTATTATATTCAGTCAGTCAGTTAAGTGCCATGTGCGATACACGCTTTGGGTGATCATGTCTCGAAAGAGACATGACTGACTGGGCAGAAGATAATCCCGCAGTAGGTTGCCATTGCTTTCTGCGGTAGACTGGTTGCCTGCCAAGGCTATAGAACCCAATCTGTCCTATTATTTAACCCATAACTGGAGGGAAGAGACAGATTAATACCTTTCCCAAGGGTATTTGCGCGTAAGTAAATGCAAGGAATTCAACTGGAATTTGAACTTGGTTCCCCGATTTCTTGTTCTGAGCCAATATCCACTGTGCCACAACGCACATCGACCCATTAGGCAGTAATAAATTATCAGAAGATGGGAGAATCAATCAGAATATGCTAGGAGATAGACTATTGTTGTCTAGTTATATTAGGAAATATTCATTATACTTTAGGCTATATTTTAGACAATGATGACAAATGGAAATTACTTTGTTATCTTTATTGCGTAAGTTTAGTTTTAGGAATTTGATAATTTGTCATTTTTCTATAAACACAGAAAACATGTCTCAAAAAGATTTATAAGTTCTGTTTTTTTTAAATTTACCATTTTTCGGTAGGGGTTTTGTTAGCATCTTATAATTGCCAATAATAAGTAGAAAGTGATGTACTGTTGCAGTAAGTTTTCTTAAAAAAAGATAAAGTGTGAAAATAATGATGGTTTTTAAAAGGATTCTTGCTACGACTGATATAAAATTTTATATATATTGCTCTACTAAGTATCGAGCACTCTTAATGAAGTAAAATACTACAAACAGTGGATTACCAACCCATTAGTTTATATGACTTGTATAATGTAGAATATTTGGTATTTAAATCAGGTAAATTCTGATAGAGACAAACTCAAAAGAACTCAATGTTAAATTTATCTAACAGAGTAATATAATCTAGAAAAATTTTAGATATTCTACAGTTTCATGGGTAATACGTATTTTGCAGGCACACCTGCTCATCAGACCCAAATGATACAATAGTTAATATTCAAAAAAACTTTTTTGAAGATTAACTATTGTATCATTTGGTCTGATGAGCAAGTTTGCCTGCAAAATATGTATTACTCATGAAATTATAGAATATCTAAAAATTTTTTCAAGAGTGTGTGTGTGTGTGTATATATATATATATATATATATATATATAGGTGCTATCTCTTTTTATTTTTTTAAACATAGAAATTAATACTAACCCTCCCAGAAGCTTTGGTAAAGAAAAATGGAATTTTTTTCATCTTTGCATCTATAGCCAAAACATACCTCTACCAATTTGATGATCCGGTAAATATTTTAAATTAGATGATCCATTTAAATATATATATATATATATATATATATATATATATATATATATATATATGTGTGTGTGTGTGTGAACACACACACACACACACACACACACACACACAATTTTAAGCAGAGACATTTAAAATAAAGAATTGAAGTAAACTTTAGAAGAGACCAGAAACCCAATCCTAAACTAGGGATAAACCTCTACTCCTGTTCAAAAGACTGAGATGTTTGAACCAGATAATATCTAATCCTATTGTGGAAAAAAAATAAAAAGTCAATAAAATTAATAATACTATCAATATTAATAAAAAATATCTATCCAGATATGTAGGTATTATATATATATTCAAATATAGATTATAACATCTGAATTATTATTTGAAAATTTTGCTTCAGTTCAAAGTAAAGAAATCTTGCAGGTTCTACAGAAAAATGTTAAGAGTTCTTATGAAGAAAAGACATGACTAATTGACTATATTTTCAGGTAGTTGTGCTTTTTTCCTAATTATCAAATGTCATTATGGATATTAATCTCGGCTATAATTACGTATATATATTTAATGTTTGCAAAATAAAATCTGTCCTGAACGTTAGCTAATTACATGAAGAGTAAAAATTACCTGTGAATAGGAAATGAAACTAAATTAAATGTTAATGTTTTGTGTCAAATGCACAATAAAGTGAGTAATTACGTAATACGTATCATTTGTGCACGTGTAAAATTCATCTACTTGACACGTTTCATTCAGAAAAAGCTGTTCAACTAACGCACCAGATGACATGTCAGTTGTTACTCATTGCTGAAAAAAGTTAGTCTCGCAAATGGTTGGATAATTTAAAATCATAAATTGAATGATTGACATGAAGAAATCAATAGTTGGGAATGATCACTTGGACTTTGAGAATTGAACAACTTACGGAATTTAATCAGACATTTTGTGTTAATAATAAAATATATGAAAAAATAAAATTGGTAATGGTAAGTCTAAATGGGAGTTGAGAAATAAATTTCAACATGAAATAAATTGAAATTTAAAGACATCAGGCATAAACATGTGGAAAGGAGACGACATGTAAATGTTTAATCAATTTAAAATTTTCAAAACAAAAATGAACAAATTTTGCAATTGATTTTGAAAGCTGAATAAAAACAAAAGAAAGTAAAACTTCCTATTAAGTACAGAAATGATGAATATTGTACTTAAAGTTTCTCATTAAATTAATTATTTTCCCATTTTACTTTTGACAACTGGGACTCAAGATAACTTTTAATAACTGAAGGACTTTTTAACTTTGTGATCTCATTTTTGTGTTATGCCTTGGATGTTTTTTTGGAAATCCATTTTAATTATTACAAAGAAGAGTAAATTTGTAATAATTTAAGAGTGGATTATGGTATGATATTTATATGGAAAAAAAGTATAAAATCTTTCACAATACTTTTCAAATGTCAATTAAAACTAAAGTTTTAAAAATGATTAAATAAAAATAATAAATTGAATTTTATTGTTATTTTTTAATTTAATGCCTAAATAGATAATATATATATATATATATATATATATATATATATATAGTGTAATTGATGGAATATGAAACACCATAAGGATACTGCATATATATATATATATATATATATATATATATATATATATATATATATATATATATATAAGTAAAGAATACCTAGTGAGCCAGACAACTTTCCCTGACGATCTGTTTAGGTGAAACCTAGGTAGGTCTGTCTGGCTCACTAGGTATTCTTTACTTATCCCACTCTACCTAAGTATTGAGCGCTTTTTGTTAGTTGATTACTCCTATCGGGGGTTTTTCTTTGGGCTACGTGCTGACTCGGTCCGAACCCTTTTGACTGATGCTCATGTACTTAGCTCTTTCTTTTTTAAAACTGTTTTTTCCCTTCTTCGTAGATCCGTGGAAGGTTTTCGACAAGAGTATAGTTATAATCTCATATATATATATATATATATATATATATATATAATGAATACTGAGTGAGCCAGACGGACCTATCTACCTAGATTTCATCTAAACGGATCGTCAGACAAAGCTGGTTAATGAGGGGAAAAAAAAACAAACGACATATATAAAGGAAATTCAATCAACCCACGTGACCAAGAAAGAAGAAACCAAACACAAATAGGGGAGAACTTTCTGTTTCCTATAATAAAGTTCTTCCCTATTTGTGTTTGGTGTTTTCTTTCTTGGTCATGTGGGTTGATTGAATTTACTTTGTTTCTTTCCTAGTTAGCCAGCTTTCTCTGATTATCCGTTTAGGCAAAACCTGGCTCACTAGGTATTCTTTACTTATTCCACTCTACCTAAATATTGAGCACGTTTGGTTAGTTGATTACTCCTATCGGGGTTTTTTTCTTTGGGCTACGTGCTGACTCGGTCCGAACCCTTTTGACTGATGCTCATGTACTTAGCTCTTTCTTTTTTAAAACTGTTTTTTCCCTTCTTCATAGATCCGTGGAAGGTTTTTCCGACATGAGTATAGTTATAATCTCATATATATATATATATATATATATATATAAAAGCCTAACTCTATGATAGTGTCAAATTATATGTAAATAGGGGAAGTATGATTTATTTGATCAAATATGGGATTTCTATGAAGGCAAATGAAACATAATCTAAACATATTTATAAATGAAACTGTGTGTGTATCCATTACCTATAGACTCTGAAAAGTCTGAACTGATTTTCTTGAAAATTTACACAGTTGTACTATAAGCGTCTGCGAGTGTTGTTAGCTAGGTTTTGTGTTGAGGTACCCCTGATAAATATCAATAATCGAAAAAATCGGGTTATACAAGGAGTGGTCCGATTTTAATCAAATTTGATACATTCATAGACAAAGACATAAGAAACGATATTCAAAAGTTTCAAGGTTGCAGTTCTTACAATAGTGCAGATAATTTGATATTGATACCAGAAAATCAAAATTTGACTTACATCCATTCATTTTTCTTTTAGTCTACGGTTTTGCTTTAACTGGAAACAACTATTGCTTTTTAGTCTTTCGTGCCAACGTCCAAAGAGTCTGAGCTCCAGGACCATGGATTAGTTTTAAAGCTGTCATTACACCCGAGCAATGCCGGGCTATACTGCGAGTGAAACATAAGTGAAAGTGAGTTAGTGATGCTTTTTCATTTATTAGACATTGAATTGTGTCACTTTGTGTCCTCCATAATTTACCTGACTTTACAGCTGACCTTCTGAATATTCATGAGCATTCCTAAGCTTAAAAATTTTGAAAAACCAGTAACAATTTTGCTCATTTATATAAATACTTGTTACAAAATAAAATCCTCACATTTGCCTTGATAAATTTCTTCAGAGGACAAAACATGTCTGCTAAGGTAAGTTTTCCTTTTGTCTTTATTCACAATATCCTTTTACAGATCTAATCTATCTGAAATTTTTAAAAATAAACACACACACACAGTACCCAGTAACTCTTAAGATAATACAATAGACATTGCAACTCATAATGCCCCATCAACCAGCATATATAAACCGTCAAACCAACATACATGGCCTGAAGATTGCATTCAAGCATAAAATAAACTGTTGACACTGTGTATTGACATCAGTGTTCATTTTTATCTTTATATATGCTCTCTTCTGATATTGAGTACTTTTACACACACACACACACACACACACAGCATACTTTAAAGCTATATATTTTATTATATGTAATATATATAAACCTTTCATCTGAAGGAAGATAATAAAGCCACTAAGATGCAAGATATTATTAAGAGTGAAAGAAACAGAATGGACAATAGATGAATTCAAGAAAATCGTCAATAACAACTGATGTTACATTTAAATTTTTGAAGATCATAGTTTACAGGAAAGCAAGAAGTCCAAAGAGTGTTCTGCAAACAGGAAGTGCAGGATAAGACATTATTAGCTTCAAGCTTATGGTTACATCTTGAGCAAATGAAATGTGGAGATTATAAGACCTACTTGGCAATCTAGTGTCAATTCCTAAAGTCTGTACTAGTGGGACTAAGGAATGTAACTTATTAGAACATTTGTAATAAAGAACATAGTAATATCAATAGAGTAGAAAGAGGCTAGAAACATTTCATCTGTGGGATAAAAGTTGTAGAGTGGAAAATAATTTAACACACACAAGGATGTGTTATTATTTTTGAATTCTGTCAAGGCTGGACAGTGATGACTGGGCAACACCAGCCCAGATATGACAGAAATACTCAATTCTTGGTCTGATATGATTCTAGTAATGACTGAGCATATCAGCAGGAGTAATAAAAGGAACCAACCATTTTTCCAACATCTTTGGCAAACACACAAATATACAAATTTCATTTGTGATTGAGGAAGAAGTTTAGACCCAATAGCCATTCAAGGATATAGTCGCTCATCCAGATAAAAGCAAAAACAAACCAGTATTTTCCCTATTGAGCTGTAAGAATTAAGTCTGAGGGATCAGATGCCAGACACTTTTCATTTAGATATTTGTAGGTGCACACATTCACCATATTGTCGTCTGCATATATATTTACTAAGAATTTGAGCATTTTTAATTTTTATACTTTTCCATCACACTCAGTGCAGACAAAAGAATTGCTTACCCAAAATGTCATGTTAATAGCAGCAAGTATACAAAAATGAGATTCAATTGTCAGAAGAGGATTAGGTTTCTCAAGTTAATTTTAACTTGACAAGCCTAATCTTGTATTTTCACTTTGTCTAGTGAATGACAGTCTTGACATTCCAAACTTTTGAATCTTTTTTTCTTAGCATTTTATCTCATATGAAATTGTTATGTTCCTTCAAGACATATGGGGTCATTGCCCTAAACAACTTCTTATCCTTTGCTGATCTAAGCAATGTTTGTCTTTTAGCAATCTTTGTTAATCTGTATTCTTTCAGCTATATATCCAGAATTGTTCGGTAAGTTATTCACAGCTTTCATTTGGCCTTCTTTCCTTTAATATATCCTGTGAGTGTCAAATTCTTTAAGCCTTCTTTCCTCATGTTCCATAGAAATTTCAACTACTTCTTTCTGATTAAATATTACTTTTTGTTTTCATTTTCTTTAAAGTGTTCTTATTTGTTTAGTTCATGATATTCTTGACATCCTTATGTAGAAGTATATTTTTGTAACCTCAAGTCTCTTCCTTGTCTGTGAAGAGATTATATATATATATATATATATATATATATATATATATATTTTAATTCAGGTACTTCAATCCAAGTGAAAAAAGCAGGAAGGTAAATTCCAAAACCCCGATCCTAATTAATATTAAAAATTTTTTTCTTTTAATATTAAAAAATGATACAGGAAGAGAGCTCCATGTAATAAAATATTACAGAGCAAATATAAATTAAAAAAGGATTAATTCAATGATGTTGAATGACCATTTCGAAATGGTCATTCAACATCATTGAATTCATTCTTTTTTAATTTATATATATATATATAACACAAAGATAAAAGTCTCTCTACCAAGTGTTAAAATAATTAGCTGTGTCATCATCAATAAATGTTACTTCACATTTGATAATGTTTGTTACAAACAAGAATTTGGGTTACCAATGGAATCGCCTCTCAGTAGAGTGATGACATATATCTTCTTAGAATTTCTTGAATCTGGTTCTTTCCAAAATATTTTACCCAAGAATCAATATACTTCAATTTCTTCACTCGATTTGAGATATTCAAATCCTCTGCTGATAAAGCTGAATGTTTTTTCTCCTAAATTCTCCTCAAACTCTGCTCTTGATTCATCTGGAGTATCCATGCATAATGTCTCACTTAGAACTGAGTCTCTGTTGAGTGATAGTGATAAATGCTTGGGCTATCATGTCTCAAAAGAAACATGACTGACTGGGCAGAAGATTATCCCGCAGTAGGTTGCCATTACTTTCTGCAGTAGACTGGTTGACAACCAAGGCTATAGAACCCAATCTGTCCTGTTATTTAACCCATAACTGGAGGGAAGAGATAGATTAATATCTTTCCCAACGGTATTTGTGCAAAAGTGAATGCAAGGAATTCAACTGGATTTTGAACTCTGCTCCCCGATTTTGCATTCCGACCCGATATCTACTGCACCACAACGCACATCCTACATATGTATATATACAACAACATTTCTTTCAGACATCCTTATTAAATACAACAAACAAAGAAGATTCTATAGCTATTTTCAAAGCTGTTTTGTCTGATGGTGCTTTTTTTTTTTTTTTTCATATTTTGACTGTTATATTGTAATTTCTTTTTACATTGTTTTTAAAAATGAGCATTTATTCCAGCCATTTCCGTGCGATGAGCAACTAGAATTTGCATGAGCTTATTTCCATTTTTATAAATAACATACACACACACACACACACACACACATATATATATATATATATATATATATATATATTATTAATTATTATGTTAGATCATGTGAAGACTACTAACTACTACAAAATTGTTTTCACATGTTCTAATGTAATAATTAATATTCGTTGTTTTATTTATATTGAGCACTGTTTTAAATTAATGTTTTGAATGTTGCAATTATTTTCTTCATTCTTATTCATTTGAATAATATACATTTTATATATATATAAATGTGTGTAGACATATGTAAGCTGTAACTTACATATGTAATATATATATATATATATATATATATATATATATCTGTGTGTGTGTGTGCATGCATGCATATGTGTGTATACAAATGCAAGCTGTAATAAATATATATGTAAATCTATATGTTTTCAGTAGCATGGAACCACCTCTTAATTGCTGATGTTCCCACATCTGGGGTTGTAGCACCTGTTAGGGTTCTTGTTATGGGCAAATAGTGACCCACCCCAAACAAATACTATAAGAGTATAAAAATACATGTTAAAGTAAAAATAACAGCAATACTTTTTATAAAAAATACTAGCAATGCATATTTTAATAAAATTATCTATAATGCAGACATAGAAACAAATTGTAGCAACTTCAACTGGACCCGTTTAAAATACTACTAACCAACCAACATGAAAGACATTCATGATATTAATGCATATAATATTCTGCACTTTCTTAAATAATAATTTATTTTAAACTTAACTTCAACAAAGAAAATAATAACCCAAAATACATATATAACCGTCTCTAGTAATCATGCCCACATAAACATACAGTACTGTGCAAAAGTATTGGAACAAGAACTATTTTATCTCTTATGAGGCATATTGACAGAAAATAATTTAATTAAAGTAATTTTATTTGATTTACTCAACAAATGCTTTAACAAGAAAAAATAAATTTAGTATTTAGTATAATAGCCTTTGGCTTTGATCACAGCCTTCATTCTGTCAGGCTGTCATTACAAGCTTCTTCAATGTATTTTATAGTATCTTCTGCCAAGCAGCTTGCATTTGCTCCCAAAGTGTGTCTTGTGAAGTAACATTAGATTTATCAATTTTTTTATCCAAAATATCCCATAGATGTTCAATAGGATTGTGATCAGGGCTTTGTGGGGGCGAATTTGAATTTCAAAGCCTTTCTTCATCTTCCTTTTTAGTTAAATAATTCTTACAAAGGTTTGTTTTTCACCCTGTATTTAATTTTATTGAGGTTTTTGGGAAATCACCACTGTCCTAATATTTTGTACACTACCGGTAGTGTGCAAAAGTGTTAGGACAGGGGTGATTTTAAACTTTATTTTGATGCCTCATAAAAGATAAAATAGTTCTTGTCCTAATACTTTTGCACAGTACTGTATATGCACAAAAGTTGAGTATCATCTACCATGTATTCAATTGTGAAAATAGAATAAGATATTTATTACTTCAAAGCTCCTAAGAAAAGTAAATTTTGAAATGAAATGAGCCATAAGGAGTTGATATGCCAATAACAAAAAAAAGTCAATCCTTCTCAAGTCACTACATGACACTGATTCAGTTTTGTATACAAAGCCCTGCCTGGTTTCTAGAGTGTTATAGTTTCAAGTAATTAAGTGTGTATGAAACTTCAAGATGGGGGAAAACTAGAAGATTCTCTATCGTTTGTAATTGCCTGCATTGAGAGTTGAGATCATCAGTAGTGGCATATCTCCGTTTCTGAGGGTTGGTTCTACAGCAACCAGCAGCTGTTCAGAGGCAATTCAGGCACGACCAAAAGAACCAGGTATTACTAGAATTAGTGGTGAAGGATTCTGTAGAGCTAAAAGAGAGCCTGTGTTCCACATTGCTAAAGTGGGTGCACTACAGAGACAGTTGCTGACTATGAGCACTGTTGTTCAGTGATTTGACTAAATGTAAAAAGCTGTGTCTTGATGTAATTTTCTTCCTTTTTTTTTTTTTTTTTTTTTTTTTTTTCATTTCATCCCAAGCAAGGCATTTTACTGTCTATGGCTATATCGTGTTGAATGCATCGGTTCTTGTCCGATTACCGAAGTTAAGCAACATCGAGCCTGGTCAGTACTTAAATGGGTGACCATTTGGGATACCAGGTGCTGTAAATATAAGGACCAAGAATGGTCCACCGGTCTTCCAGGTTTTTGGGTTGGGTGCAGGGCTAACAACCCTGCTTCATAAAAAAACAGTTTGTTACAGAAACAGCAACAAAAAGTTGCTGCCCTATGCACCATTGGGTGTGATGGATAAATGATAAGGCATTTTACTGCCACTGTTGTGCAGTGGGTTACATAAGGGAAAGTGATGAGAAAGAGGGGTTCGCTATCAGAAATGTCAGGAGGAGGGTAATAGACGGATGAGAATACCGGTGTAATGGGGTGGAGTGGATGGAGAAGAGCTTGAGAGAACGTATGCAAGTTAGTGAGATAGATTTCTATTGACCTTACATTTAAATTCCTGGAGAGGGTGAATGAGAGTGAAAGATATTAGTGTTTCTTGTTCCATCTGGAATGTAGTGTTATGCTAACACTGTGCAAGGTTTGCTGGTGAGCTTTCTGTCACAAGTAGACTTTTTATGAGGGGAAGTTGCCAGTCCTACAGTAAACCAGTTTTGAATTCAAAGTTATCTATGTATTTAACTGTGAAAATAGAATAACATATATTTTTATTATTTCAAAATCCTCAAGAAAATAAAGACTCACAAGGAATTGGTATGCCATTAAAAAACAAATCAAAACATTAATTCTTGAGTTGCTACATTGCACCTATCCAGTTTTGCACACAAGTCCTTGCCTGGTTTCTAGGGTGTTATGGTTTCTAGCAGTTAACTTCAAGTTTTGAATTCACTGGCTGTGAACCAAGACAAGAGAGTCCAGTCTGCCTTGCTATTAAACTTATTTCTTTGGGATATATATCTAAACTTATTTATAAATGGAACTTTGTCTGT
Organism: Ascarosepion bandense; assembly: GCA_037127315.1. Lineage (NCBI taxonomy): Eukaryota > Metazoa > Mollusca > Cephalopoda > Sepiida > Sepiidae > Ascarosepion > Ascarosepion bandense. The sequence continues at coordinate 7,125,297 of JBBBDQ010001045.1, forward strand.
GTGTATGTCTGTGTGTGTGTGTGTGTGTGTGTATTCATTACCTATAGACTCCGAAACGGTTGAACCGATTTTCTTGAAAATTTACACAGTTGTACTATAAGCATCTGCAAGTGTTGTTAGCTAGGTTTTGTGTCGAGGTATCCCCAATAAATATCAAAAAATCAAAAAAATCAGGTTATAGAAGGAGTGGTTTGATTTTAATCAAATTTGATACACTCATAGACAAAGACATAAGAAACGATATTCAGAAGTTTCAAGGTTGCAGTTCTTACAATAGTGCAGAAAATCGATAATATATATATAAAAGCTTTCATTACACCCGAGCAACGCCGGGCTATACTACTAGTGTATATATATATATATATATATATATATATATATATATATAGATTTTGTCACTTTGACTAAGCAGGTTCATGCCAACTTCAAAGTTTTGTGTGGACAGCATATGATGTTCTCACTTGTCAACGCTAGTTTTTAAACCAGCTCTGATGAGTGAAAACATCACAACTGTGTCCTTACGAAATTTTGAAGTTGGCATGAACCTGCTCAGTTAAAGTATGAAACTCTTTATGCTTATCAACAATCCATCTCCACCCAATGATAAAAACCCAGCTTGCTAAAATATATTTTATTCTTTGAAAATTCCTACATACAGAAAAGATAATAATAAAAAATTTGACAAAAATTCTGACTTTGGTTGCTTATTATTGTCTACTCAATAGTGTTTTAACACCAAAAGCTATTTTGGTATTGAGCTACAAGTTGAGATAACAGAGTTATAAATTTCTTAATATCTGCAGGTTTGTGCTAATATCATGCAAAAAGCAGAGCAGTTGTGAAATAGAATTGCATATTTTATGAAGAGTAAATGATATTATGGAACCTTGAATGACAATTTGTACCAAACAGCATGAGAAATTTATTATAAATGTCAATTATATGAATCAACCAACCAAAAATTATTCACTTAAAAAGCCTTTCTTATATTGATTACTATCATAATCCTTTGTACATCAAGTTGGGTGAAAGGCAGGAAGTTAGTGGAAAGGGGCCAACATTTTCATATATTGTACTGATAGAATCATTTCTCCTGCTTACAAGCAATAACAAACAATGTGCATATTTTCTATAGTTGTCAATCTTTAAGGGGAAATGCTCATAAAGATGCATATCTCTTGATATTATAATGTTGTTTTGTATATTTATTCATGTCTGCTTACCCATCTTGGAAATATTCTTTTTCATCGGCAGATCAATGAATTAGTAGCCTGGATTTTGATATGAAATTTTCATACTTGATCTATGTGATGATATTCACTACTGAGAATAAAGGCAATTATGTTGAAAAATATATATTTGTTGTGTAAAATAAATACTTTTTATCACTAGAATGATATTTGTTATCTACTTAGGTGATGTATGTATAATGTGAAGAAACTTGTCACTTAGCTGGACAGTGTTATTTCAGTCATGTCAACTTAGAAGTTTTGTGTGGGCATCATTGTAATGTCTTCACGCTTCAGGGTCTTTTTTGTGGGAGAAAAACCAAATGACCCTGAAGAGTGAAGACATTACAATGATGCCCGCATGAAATTTCAAAGTTAGTATGACTGAAATAACACTGTTCAGCTAAGTGACAAATTTCTCTGTATTAATTCTATTAACGTTTTATTCTTACCTTTCTATTGAGTACTTTCCGACAAAAGACATTTGCTTGCCTAAAATGCCTTTTCTCCAGTAAACTGTTGAAAAAAAAAAAAACAACAATTTTGGCACCATTACAAATTAGAATGATATATATTTTTAATTTATTTATATCTACTAGTTTAAATAATTAAGAAATTTTAAGAAAATATGCATGCTCTAGTAGGATTCAAACTTGTGTCCCCTAAAGGGAACCTTCAATTGATCTGATGTGTTTTTGACCACTTGATCACAAAGGACTTACAGTTAGACAAAGCTTGAAATGATGCCTTTAAGTTTAATTTTGGGCTTTGTCTAACTGCAAGATTTTTTTTGCAGTCAAACAGTCTAAGACATGTCAGGTCAATTGACAGTTTCAAAATCCTGCTGGAGGATGCATATTTCCTAACACGATTTCTTAATTATTCAGGCTGGTATATATAATAGTTAAATGTAATCATCTCTTTTACTTAAACAATTTCTTTTCTTACATGTCCCATTTGTGGAACTCCCTTCCATTTGCTTGCTTCCCTGAGAGCTACAATCCTCAAAAGTTTAAATGCAACATGAATTGCCATCTTGTATTGACTTGATTCCCATCCTTCACTTATCCTTTCTCTTCTACCTTGTTCTTTGTCTTACTGTAACCTGCTGTACATCAGTGGCAGTCTTGCCTTGCTTGGGGTGAAATGATTATAAAAAAAATGTAAATTAATATACTGTTTAATTATAAAAAAACACAGAGTATCTCCTCAAATACAAGTATCCATTAAAAAATAATGTTTAAGTAAAGAGTTAATCCATTTTGTAATGGATTTTGTGTGTGTGTGTGTGTGTATATATATATATAGTTTATCGAGGCAGCAGATAATTTTCTAAACATATATTATCAAATATAACAGACAATGAATATCTATTATGTTTAATCATGAGCCGTTCTCAATATCGTATTTTGGCTTTAATTTCAGGTGAAAATAAGGACAAAAATTGTCCAACATTTGGATATTTTTTATTATGCCGGTTCTAAGCTTTCAGCTCACATGAGCCATCTTCAGAGAGGTTACAAGGGCATGAACATAAAGACATCCACCATCAAAGATATTATCTTGTGTTGATATTACTATGCAATGATAACATTTACCGAATAGCAGACGCAGTTTGTAAATTTGTAATGCCGTTCTATGATGTCACACTGTGTGAGAAACCAAAATGTTAACAGAACCATATGTCTAAATGCAATGTAATATGTTGTGACCAGATTGAAGTGTGATTTTATTTAATGTGGGTTTTGATTTAATGTAGATGGCCTCCAGTATCTGAAGGTTCTTTTTACTGTGTCTATGTGTGAGTATTATTGTGTTATCGACTAATATATATATATATATATATATATATATAAGCAATGTTAGGCAAAATGGAAAAAAATCTGTGTGAAGTGTTTCATCCTTTAATACTTGATTGGATTAAATTAATGTTTTTGGTCATGGAGTTATATATGTGTAGGAATGGGAGGGAAATATTAACACATGTATTGGTTATGATTATACAGAGACAGTAAACACCAAGAATGTTGGAACTCTGAGCCTAGATGGTGTAAATGTACTGTGGATGAACTTGTAATTTAGTAATTATATTGTAAAGTTATTGAATGATGGCAACAAAACATTGGAAATTGCGAAATAGTTAAACAGAAATGAGAGAACACTCAAAAATGAAATTGAAAATAGTGCTACAATGAGAAGAGGAAAAATTGGTTTTAAGAACATCTCAAAAGAAACTTGAGACAAATTAGACAATAAGCAAAAATAGTGGATTGACAAGCAAGAAAATATTTGAAGAATCTAGCATCACAAATGTAGAAAGAAAATGTAGAATATTAAAAATATGGACTGAAAGGACAACTTATCACTTTTAGTCAAGAGAAATGTATCAGTTAAGTGAAACAATTAATGAAAACATGAATATGGTTTGTTGATGAATATATATATCCATGCTGGATGGATAAAATTATAGAATTTTACTTATTTTTGGCATTTACCGACCAATATAGCTAAGATGATATGCAAAAAGTGTAATGATTACAAGTTTGGAACAAGAAATCAACAAGCTGAGTTCAAATTCCAGTTGAGTTGATTACTTTCATACAGATACTCTTGAAAAAGGTATTTATCCAACCATTCTCCCCATAATAATAGGTTAAATAGTATAGCAAACTTGGCTCTTCTGCTTTGGTTAGAAACCAGTCTAGAAGATGGTCTACTCTGATTTCAAAACTGGTTAGTTTTGGGGCTAGCAACTTCATCTTGTAAAAATCTACTTGCTATGGAATATAAGATAGCAATGTCTAGGGGTGATTTTTCTCAAGGCTGAAAGTATAGAGTGCCCAGTGAGGACTGAACTCATTATTCTGTAGTAAGTGATCTAGTGAGACAGGCTTGATAACCATTAAACTATGTCAAGGTGCCGTAAGCAGGAATAACTTGTGTGTTGACAACTGTGGGCTCATACTCTGACAAGAAGTTGGTTGAGTCATGTAGGCTAGTAGATAGTTTCACCTAATTTCTGGTTCACACCCCTCTCTGGTCGTTTGAGCAGTTTTTTTTTTAATTGTTTCACTCCAAGCAAGGTGGTAACGTCACTTATGCGCAGGGGGCTACATAAGAGAGGAAGCTTAGATAGAAAGAGAGTAAAAAGAAAGATGAACCGGTTACAGGAGGTGTCAGAGAAAGAAGCAAGAGACGGATGGGAATACAGGTGTGATGACAGTTGCAAAGGTAGAGAGAAAGGAAAAGATATACAGGGTGATGTAGAAAGAACTGGAGTCAAGTGGTTTTGGAGATGGGTATTGACATTGCATTTAAATTGTTGGAGGTTGTAGCCGTCAGGAAAGCAAGAATATGGAAGAGAGTTCTACGGGTGAGATGTGCAAGGAAAGAAGCTGCTGGAGTAGAATTGTCAGCTGCATTTGGTTGATCTAACTGTGAATGGGTGGGACCCAGTTGCCAGTCTGGTTGCACAAGTAAACATGTGGCAGGGGCACTAGTAATTTAAGTTCGTCGGAGCAGAAGCCATGAAAATACTTGTAGAACAGGCAGAAGGAAAGCACATCCCATTGGTGAGAAAGTGGCTGGAGTCAAACTGCCAAGGTGGTACCTACCACATTACTGATTCTCCTTTGGAGCCTGTCGAGGACACTGAGACGAACAGTGGGGGCTTAGGATTAGATTCTAAAGTCTTCTTTCTCTTTTTTCTTCTAGTAGATCCTTGCACCTTAGGCAGGGGTTATCATCTTGCCTGGAGTAAATTGATGAAGAAAAATAGTAAATAATTTCTAGGTTCTTTCAAAGTTAATGTTCTTTCAAAGGAAATTCATTAAAGTTTTTGGATAAGATGTTTGTAAATGGTAATTTTTAAGATGAACTTTAACTCAGGCCTGGCAACCATGCAACTAGGGTTCATGACAACAGTCAGACATGTGGAAACCTAAATTACTACAAGATAACAATTTCAGAAAATATTTTTATCCCTTTTTTTCCTGTTTAGGATTGAGTTTCCAGTTCTTTCTTCATTTTTTCTTTCCAGCAGCCACTTGCACCTTAGGCAGGGTTACCATCTTGCTTGGGATAAATTGATGAAAAAAAAAATAAATAAATTCCAGGTTTTTTTAAAATTAATGTTGATTCAAAAGAAATTCATTGAAGTTCTTGGGCAAGGTGCTTTTTGAGTGGTATTTTTTTTAATGCGATTTTTAATTCAGGCCTGGCCGCCATGCAACTGGGGTTCATGACGGCAGTCACACATGTGGAGACCTAAATTATGACAGTGTAACCCTGATATAAGAGAGTTGTCGGGACCGAGTAAAGGTTCTCTTATGCCTGGGTTTGGTCTATTTTTTATACATTACCACAGGCTCTAATTTGGGACCAGAGAAAATCTCTCTTATATCCGGGTCATACTGTCCTAAATTTCAATTTCAGATAATTTTTTTTAGTAAAGAACTTGTAATGTCAGGTAATTAGTTAATTAGCAACTATACATAATATTAGAAATCAGCTTACAATTATTGACTTACTAGCAGTATAGGCCAGCATTACTCGGTTGTAATAAAAGCTTTAAAACTAATCCATGGTCTTGGAGCTCAGACTCTTTGGATGTTCGCGCGAAAGACTAAAAAGCAATAGTTGGTTCCAGTTAAAGCAAAACCGTAGACTGAAAGAAAAATGAATGGACGTAAGTCAAATTTTGATTTCCTGGTATCGATATCAAATAATTTTTTTTTTGTCGTAAACTGAATTTTAAAGGCTAAATAAGTCCTCTGAGTAAATGGTATCATGGCTGAGACTAAGAACTACAATTATACCTACTTAGAGCCAAACCCGAAGCAAAAACTAAAATAAAAGGGCTGAAAAAATACAGACATACAGGCAGATAAACAGACACACACAAAAACATCTTGCCTTTTATATATATATTTTGTTGATTTTCTGCACTATTGTAAGAACTGCAACCTTGCAACTTCTGAATATCATTTCTTATGTCTTTGTCTATGAGTGTATCAAATTTGATTAAAATCAGACCACTCCTTCTATAACCTGATATTTTCGATTATCGATTTTCGATATTTATCAGGGATACCTCAACACAAAACCTAGCTAAGAACACTCGCAGACGCTTATAGTACAACTGTGTAAATTTTCAAAAAAATTGGTTCAGCCTTTTCGGAATCTACAGGTAATGGACACACACAGAGACAAAGTTCCATTTTATAAATAAGTTTAGATTTAGATAGATTTCTATAAATGCAAATGTACAAAGAAAGAATAAAAAAAAACCTTTACTATAAAATAACTAAATGCACAAAAATCACTTTATTTACCATGAATTAAACATTTTTAGATGATATTGCAAATGTAATGAGTTAATTTTGTTTATGCTGATTGATTACAGAAAATATAAAATTGTATAATACAATCAGAATGTGATTTAAACATTTTATAAAAATCAACACATTCTGAAAATACTTCACAAAAATTGTGTATTTCAAAGAAGCAATTTTGATAATCTTTGCAAAATTTGGTATATGTCTATATTTCTGAGATGAAGTAATATTTACACTATTTACATTATTCGAACTATTGTTTTTATCTTTGTTGCCATTTGTATGATGTTTCAGCCATTGTATGCTCCAGCCTTCTTCAGGTGTTAGAAATTTCAAACTGAACCCTTTATTACAATCACTGGGGTATATCATTCTCATTCTTTGCATGAAGCCTCTTTTGGTAGTCATGAATACTCTAAATCCTCTAAGTTACTTGTTCACCACTACTGTAGCCTAATGTTCAGTAACCATTTTTTTATCAGAGTTCATTTTGCAATTTTTTGATGTTAATGGTTTTTTTCTAGTATTTTTTTCCAGAGCTCATATTGCAATTTTTGACACTAATGATTTTCTTTGGCACTCCGTATTACTGGTTTCCATATTGTATTCAGTTTGGTCAGCTTAGGAGATTTTTGTATCCTAGTATATGTGCAGTTCCTTAAGTTTATGTAGTTTCCAGTGGCATTCTCTATCTATTATTTCAACTTCATCCCATAGGGGGAAGTGATCCCCTTTCTCCTTCCATATGTGGTCAACTATGCCTGATTTTTCTATCTCCCCTCATGTTACGGCCTTGCAATGTTCTTGTAGCCTTACCTTAAGGCGGCAGCCTATTTCTCCTTTATATTTCTTTCCACAGCTACATGGAATGACATACACACAGTCCTTAGTCATGTCCTACTCTGTTGGGGGTCTTACATAAGAGAGGTATCTGCAAAGTATAGAACCACTTTTGAAGATTGTCCTGATGTTATATGGACTACAGATCCTTTGTATTTTCTCCCATAACACCTTCACATAGTATAGACAGATATAGATGTTGGTTAGTTCCAGTGACTGAACCCAAAGAGTCCTGAGTTCAATCCTAGGCTACAGTAGTGGTGAACAAGTAACTTAGAAAGTCAGGTTAGAGGAAGATAACTCATGACTACCAAAAGAGGCTTCATGCAAGGAATGAGAATGATATACTCCAGTGAATGTAATAAAGGGTTCAGTTTGAAATTTCTAACACCTGAAGAAGGTTGGAGTGTACAATTGTCGAAATGTTGTACAAATGGTAACAGAGATGAGAACAATAGTCTGAATGATGTAAATAGTGTTTGCAAAATTTATTGTGATATCTGTTCCATGTGCAATTTGTTTCACAGAAGATGAAGAAAATACTTATTTCACTATGATACAGTGAAGGATATTACCAGTATACGTAATTTCAATAACAGGGACACAAAGTTCATTAACGGGGGAATCAATCACTCAAATATATGTAAAAAGTGGGGAAATTGAAAATAAAAAATATCTGGTAAATATTTTCATTGAATATGTATGTAAAAATTTTTACTACTTGAAAAATATGAATTTTTAATACTGATTGTATAAACATTTATATCTTATAAATAAAATTTTTATAAAATTTAAAAACTTTTACTGCCATTTCTTAAGCTGTCTTGAGGGAATCAAATGAACTATAATTTTTGGACAATATAATTCTGTGCTCTCTTTTCATATAGAAAAATATATATCAGAAACTAACAAAGATTTTTGTCAAAAAAATTCTTCACTTCAACAATACCAACCATTATAAAACAGAAAAACACCCTCCCCACTGAACTGTGGTATTCAATGCAATTTTTAAATTACCATAATCTATTACTTAAAAAAAAATGTCTATATTATTGAAAAAAAAAAAAAAAATTAGTATTATTAAATATTTCCTCTTCTATGGGACAAATATTTTTTACAATATATATTTTAATATCATTAGATCTTAGTTTCAAGGTTTGGTAAAGTATCAAAAGTTTGACATCCCATTTTATCCAGCAAATGTTCACATTTTGATCAATTATGGATTGGATCCAAGATATATTCTTTGACATTGACATTTAAGAATTATTTTAATTTGTTCAATATGAAATTTTGCAATTTCATTTTGAACCGTTATAAAATATGCACCTCCAGAACTTTGTCTTAATTTTCCAAATTCATTTTCTAAATAGTCTGTGGTAAATTCATCAAGCATCACAAAATTAAACCCACTGTTTAGCAAATATCTATAAACATCAGTTTGTTCAAAGGCTAAACTCATATTTCTTGTTAATGATTTAATTTTTTCCTTGATTTTCTTTCATTCTTTTTGTCACTTTCACAAAGTTAGAAAGAAATAACAGATGTTCATCATCTTGATCTGATACCACTTTTTATAAGTAGATCGTTTTTCATAGTGTCAGCTTATATTTTTTGATACAGACAATTTTCTAAAATTTTAAGAATTTTTCAATGAAATTAACTGGTTCTGCAGTATCCTCACCATTTAATAATGGTGTGTTTTAATGGCAGCTACAGTTTGATCACAAAGAGCTTTTAAACAACGTGAAACTTTGTTGTTGCTCAACAGGCTTTGGGTAAAGTGTTACATTAGTTTTGACAGTTTAACAAATTGAGTTTTCCCAATACTCAAAAAGACCTTTTATGATTTTTCTATTTTGCTGTCATTCTTTTTTTGCCTTCAGAATAAAACATTAATTCAGAAGTAGTTTCAATAATACAATTCTGAATATTTTTAAAAAAGTAGATTATAAGTACAAGCCATTTTTATTTATCCAAGGCTTAAATTGTCAAATTTAAAAAAAAAAAGATTGATTGGTCCTGTTGTTGTTACATACAATTGCTTACTTGACCATTTGTTTGATTTCAGCAATGATATATAAAACTTTTTCATATTAATAAGTTGTATCTAATTTTGCATCTGTGATCATTTTAAGTAGAAATTTTGGTTCACCATTTAAGAATTTTACCATGATGCCTAATACTGTTTTTGCTAATCTCTCAGAATTTTTAGCTAAACCAAATAAATTTCTTCCATGATACTGTCGAATATTTAGCATAAACTTCAACTAAAGAATACACTCTTTCTGATTCTGTAAATTTAAAAAAAAGGTTTCACTAAGAAAATTTAAGTCCCCACTCTAAGATTTTTGATGTCAGTTGATGATGTTCACACTGGATAACTTAAAATCATCGTAAAGTCATATATGTAATGACTGAGATGAAGCAAATATTAAAATGCCCTGATAAGAATACACTTTTTCTGATTCCCAGAAATTTAAAAAAAAAATAATTACCAAGAAAATTTAAGTCCTCTAATTTCACATTTTGACAAAGCTGATGATGTTCTCACACTGGATAACTTAAATCATCAGAAAGTCATATATGTAATGACTGAGATGAAGCAAAATATTAAAATGCCCTGATAAGAATACACTTTTCTGATTCCCAGAAATTTAAAAAATAATTACCAAGAAAATTTAAGTCCTCTAATTTTAAGATTTTTTGATGTCAAAGCTGATGATGTTCTCACACTGGATAACTTAAAATCATCGTAAAGTCATATGTAATGACTGAGATGAAGCAAAATATTAAAATGCCCCCGATAAGAATACCTTTTCATCTCAGAAATTTAAAAAAAATACTACCAAGAAAATTTAAGTCCTCTAATTTTAAGATTTTTGATGTCAAAGCTGATGATGTTCTCACACTGGATAACTTAAAATCATCGTAAAGTCATATATGCAATGACTGAGATGAAGCAAAATATTAAATGCCCTGATAAGAATACACTTTTTCTCTGATTCCCGTGAAATTTAAAAAAAAATACACAAGAAAAAATTTAAGTCCTCTAATTTAAGATTTTTGATGTCAAAGCTGATGATGTTCACACTGGATAACTTAAAATCATCGCGAAAGTCATATATGTAATGACTGAGATGAAGCAAAATATTAAAATGCCTCTATAATGTATACTTTTTCTCTGGATTCCAGAAATTTAAAAAAAAATACTTACCAAGAAAATTTAGTCCCTAATTTTAAGATTTTGATGTCAAAGCTGATGATGTTCTCACACTGGATAACTTAAAATCATCGTAAAGTCATATATGTAATGACTGAGATGAAGCAAAAATATTAAAATGCCCTGATAAGAATACACTTTTTCTGATTCAGAAATTTAAAAAAAATACTACCAAGAAAATTAAGTCCTCTAATTTTAAGATTTTGATGTCAAAGCTGATGATGTTCTCACACTGATAACTTAAAATCATCGTAAAGTCATATATGTAATGACTGAGATGAAGCAAAATATTAAAATGCCCTGATAAGAATACACTTTTTCTGATTCCCAGAAATTTAAAAAAATACTCACTAGTTGTTTAAGTCCTCTAATTTTAAGATTTTTGATGTCAAAGCTGATGATGTTCTCACACTGATAATCCTAGCAATCATCGTAAAGTCATATATGTAATGACTGAGATGAAGCAAAATATTAAAATGCCCTGATAAGAATACACTTCTTCTGGATCTCAGAAATTTAAAAAAAAATACTACCAAGAAAATTTAAGTCCTCTAATTTTAAGATTTTTGATGTCAAAGCTGATGATGTTCTCACACTGGATAACTTAAAATCATCGTGGGTTACATATGTAATGACTGAGATGAAGCAAAATACAAATGCCCTGATAAGAATACACTTTTCTGGATTCCCAGAAATTTAAAAAAAATACTACCAAGAAAATTTAAGTCCTCTAATTTTAAGATTTTTGATGTCAAAGCTGATGATGTTCTCAAAATACTGGATAACTTTAAAAATCATCGTAAAGTCATATATGTAATGACTGAGATGAAGCAAAATATTAAAATGCCCTGATAAGAATACACTTTTTCTGATTCCTAGAAATTTAAAAAATACTACCAAGAAAATTTAGTCCTAATTTTAAGATTTTGATGTCAAAGCTGATGATGTTCACACTGGATAACTTAAAATCATCGTAAAGTCATATATGTAATGACTGAGATGAAGCAAAATATTAAAATGCCCTGATAAGAATACACTCTTTCTGATTCCCAGAAATTTAAAATACCAAGAAAATTTAAGTCCTCTAATTCTTAAGATTTTTGATGTCAAAGCTGATGATGTTCTCACACTGGATAACTTAAAACACCGTGAAGTCATAGAAATAGACTAGTATGAAGCAAAATATTAAAATGCCCTGATAAGAATACACTTTTTCTCTGATTCCCAGAAATTTAAAAATACTACCAAGAAAATTTGAGTCCCTCTAATTTTAAGATTTTTGATGTCAAAGCTGATGATGTTCTCACACTGGATAACTTTGTAATCATCGAAGTCATATGTTTTTAATGACTTGAGATGAAGCAAAATATTAAAATGCCCTGATAAGAATACACTTTTTTCTATCTCTAAAATTTAAAAAATACTACCAAGAAAATTTAAGTCCTCTTAATTTTAAGATTTCGAATGTCAAAGCTGATGATGTTCTCACACTGGATAACTTAATCATCAGAAGTCATATATGTAATGATTCGAGATGAAGCAAAATATTAAAATGCCCTGATAAGAATACACTTTTCTCATTCAGAAATTTAAAGTAAAAAAATACTACCAAGAAAATTTAAGTCCTCTAATTTTAAGATTTTGATGTCAAAGCTGATGATGTCTTCACACTGGATAACTTAAAATTTATCAAAATGTCATATATGTAATGACTGAGATGAAGCAAAATATTAAAATGCCCTGATAAGAATACACTTTTCTGATTCCCAGAAATTTAAAAAAAATACTACCAAGAAAATTTAAGTCCTCTAATTTTAAGATTTGACGTCAAAGCTGATGATGTTCTCACACTGGATAACTTAATCATCAGAAGTCATATATGTAATGACTGAGATGAAGCAAAAATATTAAAATGCCCTTGATAAGAATACACTTTTTTTTCATTCTAGAAATTTAAAAAAAATACTACCAAGAAAATTTAAGTCCTCTAATTCTTAAGATTTCATGTCAAAGCTTCTCGATGATGTTCTCACACTGGATAACTTGAACGTAAAGTCATATATGTAATGACTGAGATGAAGCAAAATATTAAAATGCCCTGATAAGAATACACTTTCTGATTCCCAGAAATTTAAAAAATACTACCAAGAAAATTTTAAGTCCTCTAATTTTAAAAAAGATTTTGATGTCAAAGCTGATGATGTTCTCACACTGGATAACTTAAAATCATCCTAAAGTCATATATGTAATGACTGAGATGAAGCAAAATATTAAAATGCCCTGATAATACACTTTTTCTGATTCTAGAAATTTAAAAAAAATACTACCAAGAAATTTCTAAGTCCTCTAATTTAAGATTTTGATGTCAAAGCTGATGATGTTCACACTGGATAACTTAAAATCATCGTAAAGTCATATATGTAATGATCTGAGATGAAGCAAAATATTGAAAATGCCCTGATAAGAATACACTTTTTCTGATTCCCAGAAATTTAAAAAAATACAAATACTAAGAAATTTAAAGTCCTCTAATTTTAAGATTTTTGATGTCAAAGCTGATGATGTTCTCACACTGGATAACTTAAAATCATCTAGAAGTCATATATGTAATGACTGAGATGAAGCAAAATATTAAAATGCCCTGATAAGAATACACTTTTTCTGATTCCCAGAAATTTGGGAAAAAAATACTACCAAGAAAATTTTAAGTCCTCTAATTTTGTGGTGATTTTGATGTCAAAGCTGATGATGTTCTCACACTGGATAACTTAAAATCTCCAGAAAAGTCATATATGTAATGACTGAGATTAGCAAAATATTAAAATGCCCTGATAAGAATACACTTTTCTGATCTCAGAAATTTAAAAAATACTACCAAGAAAATTTAAGTCCTCTAATTTTTAAGATTTTTGATGTCAAAGCTGATGATGTTCTCACACTGGATAACTTAAAATCATCGTAAAGTCATATATGCATGACTGAAGATGAAGCAAAATATTAAAATGCCTGATAAGAATACACTTTTCTGATTCCTGTAGAAATTTAAAAAAAATACTACCAAGAAAATTTAAGTCCTCTAATTTTAAGATTTTTGATGTCAAAGCTGATGATGTTCTCACACTGGATAACTTAAAATCATCCTAAAGTCATATAGACACTGAGATGGAATAAAATATTAAAATGCCCTGATAAGAATACACTTTTTCTGGATTCCCAGAAATTTAAAAAAATACTACCAAGAAAATTTAAGTCCTCTAATTTTAAGATTTTGATGTCAAAGCTGATGATGTTCTCACACTGATAACTTAAAATCATCCTAAAGTCATATATGTAATGACTGAGATGAAGCAAAATATTAAAATGCCCTGATAAGAATACACTTTTTCTGATTCCCAGAAATTTAAAAAAAAATACTACCAAGAAAATTTAAGTCCTCTAATTTTAAGATTTGATGTCAAAGCTGATGATGTTCTCTACACTGGATAACTTAAAATCATCCTAAAGTCATATATGTAATGACTGAGATGGAAGGTATTATTAAATGCCCTGATAAGAATACACTTTTTCTGATTCCTAGAAATTTAAAAAATACTACCAAGAAAATTTGGCTCCTAATTTTAAGATTTTGATGTCAAAGCTGATGATGTTCTCACACTGGATAACTTAAAATCATCCTAAAAGTCATATGCAATGACTGAGATGAAGCAAAATATTAAAAATGCCCTGATAAGAATACACTTTTTCTGATTCCCAGAAATTTAAAAATACTACCAAGAAAATTAAGTCCTCTAATTTTAAGATTTTGATGTCAAAGCTGATGATGTTCCTCACACTGGATAACTTAAAATCATCCTAAAGTCATATATGTAATGACTGAGATGAAGCAAAATATTAAAAATGCCCTGATAAGAATACACTTTTTCTGGATTCCCAGAAATTTAAAAAAAAAATACTACCAAGAAAATTTTAAGTCCTCAATTTTAAGATTTTTTTGATGTCAAAGCTGATGATGTTCTCACACTGGATAACTTAAAATCAGCCTAAAGTCATACATAATGACTGAGATGAGCTAAAACATTGGTAATGCCCTGAGTTTACATCTTTTCTGATTCCAGAATTTAAAAAAAGCTCACCAAAGGTAAATTTAAAGTCCTCAATTTAAGATTTTGATGTCAGTGCTGATATGTTTCATTAATTGGATAAATCAAAATCAATCCTAAAGTCATATATGCAATGACTGACAGCTAAAATATTAAAATGCCCTGATAAGAATACACTTTTTCTGATTCCCAGAAATTTAAAAAATACTACTAAGAAAATTTAAGTCCTCTAATTTTAAGATTTTTGATGTCAAAGCTGATGATGTTCTCACACTGATAACTTAAAATCATCCTAAAGTCATATATGTAATGACTGAGATGAAGCAAAATATTAAAAGCCCTGATAAGAATACACTTTTTTCTGATTCCCAAAATTTAAAAAAATACTAACAAGAAAATTTAAGTCCCCTAATTTTAAGATTTTTGATGTCAAAGCTGATGATGTTCCTCACACTGGATAACTTTAAAAATCATCCTAAAGTCATATGTAATGACTGAGATGAAGCAAAATATTAAAATGCCCTGATAAGAATACACTTTTCTGATTCTGAAATTTAAAAAAAAATACTACCAAGAAAATTTAAGTCCACTCTAAGATATTTTTGATGTCAAAGCTGATGATGTTCTCACACTGGATAACTTAAAATCATCCTAAAGTCATACATGCAAGTGACTAGAAGATGAAGCAAAATATTAAAATGCCCTGATAAGAATACACTTCTTCTGATTCCAGAAATTTAAAAAATACTACCAAGTAAATGGAGTCCTTTAATTTTAAGATTTTTGATGTCAAAGCTGATGATGTTCTCACAATTGATAACTTAAAATCATCCTAAAGTCATATATGTAATGACTGAGATGAAGCAAAATATTAAAATGCCCTGATAAGAATACACTTCTTTCTGATTCCTAGAAATTTAAAAAATACTACCAAGAAAATTTAAGTCCTCTAATTTTAAGATTTTTGATGTCAAAGCTGATGATGCTCCTACACTGGATAACTTAAAATCATCGTAAAGTCATATATGTAATGACTGAGATGAAGCAAAATATTAAAATGCCCTGATAAGAATACACTTTTTCTGATTCCAGAAATTTAAAAAAAATACTACCAAGAAAATTTAAGTCCTCTAATTTTAAGATTTTGATGTCAGTTTCGGATGATGTTCTCACACTGGATAACTGTAATCATCGTAAAGTCATATATGTAATGACTGACATGAAGCAAAATATTAAAATGCCCTGATAAGAATACACTTTTTCTGATTCCCAGAAATTTAAAAAATACTACCAAGAAAATTTAAGTCCTCTAATTCTTAAAAGATTTTGATGTCAAAGCTGATGATGTTCTCACATCTGATAACTTAAAATCATCCTAAAGTCATATATGTAATGACTGAGATGAAGCAAATATTAAAATGCCCTGATAAGAATACACTTTTTCTGGATTCCCAGAAATTTAAAATACTAAGAAAATTTAAGTCCTCTAATTTAAGATTTTGATGTCAAAGCTGATGATGTTCTCACACTGGATAACTTAAAATCATCCTAAAGTCATATATGTAATGACTGAGATGAAGCAAAATATTAAAATGCCCTTATAAGAATACACTTTTTCTGATTCCCAGAAATTCAAAAAAATACTACCAAGAAAATTTAAGTCCTAATTTTAAGATTTTGATGTCAAAAGCTGATGATAAAAATTCTCTACACTGGATAACTTAAAATCATCGTAAAGTCATATATGTAATGACTGGAGATGAAGCAAAATATTAAAATGCCCTGATAAGAATATCGGAATCAGAATCTTTCGTCCCAGTTCATTGTGGTGACATTACATTCATATGTTCTTTAAATATTTTTTCTTATCAACTTTTAAGTTACTAAGAAAATGACTTACTTCATTGATTTGTGACCAATGCTAAAACATTTATAATCACATTTTTTGAAAGAGAAAAATTGGTTGTGTTTATACTAGCATGGTAACATTTTCATTAAAGTCATTGAATATCTCCAGTGGAAAAAACTTATGGCCATATCACATTGAATACACCAGTTCTCGTTCGATCATCAAAGTTAAGCAACGTTGAGCCTGGTCAGTATTTAGAAGGGTGACTGCTTGGGAGTACCAGGTGCTGTAAGCGTTTGGTGACGGATGTGCATTGTGGTGCAGTGGATATTGGCTCAGACAGAGAAATCGGTGAGCCGAGTTCGAATTCCAGTTGAATACCCTGCATTCACTTAAGCAATGGTACCTTTGGGAAAGGTATTAATCCGTCCCTTCCCTCCAATTATGAGTTAAATAACAGGGTAGGACTTGGGAACCCTGCCCTTAAAACAAATCCCAATGAATCTTGATACTCGAAAAGAAAAAAGTATTACTAGACTAGACACAAAAACTTATATAAAAACTACAATAAATTGTTGAAAAAAATAGGTATTACCAGCAATAAATAAATTAAAAAAAAATAGTTGGCAATAAATGACCCACTGAGGTTGATATGCCATAAAACAACCAACCAACCAAATTATCTAGATTTGATGAACAACTGATTGTTTGATTTATAATATGTAACTGCTGACAAAAATCCTGTTGATTCTAAAATTGCGGATTTTGTTCTTATCTAGGAACTATTCCTACTCATTTTGCACAGAAGCAGAAGTTTTATTTGTTGTTCTTGGTTTTGGTTGAGGACATGGTAATACACTGGATGGCAAATGATAAAATACTGATGGTTGATTTCTGGGTTGTACTTTTTTTTCTAATAACCACTGTTAAAATCAAATGAAAAATGCTTTTCACAAACAACAGTGTTTGGTTTATCAGGTGGTGTTGTCATGGGGTATTGCCTTTAGCGATTGTTCTTGCTCATTCTGATTTTGGGAAGATGAAATACACAAACATTAATTTGGTCATCAAAGTTACCATGATAATTTATACAGTACTTTTTCACCATTTTTGGAATACTGAAATTACAAAATATTAACTAAAATATTTGTTATGGTAATTTACCCATGCACAGTTGAACTCTTACAAACTATAAATAATCAGCAGTTTCTGCTTTGTGCTGAACAGACAGAGGTCTATTCCAGAAGAGAGTCCTGACTGCCAGACCAGTACAGTCACACTGGTGATCTTCTCATGTTGTATCTGTTTGTACTACTGTTTCTTGTTAATATATTTAACTCTATTCCTTCCTTGTGTTGTTACTTCTGGCTCCTAACCAGGCCACAACAAATTGGTGACAAAGACTCTTGAGAACCTCAAAAGGACTGTCAAAAATGGCAATATTGGTTCAACACTGGATGCACAGAATTCAATCTTTCATCACACTTTGTTCTATTAAACAATACTTAGAAATTTGGAAAAAAAATCTTACAAAAAAAGTTCCATTTTCATTACACTTTGTTCTACTCAACAGTACTTCATAATCCAGAAAAGAAAATCAAGTGAAAAAAGGAAAGTGTAACTAACTTACATTAAACTTTAATGTGAGCCATGAAACTAAAAGAATTCATGTTTTTCGTGAGGAAAAAATGCACTTTTGATTCCTTGAGTGAGTAAGAAATTAAGTTATTTTTTTTCACTTTAATTAGCTTTTTACTTTGGTTTTCTAAAGTTTTTTTTTTATAATTATATTCGGTTTAATCCTAAAAGAAAGACATGGATGAATTTAAATTCCCATGCTCGAATTTCTTAAGTTCAAACTTGAACAGGAAAACTAACGGAAACTTAAATGGTTAGAGGAACAACTTGAAATGCGAAAGCAAACTGAAAAAGAACAGCTGAAATTTAAAAAACATAGACATAAAAAACTTGAAGAAATTCTACTTCAAACACAACAACAGCAGCAAAGAAATTTGCTTGAACTGGCAAACAGTGGACAAATTAGTGCAAATAAAATTGCATTCTCACAAAACATGATCTGGAGTGCAATAGACATTTTTACATATTCTCTGGACAAGGATATAACTTTCACCTCTTATTTTAAAAGATTCAAAGATGTAGACACCAGAGATTGCATAAATTGGTCAGACTCTGAGAAAGTTCGCCTTCTTTTTTGAAAACTGGGCACCACAGAGCACACCAAATTTGTGAACTACCCCGTAAAAGAAGTGAATTGACATTTATGGAAGCTGTTAAACTTCTTACAGAACTTTAGTCCTAAAACTTCACTCTTTCATAAGTGATGGTAGTGTGTGAATTTAACCAGAAAAGATAGTGAAGATTACATTAGCGTCAGACGTGAACAAACACTGTGATGATTTCAAACTGTCAGAATTGACTGTGAATAATTTCAAGTGTCTGATATTTGTTCAGGGACTTGTTTCAGCTAAAAATGCTGAAATTAGACATAGAGTTCTAAATAAATTGGAAAATGAGCCCAACCTTACTCTCTAACAAATAGCAGAAGACTATCAGAGGTTTGTATGCACACGCTAAGATTTGAAAAATATCGAGGAATCTAGCATAGCACACATAAGAAAAGTTCACAAAAAACAAACTATTTAATTCTCCCTCTAAATCAAACCAATCATAAAAGGAACAAAAAAACTTGCCTCCTAACCCATGTTATGGTTGTGAGCCACTACATTGCATATCAGGACTGCCCTTACTGGAATAAAAAATGTCTAAATTGTAGCTGTGTTGGATATTAAAGCTCACATTGTCAAGCAAGAAAAAGGTCAATAGTTGAGTAAAAAACACAAAATCAGATGAACATATTGGGTTAAACATCAGACAATATGTGCAAGTACAAATCCGAAATAAAAATATTAAGCTACAGTTGGATTCTGGTTCAGATTTAACAATCATAATTCTACACACTTGGAAAAATGTTGGGAAAACCAAACTTGCTAAGAACTAATAAGATGGCCAGGTCCATGACAGGGAAGAAAATTAAATTTATGGGAGAACTTATCACTGACGTAACTTTTCAAGGCAAAAAAATACAGAAAATTTATTTTGGCAATAAGTCAGTGAGGAAATTAAAGTTGTGGGACATGCCAAATTAATTAATTTTGCCAAAAAACTCAAAAAACTGACCACCAAGGCAAATAATCTGATAAGAAATTTAAAAGAAACTTTTCCAGAAGTTTTTTTCTAGGGGCCTTGGTTAGTGTAATAAGATGATGGCAAAATTCGAGTTAAAAGATGATATCCAGGAAATGTGTCTATTGCCTCATTACTAAAAGTAAATGAAGAACTCAACAGACTAGAAAAAATCAGTGTCTTATCAAAAATTGGGTGCAGTCGATGGGCTTCACCAACTGTCTATGTTGAAGAAGAAGTCAAACAAGATCCGGGTCTGCGCCAATTTCTTGATGAGGCTTAATGCAGCACTCAATGACTATTGTTATTCTTTACCTAGACTGGAAGAAATTTTCATTAAATTCAATGGAAGGAAATTTTTTTTTCAAAAACTGACCTCAGTATTCTTCAAATACCAGTGTAAGAAGAATGTTCTAAGTTGCTCTGTATAAGCACCCATCATGGGTTGTACAAGTTTGAAGTGATACATACTATGCTGAGTGACATTGACTGTTAAATGAAGTTTTGAAAAAAAGACAAGAACTGGGAGTGGATACTTAAATGCCAAGAAGCATTCATCAAAATAAAGGAACTCTTGATGTCGGACTTGTTTCTCACCCACTATATTTGTAACATACAACATGTGTTAGCACGTGAAATACCCTGTCTTCATCAGCCGCCGACGAGGGATGATGTCACGGTTTTGGTGGCTATGGCAGCACCGCCATCCCTGGCACCACCAGCAGCGTTTGCCACCAGGCAGGGTATGAAGATAAACTTATTGATTGTCCCTCTTGTATATTCTCATAAAGTAGTAAATAAAACAATCGTTCCTCTTTGCAGTTTGTAACGGCAATGAAATTTTCTGAACGCGTTTGCCATTATTAATGTGCCCGTGAAAGAAGAAAAAAAAAACAAACATTATAAATATCTCATTTGCGCATATTAAATCATGATGTTGCGTGAATTTTGTTCACTTCTTGTTTTGATTTCTACCAAATCCAACTTGACACGTTCTGTACTGTTGTTTGAATGCGGTGCAAAGCACTTTTTAAACCACAGTGATGCCTATTTTAGAAAGGAAAGAAATAACTGAATGTCCCAGAAACCCACGACACCCAACCTCAATAGGCATCACGTTACACCTGCAACCATTGTCCACACATTCGGCACGCAGTGACTCATATCGGTTTTTCTTTAGCTCATGCATCCAGACCTAGACATTACTGTTGTATTATGTATAGGATGCCAGATGTATTTCACAAGCCAATAGCTCATGCCTCAAGAATGCTTCTTGAACACTTTGCCAAAGTATTCAAGGCTATTATCAATGCTGAAATGATTCAACTTCTCAAATCCAACAACCTATGTTCTAATAAGCAGTGTGGTTTCCGCTTTGTCAGGTCCACTGGTGATGTGCTAACAGCCATCTCTGAATACATATATCAGGCCCTTGATAAAAACGGCAAAGCCCAGGTTATTGCCCTAAATATCTTGAAAGCTACAGGACTGTGGCATAACAGGATGATCATTCAATTTTATCCAGTTGTTCCTGTCAATTCGTAAAATGACTGTTGTTCTGAATGGGCATACTTTCAAAACTTTTCATGTGAACATGGGTGTCCCTCAAGGCTCTATACAAGATCCTATGCTCCTTCCTGATGTAGTCAATTACCAAATTGGATTCTATGCTGATGACACTACCATCTACTCCCGTCTCAATAATGAAATCTACCAGGGCTGACAAAGTAGACTTTGCCTCTTCTCTTGGAAAGGACCTCCAATCTGGAATGGATTGGATTAAGAAATGGCTTGTAAATTTTTATGCTTTCAAAATGAAGCTGTTTTCATTTAACCACCACAGAGAAGCTTTCCTACCTTCCATTAATATGGGTCACACTAGCCTTCCTGAAAACAATACACTGTGCCTCTTAGCCTCACTCTCTCAGCCAATCTCAAGTGGAATGAATACATTGAATCAATAGCTAAATCCATTCTATAAAGGTTGGGTCACAGTGAAGTTTTTCTCATCCGAATCCATCTTGTACATTAACAAATCTAGCATTCATCCGTGCATTTAATATACTGTTGCCATATCTGATTGGGTGCTCCGACTGTTTTTTTCAGAGTTCTCAACAAAATACAAAGGAAGATCTGCATCCTCACTGACAGAACATGGCTTTTTTTGTTTTTTCTATAAGTATTTTCATGACTTCTGCTCTGACAAGCTTCATTCCATGGTGCCCTGCTCTCATGAATTTACTCATACGACTACATTGGCAACTAGGTGCCACCCTTTTACCATCAAAATAATCAAATTCTACTTCTACTGTTACAGTTTTTCTTGCACTTTTTGCCAGTCAAACTTCCTTCCCCATGCTTGCTTCCCTGATACCTACAATCTCCAAAATCTTTCATGTAAAATCAATTGCTATCTTCTATCTCCTTGACTCCCATCTTTCTCTTATTTTTTTTTTTTTACAACATCACCTGTACTGTTTTCTTTTTTGTCTTCTTCCTCCTTTCATTGTAAACCCTGATGCACCAATGGCAGTACTACCTTGCTTGGGGTGAAGTGAATAAAAAAATATAGAAAAATACCTGTTATGCTTTAACAATATATTATTGATAAAAAAATTAATTTTATACTTAATAGGGTCATTATTTTAAAAAATTGAGAAAAATATTAAATTTAAATTAACTTTGTGATAAAATTCTTAACAGCACTTGTGAATTTTGCACAACAAAAAGTTTGTTTAGAAATAAAATATGAAAGTTCAAATAAAATAAATAACATACTTCAGTATCTTCAATAATAAATTTAAGTTAGTCCAATGGTAAAACATAAAAATTATTTAAAAAAATAAATTCTGAAGATTCTTGCTGAAGAAAAGCTTTGAAGCTACTAAATTAATGAAATGCTCTCTCCATCTTCACCAGGTAGAAAACTTGTAGCCTATCATTAAAAATATATAAGATAAGATTCAAGCAATGAAGATCTTTAGAAAGAAAAAAAATGTTACAAGAAATATTGAATTTGAAATATTAAAAATTTAGCAAACTCACTGGATGAAAGATTGATAATGGTTGTATGGATTCTGAAGTAGTCTATATAAACAAAATAATGAAATCTATTTAGAGACTCAGATCTTATGTTAAAGAAATGTTTCTACGGCCTATATCTTTTGAACTTGTTTATAAATAGAACTTTATGTTGTACAATAAATTTTGAGAATATTTTTAATAAGGGAAGATATAAGCTAGATGTGTGTTGTGGCACAATGATGGAATGAGAAATTGTAGTGGGATAGGAAATTAAGAATTAAAATCAACCTTCTTCACCTTTACAAAAATTCACAATGACGTGTGAAGTCCTGGTTTTTCCCAAATAGAAAAAGGATTGACCATGTGCTTGAAGAAAAAGTTGAAACCAGATTTTGCAAGTAGGTGTTAAAATGATTTTTGACCAATGGGAGCGACTTGCAAGACCAAAAAGGACTTCATCAGTGTCATTCAGTCAGTCAGATGGGAGCAGCAAGAGAGAAACACACATCTAAAATGTAACTTCAAGTGACCTGGACATTTGTCCTCTTTCTCTTTCCTTCTTGTGTACTGATTTCTTTTACTTCTTTTTCTCCATCCAAAGACATTCCTACTGAATACATACATACTCTTTCAACAATTACTACTATGAATATTGTCTACATTTCTTGATACCCATAACTTTATCATTGAACACGAACTCTACCTTTAACTTCTTAATAATGTTTTTAATTGCATATTAACTTCTACAACTTGTGTTATTCTTTCCTTTTAATAAATTTCTATTTTAACACGAAAAATGTATATTTTATTATTCCACACAATTCCACACATTCCAACCGACAACCAACCTTCTAACAAAAACCTTCTGAGAATTCTTCTGATGATAATTCTGCACAAAACTTGTAAGCTGTAGAGAGTTTGGTTATGTATGACACAAGGCTGAATCAAAGAAACATTAACCATCTCCCTTATGGCTACAAAATCAGAGCTGAGTTTCAGTTCCAGTTGAATTTGTTGCATTCATATACATGCAAATATCCTTGGGAAAGGTACTGACCCATCTCTTTTCCTTCTACTTATGGATTAAACAGCAGGACAGACTGGGTTTTATAGCCTTGGTTGGCAGCTAGTCTACTGCAGAAAGGATGTGAAACCTACTGCAGTAAAATATTCTGCCTAGTCAATCATGGATTGAAAGTGGCATGATCACCATGACACTTAACTGACTTATTATAAGCTACATATAAATATAAGTACATTCTAAAACCCTTAGGAACATTGATTGGTTCACCCTGGAACACTAACTATCGATTAAAGTTAAACCACTACTAACCATGAGTATATCATACCCGATTTTGAATTGACTAGCTTGTACTCCTCGCTCTTTTCTAATTAATCTTTATACATTTATGTAACCCCCTGCACATCAGTGGCGTTTCCACCTTGCTTGGGGTGAAATGATTAAAAAAAAAATTATATCAAAAACATTAAATATAAATCTTTATTTGAAATATTTTACATGCAGGCACTTCAAGATTTGTACTTTGAGTTAACATTAATAGGAACTGAAAAACATATTATTTAGGTAAGAAAATCAGGGACTGAAAATTCAATTAAATTGTAATTAATATAGTGTCATTAGTGCTGGGTACTATATACCCATGATTAGTTTTCTCGAGTTAATTTATTTTATTGTGAAAACGTTGACTTTTACCATAAAATCTAACATCTTGTAAATATTAGGTTTCTTTTTTCATTTATTCTTAAAAAAATAAAATACAATTATGTTTTATTAAATTATATATTCACCATTATTTTCAATGACTTGTTGCCACTCATCAGGCAGCTCTTCCATAACTTTTGAGTAAAATTCTACAGGTTTTAGAGAAAAAAAGTTTTCACCATCAAAGCATTTTGCAGTGATCAAAAAAAGTTAATAATCAGTTGGGACAAGGTTAAGTGAAGATGATGGGTGAATCAGAATTGACGAATCAAATTTCAAAATATTTTTTTGTATTCTTCTTCTTGTATGTAGTCTTGCATTTTATGTAAGAAATCAAATTTTTTTCTATTGACAAGTGTAGGACACTTTTGACCAAAGCTCTGTAAACATGTTGCAGCTACAGGATGTATAATTGTACATTTAATGTTTTTTCTGAATTTTAAGAACTGTAAATTCATAATACTACGATGATCCCACCATGTGCACAACATTACCTTTCTCCCTTTGATTTTTGGGATTGATTGTGGAGATTTTTCCTTGCCAATCCAAGATCTGGAGGCCATGGTTGAAGCCGTTGGCAATTTTATTAAACGAATTTACTCTTTAGTATTCCAAGATATTTTTGTTTAATTTTGGTAAATATGTCTATTAAAATGAGATGTCAGTGTTATTTCAATTTTTGCATAATTAAGATGATAATTTATCTATTGCACCCAAAGACACCATAAAATGTTGGTGCCTAGTATTTGTATTATAAACTAACTATTGCTTTGTGCTATTTCCAAAACAAATATTGGTACATAACAGCATACAATACATTTTGTTTTGTGAAACTTTTTTTTTATTGTTCATTGGAGGTACCTTTTAGCATAGTGTGTTTTGCAGAAAATCTGAATAAGACAAAAATGGTGGCACCCACAAGAAATTTCTATTTCCTCTTTATAACCATTTAATTTCAATAAATGTTAATTTCCTGTTTTTTCTGAATTGGGCCAGTGCACCTAAGTAAAAATGCTCTAACAATGAAGCAGTGTAAGCATAAATATTCTGTTCATAATCAAAATTATAATGTTCTACTTTCTGGTTGTGAGTGCATTTGTTACTATAACACAACAAAAACAGTACATCATAGCAAGGATTTTGTGAGGGCAAAACTGCTAAATACTCACTCCAGTTAAAACTGATCTGACTTTTTATGCTTTATACAAAAACTGAAATGCAAATCATATAAATATTAAAAGAGGGGAATATATATGAAATTACAAATTATTGTATAAAATAATGTTGCTTTTATTAATTAAAAATAATTTATATATATTTCAGATCAAATTGTTTTGCAAAATTAACTTTATTTTCCAGATATTATTTGTGCAAAAAAACAAATTCTACCTTTTCCTGTCTTCTGTATTTTTAAAATTTATTTAAATGTTTTGTGGTGTGGAGTTGCAAGGTTAAAAGGAACAATTGATTTACCCAATCCAAGAAGATTAATGTATGATGATAATGATAAAACAAATGGGTAATTTTAACAAAACAAGATGAGGAATTTATTTATGAATTTACGTGCTTGAAGCTGTGTCAGTAGCTCATTTCAGAAAAAGAAATAAGACATTTTTAAAGTCTGTAGTTTTACTGAATTTTCATGAAGAGTAAATGTTCATACAACAGATGAAATAATCTGATACAAAATAAAACTTAAAAATGTTTAAAAGAAATGTGTGAGAGTTTGTTGCTCAGAGAATGAATATACAGTTGCATATGTTCAAAAGTAGATGAAGAGATAGTTTGAAATACTTAGCTTTCATGGATTGTTAAAAAAAGTTCTTTAAAGTATTGTGTGCTTGGTTAAGGCCAACAATATAATGAGTGAGTAATATTTACTGGCAAAAACTTAAACACTGGACACATGAACAGAAACAAAACCTTTCACATGATTTCAGACACTATTTTCTTATTAATTTAAATTTTCTCCTCGTATTAAAAGAAATTTTGTATAGGCTCACTATTTTTTTTTTCTTTCTTTTTCTTGGAGATATATTTTTTATTGTTCTGAAAAGCAATTTCACATAGGCTTGCAAATTTATTTTCATCTTTTTCTCAGCTCACCTGAATTTGAAGGTAGTGAGTAAAGGGAGTTTTTATTATTTTGTACTCACTACAAATGAACACTCCTACTTATCAGAGATAAAAGAAATGCATAAAATTTGAAATGTAATTGGAATTTGGTTAATTACAGAATAATTTTCCCCTATTTATTTATTTGTTAAAAATCATGAAAAATTTTAAAAATGAAGTCATTTTCTAACTTTACCCATTAAATATTGATCTGTTTGTAGAGGGAACACATATTTTGTATAGAAATATTTTCTGACTGCATCTTGATCTAAAATTAGAATTGAAGCTCAAAATATTTCAAAAATTGCTTAGTATTAGAATTATAAAAAAAAAATTAAAAAATCATGTAGAGAAATCAATGCAAGTTCAAAAAGAACACATCAATTTTTTTTCACCTGAATGAATTCCAAAAGTTTTAGTTTAATTGGCTTCTTTTTAGCTGAGAACTGAAGTTTGAAACAAATGGGTTGAAAACGTCATAAGATATAATGGGTCATTACAAAACATGAAAGAAAGCACACTTGAACAAACACACACTTTCAAAAGATTAAATTTTCAAAATATTTTATTCTCCTAAGGTTTTCACTGATTCCCATTTTGGATTCGTTTGATGTGAAATTTTTAATTTCTACTGAATAATGTCCATTCCTGTCCCATGTATTCATTTTTATTTGAAAACGCTTGTTCTCCATAATCTTTTAGTTTAATTATTTAGGATTATCTTTTTGGTTTTCATTGCTGTCAGGTTTTGTTTGTTTTCTTTTTTCTTACACATAAAAAACATACAAAGTTTAAAGAATTGATATAAATGTGGATGTCACGTGTGGAAAAATCGTTATTTGAATTTTGCTTTTATTGCAGAACTGAAGCTCATTTTATTTTTATCCTCAACTGTTCAACTTTTATCTTGGTATAAACTAACATTTGCCTGATTGATCTGAAGAGAATTTGATTTGGTATTATGATTCCATCTAGTTCTGCCATTCAAATTCTGTCACTCTACAAGTGCTACCGGTACCATATAATCTGGTACTACTTACTGAATGATTGGATCATTAATGACCAAATGGATTCCCCTATCAGGCTTTTTTTTTTTTTTTTTGGTATAGATGGTGGCTAGACACTCAACAGGTTTAAAAACAAGACATGTTAAAGGTTGAATGAACCTTCTTGTAGGGACAGCAGCCATCAAGTACAATAGGTTAGACTGGGCTCCCTACAGTCAGTGGGGTGATGACACATCATCACTGGGTGAAAGGTTTCTTAAACTGAAGTCAGTGACCAAGGTGGAGGTGTTCTTTTAATGAAATCAATGGCCAAAAGTGAGCCTTCAAGTTGGAAAACATTGGATGTGGTTTGCAAAGAAATCATCTGAAATTCATATTTATAAAATAAATTTATAGTTGGATCTTTAGTGACTAAACTTGTTCCCCCTCTAAGATTTTCTGATGAGGAGGTTGGCTAGACATTCAACAGAATTAAAATAAGACATGTCAAAAATTGAATGAACCCTCTTGTAGTGACAGCAGCCATTTAGTACAATAGCATAGACTAGGCTCTATAGCTATGTATGTAACTAGTGCCATGATGAGATGGCATCACTGGGTAAAAGGCTTCCTTGATTGAAATCAATGACCAGGGAAGAAGGTCCCCCACCAATAGAATCAATGTGTCCATGACTAAGATGAGTCTTTATGATGGAGAACATTGACTATGGTCTTACTTGAAGAGGGATGGCCTGTACCAGGTCTATCTGCCCAACATAAAACTTGATATACATGAATGAATACTTCTCCAGCTTTGAACTTAGATATATAAAAGAACTGCTCAGACGCTATGCTGTGCAGTGACCCTATGACCACATCCAGTCATGACACTGATGATGTTGAAGAGAGAATATGTGATTATAGTATATTTTCTGTTTACTCTTTTCCACTCACAAAAAAAAAACTTTCCTTTTTTTTTTTTTTCTTTTCTGTCAATGTCTTCGTTTAATCATGCCCTGTCTTTTTTTATTTTCAAGTTTTCCTACTTTCAATAAAAATAAATTTAAAATTAGTCTTTTTTGTAATGATCTGGTTTGGTTTAGTTTAGTTTATGATAAATCAGCCCATCGGGGCATTTAATGCCTAAATTTAATATTTTTTTCTAAATAAAGTCTTGTATTTAAAGAGTCAAAAAAATTTATTTTCCATAGTGAGTCTACTGTTTGTTACGGTTATATATTTTTTTTAATTCTATGTTTAAAATCCGCTTAAGTTCTTTCAGAAACTGGAATATGTAAAGTGAATCAGTATTTTGAAAAAGTTCTTTTAAGTTTTGTTGGTTGGCAATATTTTAAATGGGTTGAATTAAAATTGGTGCATTCTGTCAGTATGTGTTTTATAGTGAATTGACTCTTGGCATACTGCATATATCAGAGGATTTTCCTTTATTAGGATATACAAGTGGGTTATGGTAGTATTCCAATATAGTGCCTGGACATAATCTCCTCCCCTCTAGTTTAGTGTTTCTGATGCCATTCTCCTAGAGTTAGTTTAATTTTGAACAGTTTATTGTCTGGGTTCCATAAGTTTTGCCACACCGATTTAAACATTTTACTATAAATAGGTACTGTTAGTCATTTTAATATACAAAAATGTATTACTGATATTTTGTTTATAAAAATGTATTTCTGTACTTTCATAGTGTTTGGGGTGTATTATTTTCTCATAGCTAAGGCCCTAACAGAGGCAACCACCCCTGGTCAGGGTGGACATGGAAACAACAGAAATTAAGAGGTGTTATTATATTACTCAAGCCTCCAATCTCCATATCTGTATAAAGAAGAATGCTAAACAGTTTTGCAAGTCAAGTGTTTGAGTGCAAACTATTATTAAAAGGAATAAAAAATCAAGTATTTATGTATTATTTTTATCATTTAAAATTGGCAGCTTTCACCATGTTCACATGGATTTATATACCAGCCACCACTTCTACTTCCTCAGTTTCTTTTCTCACAGTTCCCGCCTGTGGAACTCCCTTTTGTGTACTTCCCTTATGGCTACAATCTCCGGGAATTTAAATGCAATGTCAATTCCCATCTATTATCCACTTGACTCCAGTCCTTCTCTCGTCCTTTCTACATCACCCCATTGTTCTTTTTCTTTCTCACTCTACCTTCACAACTGTCATCACACCAGCATTCCCATCCTGTTCTTGCCCTTTCTCTGACACCCCCTGTAACCAGTTCATTTTTCTCTTCACTCTTCTCGTGCTTAAACTTTCACTCTTCTTGTATGTTCTTCTCTGTGCACCAGTGGTGGTATCGCCTTGCTTGCGGTGAAGCAATTAAAAAAAAAAAAAATCAAAAAGTATTTAGTCATCGTCTTTGTCTATTACTAAAATGAAATTTTAATGTTAGAAAGTATGAACGCAAATAATGGCCATGAATGTCATTATCAGTTATTTTTTTCTTTATAAATAGAAATATGGCTTGCAGTTGCAAATCTTGCATGGAGATTAAGTGGGAGAGTCTTTTGTGATTGATTAGCTTTTCTCCGCAGGTTGGCTTCCCAAGTTATGTGACAAGACAAGAGACCTCAATTAAGAAAGATTTTTGATTGCAAGATGATTTAAAATAAATGTAACTGAGTTAACATTAAAGTAACAGGAAGAAGGATAGTGTCTGATTCTTTTCTGACGAGTGTCTTTCACTGGTGCCCCAAGCACATGTATTTACTCATGATACTAGATTGGCAGCCTTGTACCATCAAAATAGAGAAATGTACCTGCCACTTCTACTTTTTCAGTTTCTTTTCTTGCACTTCCTGTCCACTGAACAAAATTCCAAAAAGAAATTTCAATTGTCACAGCATATTCCATTCTAGGAATAGGTGGGGAGTAGAGTTATTGGTGCAGAAAATGTAATTGGTAGTTTGAGTTTTAAAATTTATTTTAGACTGTTAGATTATCTATTAATAATAGAATGAATTGTCTCTTCCCTCCAGTTATGGGTTAAATAATAGGACAGATTGGGTTCTATAGTCTTGGCTAGCAACTAGTCTATTGCAGAAACCAATGGCAACCTACTGTAGCATAATTTTCTGCCGGTCAGTCAGGTCTTTTTTGAGACATGATCACCCAAAGCGTGTTTACATATGGCATTTAGCTGACTGAATTCATTCTATGCTAAAGTCCTTGAAAAAATCATGAATCCATTTCTTCTCCATACAATTTGTGGGTAAAATAATACAGCAGACTGCAATTTTTAGCCTTTAGAGAGCAACCAGTCTAAAAGAAAGTCAACTCTGAATTCAAAGCCATGGAGAAGACAACTCTGCTATCTTTCTCATGAATGATCATTGAAACTCGCAGTTGATCAAGTAAATGGTTGCTGCTTTTTCTTTTTGTATGGAACTAAGGTGAAACATGAAAATATTTAAAGTTATACATACATGAATATATGAGAGAGATACAACCCAAAAAATACTATAATATTTATTATTTTGCAAGCATCCTATGAATTACTTAATATTACCTTTCTTGTATAGAGTTTGGGATTACTTTAATTATTGTTGTTGATCTATCTTTTTATCGATTGTATTTTTTCTTTTAATCAATTTCACGCTATGCAAAGTAGTAAAGTCACTAAAACAGAAGGGGTTACTGAATGTGGAAGAATTAGAAACAGAAACATTAATGCATGGGAACAAAATTACTAATGAGATAATTGCATTTAATTGATATTGCATTTAAACTTTGGAAGATAAAATTTGGCTGGAAAGCACAGAACTGGAAAAAAGTCTCACAAGTGCAAAGTGAAAGAAAAAGAAACTGTTAGCATAGAATTTATTGCTACATTTAACCAGCCCAACTGTAAATTGATGAGCTCTCAATGCCAGTCTAGTCAGTCAGTCAAGTGCCATACGTGATACAACCTTGGACGATCATGTCTCAAAAGAGACATGACTGACTGGGCAGAAGATTATCCCGCAGTAGGTTGCCATTACTTTCTGCATTAGACTGTTTGCCAACCAAGGCTATAGAACCCAATCTGTCCTGTTATTTAATCTATAACTGAAAGGAAGTGACGGAGATAATACCTTTCTAAAGGGTATTTGCGCGTAAGTGAATGCAATGAATTCAACTGGAATTCGAACTCGGCTGCTCGATTTCTCATTCCAAGTCAATATCCACTGCACCACAATGCACATTCCAGTTTATTACTGTGCTTAAATTGAAAAAGTCCAGGTGCTATAGTGAAGAGCCATCAGAACAATTCATCATCATCATTTATCCATCACACCCAGATGGTGCATAGGGCAGCAACTTTTTGTTGCTGTTTCTATAACAAACTGTTTTTTATGGGGCAGGGTTGTTAGTCCTGCACCCAACCCCCAAACCTGGAGGACCAGTGGACCATTCTTGGTCCTTACATTTACAGCACCTGGTATTTCCAAATGGTCACCCATTAAGCACTGACCAGGCTCGATGTTGCTTAACTTTGGTGATCGGACTGGAACCAGTGTATTCAACATGATATAGCTGTAGACCATCAGAGCAATTACCATGAAAGTATTTATAGAAAAGCCACAGACTGAAAACCTTATGGCAGTTTTGACGAAGTATTTTGCTAAATTATATTGTTTTCCTTTCTATTAGATAATAATCATGTCAGTTCATTTAACACAGACAGGTAAAATTTACAGAAATTGAAGCAAATGTAAAGAGCCATGATTACCTACATCCTGAAGGAACAGATATTTGGTTCTCTTTTTTCTTTCAAATAGCTCTATCTCCCAGTATCTCTCTTTATACTCTCTAGCCATTTTTATTCAGTCAATTAAGTGATATACATGATAAACGCTTGGGCGATCATGTCTCGAAAGAGACATGACTGACTGGGCAGAAGATTATCCCACAGTAGGTTGCCATTACTTTCTGCGGAAGACTGGTTGCTAGCCAAGGCTATAGAACTCAATCTGTCCTGTTATTTAATCCATAACTGAAAGGAAGTGATAGATTAGTACCTTTCCAAGGGGTATTTGCGTGCAATTGAATGCAAGGAATTCAAACTCGGCTCCTTGATTTATTGTTCTGAGCTGATATCCACTGTACTACAATGCACATACAGCCATTCTGATTAGACTGACAAATTTTTAAGACCATTTTTATATTGCCTCTTGTAAGAATATATAAAACATAATAACGCATCAATACTCATATTTGCATAAGTCTTTAAATAAATTTTTAGCAGAGTATAAAGAAAGTTGAATTTCTAGATGAGAAGCAAAACATGAAGCTACAAAACAGCAAGCTTAGCAGTTACACTTGAATGTTATTTAAGAAAATCAGTGAATCTTTCTTTCATTCAAAACTCCAAATATCTTATGCTTTTTTTAATTGGATAATTTCTTAGCACTTACAGCAAACGAAAGCAATGATAATGCAGTTAGGTCTCACTGTGAACCGATTTTCGTCGAATAGATTATATCTCCACAAAAGTCATTAGGTTATGATTGGAATCTACTTTAGATCGAGATTTGAATCCAGTAATTGACTGGGTTCAAAATGAAAGCAAGTTCTTTAATCAAAAAACTTCTCACTGCCATTTAGATTTTGTGTTTTAGCTTTCAAATCCAGTAAAGAAAACTATTATAACTTTTAGTCATTTGGTTGTTGACTATTGTTACATTGAGAAATCAAAAGTCATTGCTCAAGTGTAATGAAAAGCTGGGTACCTCCCTCACATAGTAACAACAATGAGGATGAAGAACCACTCTTCAAAGGAGAACCAGAAGGAAACACCTGCACCCTGTATGTTGGTACTGTGATTAGGAAATATGGGGGAGTGTAACAGAGAATGCAGTCCACCTGATAAGATACCCAGAGTTGGTTGCATTTGGTGCAGTAAGCAGCAGAAATTATATCCTCTTCCACAATTAGCTGTTGCAAGAAGGACATTGTACTTAGAGTAGGTGGTGCTGACAAAATTTGCATACAAATGTTATGGGGCAGGTATTAGCCAGCTGTCAGCGTTGGTCTGGGACTGAGAGCACTATATAACATCAGTTTTTCTCAGTTGGGAAGCACTCTTGACATGCAGACAGTTGAATTTTTGTGTCAGAGTTTACATTTAGTAAACGAGACAAGACAAACACATCAAGCGAATATATTTTCATCCTTTAGATAATATAAAGTGATGGTTTAAAGTGTTTAGATATGACAACACAATGATATAATGTTTTAAACTTTATTGAAGAAATTTATTTCATATATTTAGCTTCCATGAGTGGATCAATGTGCACATCTTCACACACAGTTATTTGCTGAATCTGTAATGTTAACTGTGTAATTTTCAGTCCATATGATTAAGATTCACCACTGAATTATGTGCTTTGACAAATAAGATTGTGTTAAAAATATCGATATTTGTTATTTAAAATAAATGCTACAAATTGATGTATCTGCTCTCAAGTTTGAAATAGAAGAGTAGTTTTGAAAATTCATTCAAAATTAAATTTATTTTTAAAACAACAAAAAAAGCAAGATGATGTTGGGATAAACAGAGAGGTTAGAAGAAAGTGGAAAATAAAATTAACAGAGGTCTGGATTAAGTGTGGGTAGGTTGGAAAAAATCAAAATTTAAATGGTGAGTCAGACCAGTCTATTTTGGATGGAAGAGTGTATGGACTAATCCTCTAAAATTGAATATTTTCTGATATGCTGCTTTTCTCTGAGACTTAAAAAAAATTACTTGTTTATGCATGGTATGCTATATACCTCACAAGTACAAGGCACACTTATTTTACTCCATGAGAGTAACAACATTTCTTAAGTGTTCATCTATTTCAATACTCAGCAAAACCAACATAAACTTCAAAATTTATATAAGAGCAAGAATTTTCATTATGTCTGGGTCTTTGTTATGGCAATTGACGTTATTTTCTTTTTCAAAATATGATGAAATGTTTTACAATAACTTTACAGGATGCAGAATATTTTTCTTTTCTTTTTATAAGAAAATCTTTTTCTATGTTATATTCTGATTAACCATTCAAGCACGGCAGATTGAATTTTTGTTAGTCAAAAATTCATTCTGATATTCAAATTCGATAGAAACATTTGTCATGTAACAGTGCTGGAAAGAGTTGCAAAATAACTTCCCATAAATAAGAAAAAGAAAGAAAAAAATATTTTCCATTTATATTAAAATAGCAAACCTTATTGGTAAACCCATAAAAACCAAAAGATTACCAGAGTCCGTCTAGAGAAATTGACAGTTTTGTTCTTTGCTTCTTAAACTTGCATGAAATAGTAAAGTATGTATAAATATTTAGATAGTATATTTAAGTACAGTATGGCTAAATCATTGATATTTCCTTTATACCTTAAAGATTACTAGTACTAATACATCACTCTTTCTCAGCATTCATAGATACAAACCCTCTGCTCCTCTCCACTACATGTAATGATCTTTATTTCTTCAATTTTATAATATTAAATCCTTTTTAATATTATCTTATGAGAAAAGTTTTTGCTCATAAACCTTTACGACTTTTGCAATGTGTTAGTTGCCACAATTTCTTTTGGGCACTTCTTCTTTTCTGTGGCATGTTCTGTCAGGATGTAGATGATTATGGCACTCCACTTCTTCCTGTCTTTTGTTGCGCTTAATATATGTTATCCTGTTATTTTCCCAAACCCATTCATTTGTTTAAGTTCATCAAGTATGTCATGCACTATTTACCCCTGTCTCTCTTTTTTTCTATGT
The DNA here is from genome assembly GCA_037127315.1 of Ascarosepion bandense. Classification (NCBI taxonomy): domain Eukaryota; kingdom Metazoa; phylum Mollusca; class Cephalopoda; order Sepiida; family Sepiidae; genus Ascarosepion; species Ascarosepion bandense. The sequence continues at coordinate 7,160,695 of JBBBDQ010001045.1, forward strand.
GAGTATCAGATTCTCCAAGCTTTCTTTCCTCATTACATGTACCAGAAACTTCATCAGTCTCTTCATGATGTTACGTATAAGTTTCCATTCTCTCTAAAATCTCATTGTTGCTCATATGTTTGGTCCATGGCATCCCCAACATCCTTTAGTAGAACCACATTTTTGTTGCTTTGAGATTTTCCTTCATCTTTAAGGAAATTGTCCAGCATATAGAAGAACAGACATTACATAACAGTTCTGTACCTGCTTGGTTTTAGTGTCCCTAATTTGTAATTGGCCTTTTGGGGGCTCCTCTTTTTGTTGATGACTCTGCATTCAGTTTTTGTGTAGTTTAGTCATTTCTTTTTGCTTTCCCTTGTTACCATTTGTAGGGAGTCTTGTGGTTTGATTTCCATGTCTGCGATCTGCACCATGTCATCTGTGTATCGGTTATTATTAAGATTATGTCTGCCTATGAAAATTCCTTGCAGAATTTCTAGTTCTCTCAAAGTGCCTCGTTGTATAGGTTGAATAACTCTGGTGAGAAGATACATCCTTGTCTTATATTCCTTTCTGTTTTTTTTATATCTGCTGAACTCATTTACTATCTGGATCAGTGTCCTAAAAATCTTCAGCAATACTTTGTGCCTTCTTTGGCTTACATTTTTCCACTTACATGAGAGCAGGTATTATATTAAATCAGCAGTTGCTAGGAAAGTGGGTTCACTGTGCCAGACAATTTTTCTTATCAGAATCCATCTTTTCCACATTCATAAATCTACAATTATTTCATGCATTGGATATTGCTGTCATATTTGGATAAGTGTTCGTACTAAATATATAAAGGTTCTTGACAAAATTTAAAGAAGGGTCTATAATTTAATTGATCTTGGCCACGTATCTCGACTTCAGAACTTTCTCCTCGATGTGATGTGGCTCCCCGTGGTCTTTTCTACAAATATTCATAGCAACGGTTCTAATTAGCTGTTCTCCTTGGTGCCTCTATTGTTTGAATTTAAATTGATACCTACATCTCACCATTTTACTGTTGAACAAGCTAGATATAACTGAATGTTTTATTCTAATAGTTTCTTTTTTTGTGCTTCTTACCTGTGGAACTCTTTTGATTTCTTGCTTCTGTGCTACCTACAATTTTCAAAATTTAAATACAATGACCATATTTTGTTTTCCTGAATCCTTTTTCTTCATTGTCCGTTCTCCTCACTGAAGTTTTCTCATTTTCTTTCACTCCTTGTAACCCTGGCACAGAATTCAAGTATTAAAAAAGAAATTGGTAATATTAGCCATTTGTTAATTTTTTCTTTTAATCATTTCACCCCAAGCAAGGCAGAAATACAATTGGTTTGCAGTGGGTTACAGTGAGAAAAAAAAGGTACATGGAATGTCAAAGAAATGATAAGAGATGAATGGGAATCAAGTAGATAAAAGATGGCTGTTAATGTTGCATTTAAACTTTTGGCGATTGTAGCTATCAATGAAGCAAGCAAATAGATGTGAGTTCTATAAACAGGAAGTGTGAGAAAAGAAACTGTTCTTTTGTTATTATTACTTTGCAAAATTTTAAAAGGCAACCAGGAAGCCTTTGCTTCGGCCAGCCAATAAGAAGAGACTAGCATGGGGAAGAGAGCACAAAAACTGGATACCAGAACAGTTCATTTGATGCACATGTTATTGTCCTGTATTAACAAAAGAATCATTCTAGTTTCATTTAGAATTATCCACTTGGCAATAAATACTAAAACTAGTATGAAACACATCATTCTAAAAAACAGGGGTGGCCTAATAATTGTGGCCTGTAGTGTATATGCATGGAATATTTTGGATGGTAAAGAGTATAATAGCGTATGTGTAGGTTTTATAGAAATGTTTGTCTATTTTGATGTATGTTGGATGGTAATGTTAATATATGTGTATGTGTGTATATTAATACATTATTATTATATCTGTATATGTATATATATATATATGTGTGTGTGTGTGTGTGTGTGTATTAAAAAACTATTGAGTTAACATATGAACAAGCCAGGTAAAGATAAGTCATTCCTGTAAATTTGTGTCTGAAAACTTTTTGGTAAGTGCAACAATAGTCAGCTTTGCAAACCATTTAACCATTTTTTAATAATTTCACCCCAAGAAAGACAATAATTCCACTAAGATGCAAGGGTTTACTAAGTGAGAGAGAACATAATAAGAATAGGAATGAAGAAGACAGAAGATAATATTTGACATTGCATTTAAATTTTTAAAGATCAAAGTTGACTGAAAAACGATTAGGTCTTGTTGCCAATATATTACTTTGCTTAAATTCATAAAGTTCAGGTAGCAAAGAAGATATAACATCAGAACAATAACCATGATAGATTTCATTGAGCCTTTTTTATTAATATTATGTGGGAAAATAGCCAAAGTGAAATGCTGAAGAGCTTTCTAATTGTGATCTACATCAATCAAACAAATCTTGTCCAATGTCTATATATAGAATTTCTACATTTATCTATAACCATCATCAACTTTGAATGGGAACTATAATTTTAAGGTATTCAATATTAACTCTAAATAATATTCCACCTCATTCTTGTTGTCTACCATGTTAGTTAACAATTTCCATGAAGGACCCAACTCCAACCCAGTTATCAAGACTGTCCAATGTAGCTTAACATTCATCATTAAAAATTAATATTGAGAAACCAGGTTTCATATAATTCTTCATCCAACTTAGAGATTTATCTTTAAGATGATAAGGTTAGTTGCTTTCATGCCTTTAGCCAATGGTTTTAATATTCTGCATTTTCTTTCTTTGTTTACATTCATAATAACAGATTTTTTTCTTCTAATCTCCTTTTTTGTCATTTTAAAGTAATTTTTATATGCATTTATCTTGGCATTTTTTTCTATTTCTTTTGTCATTGTCGTCTGATGTCTGTTCATTTTTTTGTAATTTGCAAAGTTGTTCTCATGTCATTTAATAAGTTGACAATACTTTGATTGTTTTGAAGTTATATCTTTTTTACAACCTATGGCAATCAATCTGTGTGTGTATGTATATATATATATATATATATATATGATGCAGTGATGAAATAAGAATTAATAACTATACCATTTTATATTTAATTACAATATGATGAACAACAAATAAATTTGCCTAAGAAAATCTTACATATGTTATTGTAAATATTCCTAAAAAACAAACATTATGAGCTGAAATACATTTCATATTAGTCAATTAAGTGCCATTTGTGATACTCGCTTGATACACTCAAAAGAGACATGACTGACTGGGCAGAAGATTATCCCACAGTAGATTACCATTACTTTCTGTGGTAGACTGGTTGCCAGTCAAGGCTATAGAACCCAATCTGTTCAGTTATTTAACCCATAACTGGTGAGAAGAGATGGATTAATACCTTTCACAAGAGTATTTGCATGTAAGCGAATGCAAGGAATTCAACTGGAATTCAAACTCGGCTCTCCGATTTCTCATTCCAAGCTGATATTCACTGCATCACAACACACATATTTATCATATAAAGAGCCTATTTTGAAAATTTTGCTAATACCTATTTTCACCCTGTAGACTCTGCTGTAGAGTAGATGGCCACAGTTTTTTTTCACATTAGGTGTAGCTACAGTAGTTTATTTAGCAAGAAAGTTTACTGACATGGTGAAATAGCTATCCCCTATATGCAACAGACTTTGAATTGAGAATTGTCCTTCTAGTAAACTGGTTGTTAACTAAAGCTAACAGATCCAATCTAACCTGCTGTATCTGAGACCGGGAGGATAGATGGTTTTCAAAGCGATTTTTGTGATAGTAAATACAACAGCCTTTGTAACCCTATTTTTAAATGGCTGGTTTTGATTTTAAGTGATTTTCAAATTGAGAAGAGATTTCTCTCAAACTGGAGAACACAATTATTTTTGTTGGATATAGTAGCCAAAATGTCAACAAGTGCAAAATTATTTTTGTTGGGAGAAGTAAGCAAAATTATCAAAGCTACTTAGTCAAAATATTTGTCAATGGGTTTTGACGATATGTGACCCTAGGTCAAAATACAGCCTTGAGAATTTTCTGTGTACTGATCACCAGGACAGTTGATAAGAACAGGCAGACAATAATAGGGAATGAGTTTTCTCCCCTTCTATTAGAAGTTGAAATAGTTAAATTGTTTTCGTTTCGAGCTGGTAAGAGTTATACAGTGAGGGGAAACAGAAACCCCATACCTAACTTTACCACCCCAGTTCTGGTTCTTGTTTAATAAAACCTGGGTGCAAGATTAAATAAGTTAGTTTAGCACCAGTGTTTGGGATGAGAAGGTAGAAAGAGATTTGAATGGTGGTTTGAATAATACAGTCAGACTGAAATAGACATGCTGCTAAAAGACAAGTGAGTAAACTTTGACCTGGAAAACATTGTTATTGAAGTAATTTTACAATACCAGCTTACTGTTGAGTGTCACCAGCTTTGACTTGCTTGTATATCTTGTATTTATTTGGTATATATAAATGTATATAAATCTACAATATGTCGTTGTGGTCTTAAATCTAGTTTTCATTATATACTAATCTCTACCATGTCTGGACCAGCCTTGTCAAGTGATAACAAGCAATCCTGATTTGGCTAATCTGAGATCAACTACGCAACATGAGCAGAATTGACTGAAGCTAAGAAAGGTTGGCTAGACTCAGCCAGGGTTCATGCTATGCCTTGACTGGAACTTGAACAGGAACACAACCTGATAGTCTTACTTTATCTACTTATCACAACTATAATATGTATATATTTACACAACATCAATTAGTTATTAGCAATTTTTACTATAATTTTTTCAAAAAAAATTAATCCAACCCAAGCAAAGGCAACTTAACCACTAAGACACAAGTGAGCTCTTGGGTGTGAAAGATTATATATATATAATAATGTAATAAATAGCAGCAAAGAATATACAAGGTATGAGAACAATAAAAGAACAGGAGTTAAGAAGACAAAATAAAACAATTGACATTGCTTTTAAATTTTTGAAGATCAAATTTTACAGGAAAATGATTTACTGAATGTTTGCCTACTCTTTTCTCTGTCAACCACACCATAGAAATTTCCTTTTTTGTTAAAGTTTCTGTTTATGTGATAAAGTGCAGACAGAAGTGGATTCAATCCTTTTCCAAAAATGAGAGCTGCTTCATCTAAATTTATACTGCAGTCAGTCAGTTAAGTGCCATACGTGATACACGCTTGGGCGATCATGTCTCGAAAGAGACATGACTGACTGGGCAGAAGATTATCCCGCAGTAGGTTGCCATTGCTTTCTGCGGTAGACTGGTTGCTGACCAAGGCTATAGAACCCAATCTGTCCTGTTATTTAGTCCATAACTGGAAGGAATAGACGGATTAATACCTTTCCCAAGGGTATTTGCACGTAAGTGAATGTAAGGAATTCAACTGGAATTCGAACTCGGCTCTCCGATTTCTCGTTTCTCATGCTACAATGCACATTAGTTTGCTGATTAAATTTTCTGCAAGGATAACCATTTAACTATGTCATACCTCCAAAAAGAGATAGAAATTTAATATTTTTTAAAACTTTCTGTGATTAAATATTTCCATCATTCTACAAGTTTTTCAGAGGATTTAAAAAAAAATTTTAACTTATGGTATTGGACAAAGCATTGATTTAAAAACAGCTACAAATATTTAGACATCACTGCAGAAACTGTTTAGAATAATGTTTCTAATAAAGCCTGAAAAGAAACCAGTATGACATGGTACCTTGATTAAAATTAAAGATTTGATTAGAAGAAAATATCCCAAAAAATAAAAACCAAAAGGGAGATAATGATATAAAGATTCCTCGAGGGATAAGAACAAGAGGAAAAAAGGAAAATGAGAAATGAGAAGATAAGAAAAGAGAAATATAAGAAGAGAAAAGGAAAGTAAGAGGAAAGGAAGAAGAGAAATGGGAAGTAAGAGGAAAGGAAGAAGAGAAATGGGAAGTAAGAGGAAAGGAAGAAGAGAAATGGGAAGTAAGAGGAAAGGAAGAAGAGAAAGAAGACAAAAAATGAAAAGGAAAAAGAGCAATGAGAAGACAAAGGAAAGAGAAAAAATCAGAATAAATGACAAAAAAAGGGAAAACAGAATTGAGAAGTAGAATAAGAAAAAAAAGGAAAACTAAGAAATGAGATAAAAAAGGAAAAAGAAATGAGAAAAATAGAGAAGGAAAAGAGAAATGAGTAAGACAAAAAAATGAGAATAAAAGACAAAAAAAAAAGAGAAATGAGAAGTAAAAACAATGGCTTGAGAGTATGATGGCAAGGGGAAATAACTTTGGATAACATTCAAGATTTGCTTAACACTTAAAAATCAATTTAATTTGTGAGTATTCTTGAATTTTTAATGGTTCTCTTTTATGTTTTTAAGCATTAATTAGTGTATTTTTCATGCTGTATTTATTTCTGGAAGGACTTGTTTTTAGAATTTAATTAATTAAAATTGCCGGAAACAAGTGATAGGTTTGATGCAGATGCTGACAGAACTGTAGTTGACTTGATCAATTTCATTATTGTTTGCTGAGGTTGAATTTTTTTTTCTCCTCTTAAACACCTCAATTTCCTGCATGGGTTATATTTTCTTTTTACACAATCCTTAAGTGCCACAAGTATCATTGCGAACTTCTATATATACAAACAGTTCCAAACTATTTTTGATGTGGCAATGTTTTTTCAGAATCATTTTTGAGCCCTGAAGGTTTTGTCAACACCAAATAAATCCATGCTATGAACATATTTGGGACGCTCCTGGACACTTTTGAGATCCAAACATTGAATTAACTTAAAAGTAAAAATCATTCAGCTCAGTAGCAACTGATTTTTTTTTTTACTCAATCTAATTTTGAAGATACCAAATTTTTTATTTATATTTGGTTTCTCTACGACTATTATTGTTATTATCATTACTAATAGTACCTGGGGAAAATATCGCAGTTTTCCTATTTGAATTTTCTAATGTATTACAATATTTAAGAAATAAGTTTAGTGTGAGGTCCGTGACTACAAAATACCAATGGAATTTCCCCTACTGCATTATTAGATATTTTAAAAATAAAATAGTAATCTTTATAACATCAACAAAATATTATACTCACCAGTTGTATGAACTACTAGACAGCAATATAATACACCCCACAATAGTGTCTAATGTATTTATGGAAATTGGGGCACAATCTTTAATGTTAATATGTACGTATATAACAACTGCGCAAATAGTTGATATAACAAATATCAACTAGTTCTTATTTAGTATTACTCCGTCATTATTTGGCCTGTTTTCACTGAGTTCAAGACCATTTGGCCCAGGGATTGAACTCTCAATTGCTATATCAGAAAAAATTAAGATATTAACACTTTAATCTACCAGGGAACATTTTTGAGTGGAGTACTTGGAACCTTAAACCTAAACTGTCTACTGATAATTAACTTAGCTTAAGCTTCATTACTATGCCTATTCTGCCATTATTTCCATGGCATATATTCAAATGAGCTACTTTCTTTAGTTTCACTAGTTCAGACCTTTACACTTGGGTCATGCTATGCTACATACACAGGGTCAACTCATCTTAAGTCCATGTGTATTCCATTGGGAAGTTCCACCCAGACAGCTTTTTCTTGAGAACTTCTACTTTGTGACACCTACTTTTGAGAGAATGCTTCCCTAATAATGTTCATACAACAACCTAACTCAGTAACCCACTACCTTGATTGGCTCTCGGGCCTTATATTGAGTGAACATTTAATTAAAAATAATGTGCAGCATTGCTTTTTTCATTTTTAAGTACTTGCTTCAGCTTTTGAAGCAAACTCTGAACAAACCAATGATTTTATTTAGAAACCATGTAGATATGTGCAAGATCTGTTCACTCATATCAAATTACGTGCTGATAGTGACAAAATCTAAGATGATGTTCTTTGCCTACTATTCTGAGAATTCAATCATACAGGCTTCAGATTTTTTTCTTTTTGAGAAATCTGGCCGAGTCAAGTGAGCCTGCATCTTCGAATCTTGCTAATTCACATCCTATTTTTAGTCTCTCTTTATTTGTCCTATTTGCTACTAACACAGCACGCTTTTACATTCTTTCATATTGGGTTTTTTTTTTTTCAGTTTTCCTTTTTCGCTTTCTTTACACATTTTAATTTTATTTTCACTGTGATGGAACAGCGAAATTAATTCTGAATTTATTATTGACAATCAAGATTAACCACATTGTGGTTGTTATTATCATCAGCATTAAATAGTACTGAATTGGGCAAACCTGAAGGAGACTACCACCACCTTTAAATTTGTTATTTTTTTCTTTTTTTTTATTTTACTTTTTTCAATGCAGTATTATCGGATATTATGTAAAGTTTCCAATTATCAAAAAAAATTTGAAAAAATCTCAATATTTAAACAATTTTAGTGGGGGCTCAGTTTCTCATACAATGTTATAGTAAATCAATCCTCCATTTTGGAGCCACTCACATTGGGGTCGCATTGTTTTGGTTTTTTTGAGATGAGTTGTTGCTTTTGTTTTTGTCTTTTTCAAGTTTTCTTTAGTTCTTATGATGACATCTTCCTCGGAAATTCCAAGAATGTCTTTATTCAAAAATTTCGCAAAGGATTCAGTTGTTGAATATGTGCAAGCAAAAAAAGTTAATTGCACAGGATCAATTTACTATGAGGTTGTATAAAAACTGAGCCCCCCCCCCCCCATTGTTTAAATGTTGAAATTTTTACAAATTTTTTTTTTGTCAATCCAAAAGTTTAAGATTTAATCGATAAGATTGATTGCACTGAAAAAAGTAAAAAAAAAAAAGTTGATAATCAACCAATTTACAGGTGGTGATAATATTGTACTGGCGAGTGGTTCTAAAATGGAGGATCGATTTACTATAATGTTGTATGAAAAACTGAGCCCCGTTAAAATTGTCTAAATATTAAAATTTTTCCAAATTTGTTTGGTCAGTCAGAAAATTTAGGGTGTAATCGATAAGACTGCACTGAAAAAAGTAAAAAAAAAAAAAATGAAAAACAACAAATTTAAAGGTGGTGGTAGTCTCCTTCAGGTCTGCCCTGAATTGTTATGTAAGATGAGTCCTCATGTATGACAGTGAATGCTTGACAATCTTCTTACAAAAGAAGAAGAGACTTGAAGCAACAGAAATGTGGTTCTACAGAAGGATGTTGAGAATACCATGGACCGAACATGTGAGCAATGAAAAAGTTTTAGAGACAATGAGAACAAAAAGGACACTTAAATTTATGAGTGACTTGAAATTCGAAATGATATAATGAGGAAAGAGGGCTTGGGAAATTTATTACTCACATAACAGATTGATATAGACCAGGTCCGAAAATAACAACACAATCACCAGGGTAGAAATAACAAATATATATTAACAAGAAATAATAATACAAGATGTGGAAGGTGTTAGTATGACTGTCAGTCTGGTATGGAGTGAACTACTACCAATTCGACTCTCTCTCTCTCTTCAGAGGCGTAGTATATATAGTGTTAGGAAGAGTTAATTCTGGAGTTAAAGGTAAGGACCCATGATACAGATTAAAATCCAGATGATTAGAGGAAAACAATGAATAACCTATATAACAAAGTTAAGTAAGTGGATGGTGGAACAATGTTTAGGAGAGATAACAAAAAGACAAAGTTTATTAAGAGCTGCAAAAGACAGGAAATAGTAGAGAGCCATGATCACCAACATTCTGAAAAGATATGGTACAATACAAAAATAAGCATACTGTTACAGAAAGCAAGATGGCAAACTGTAGTATATCAATCAGAACTTTGATGACCCAAACTGGGTGGTGGTGGTGTTGGTTTGTACCTTGTTATGGAATTGGAACAGTTATTGTCTTCTTTTTTTTTTAAACTTTTATATAAGACTGAAAAACATGAAAAACCAGTGTTTGTGACCAGGGCCATAGCTGATGCTAAAGAAACACCAGGCACAGAGAAAATTGCTCGGATTTATCAGTTAACAATGTGATGACATCATCAGTGTCTTTCTTTCTTTCATTCTTTCTTCATGAATTGTTTAGTTTGATTTCTGACGAAGACATTTCTCCTTGCCCAGATTTTCACTATGATTGCACGGATCGGTCCGGACCTGTGCCCGGTGTACCTGGTAGTCAGATACGGCCATGTTTGTGACAGTGGAGAAGACAGGCATTTTGGTGCTTGACTGATCTTTCAGATGCCTTTGCATGCCATTGTTTCAGCAAAAGACAAACTACTACATAAAGATTATAGGTAGCAAGATGGCATGTTGATATATATTTTTTAGTCATTTCACCTCAAGCAAGGTGGCACTTTATCTTTGAAATGAGGAACAAATTTATTCCCATTAAGAATTGTTATTCTTCTTGTAATTGTCACATTTTTCTTACGCAGAGCTAAACACAGTTGTCTATATTTCTGTGATTAGGTAGTATTTAGATTATTTGAACTATTGTCCTGATCTTTGTTGCGATTTTTACAACATATCAACCATTGTATGCTCCAGCCTTCTTCTTATAAGTCCCCAAAAATTCAGTTGTTTTTGTCCTTAAGGACACATAGCCACATGGATATAGACATTCGTTACTTCCTGACTTGACTCTTAGAGCTGTGTGTTCAATACCAGGCTACAACAGTGGTGAACAAGAGAGATAACTCATGACTTGTGTCAGACTAAGCTAACTGTAACACTACTTTTGAAGACATATGAAACTCTTCTCTTGATTTCTAAACAAAAATATCTCGTGGACTTTATATTTGAAACTACATGATATCTCATAATATTGATACTGAAGTTTGCTTGTCATTGTACCTAGTCTAACTCTATAATATTTTCATATTAAATAAAAATAGGGGAAACACCTTATATTCAATCAAATATAGTATTTCTATGAAAGCAAATGAAACATTATTCACCTTTCAGAAATTATTAGTTTTGTATTAATCCTCTCAAATCCAAATCTGTTGAATGATTTCAGTTCTGTTGTCACTTGCCAAAGGTCAATTTGCAGAAAATATCAAATGAGTGCCAAAATATTTTTTCTTTTCTAACTTGTGGTTTCTGTTGCTTTTTACAATATGGAGAAAAATGTTATATTCTGAGAGATTGACAAGAAAGGACACATTTTTCAATATGAAAAGAGATTTTATATCCTGAAAAGTTGATAAGAAATGATAATTTTCATAATATGAAGAGAGGTGTTATATTCTGAGAGGTTGATAAGAAGAGACATTTTTTTCAATATGGAGAGATATGATATCCTGAGAGTTTAACAAGAAATTACAATTTTTGCAGTCTGAAGGGAGATGCTGGATCTTGATAGGTTGATTAGAAATGACAATTTTTTATTTTATTTCACTTTATTTTAAACTAGCAAAATAGGAAAGAAATCGGATAGGATCATCTATGTATAAATTGGCTTTTCTACGAAAGACTAGTGTAGTATCTGTGCACTAAGATAAAAAATATTTCTCCGTGACCAGAATTTGGGATGAATATCTGTATTTTCTGCAAAGGACCCATAGACTCTGCATTTGTATTTAGCCTTACTCTATAAAATTCTTCACTTAAAGATTAATATGCCATCATAATTCAGTAAATATTGATCTTCTTCTTTTATGTGCCATGTCCTTTCAGGACATAGGCAATCATGGCTTTCCACGTCTCCCTATCCCTGGTGGCTCTTAGCACACTTTTTCCTGTTGTACCATGCAACCCTTGTTCTGTCATCCACCTGATCAGGTCCTTCAAATATGTTATCTGCTGCTTTCCCCTGTCTTTTTTCCCCTCTATCTGGCCTGTTAGTATCAGGTTCTCCAAGCCCTTCTTCCTCAGCTGTCTTTTCCTGATGCTCAGTATTAATTTCCTTTTTGTTTCCATCCTTTCCAAAACCTCGTCATTGCTCACATTCTTGATCAGATAACAATCATAAAAAAAAATGGCTGCTTTTCTTTTACAGACCCATAACTTTGAAAACTATAATTTTTATCTATGTGCAGATTCATCAAATCATAACTGATCAAATTTTTTATAAATCTTATTTAATAAGATTCAAGTTTCTGTATATTCATAACGTAACATATCTGATTTCTGAAAACCACATTATTCTAGCCTTATACCTTTCTTGAAATAAGTATTTTATGATTTAGAAACCAGTGTTGAGACCAAATTGAATGTTAGATTGAGCAGATAATTTATAAACTTTGCCTGGGGGAAATGTACCAAGCAGAGCTTTTCAACCTCTTGAGATATTTATTTCTATACTGGAATGTACTCCATAAACATAATTTGAACAGAACATATTAGGAAATAATTCTGTTCCTGCACTCCAAAGCAAATTTCGTCAATTCTTCCTTGCTTTATATTTTCCTTTGAAGCAATATTATTACAAAGCTTTCTGTTTGGTTTTAATGGGAGGAAATGAATTTGTATTATCTTGGGATTCAGAATAGAAAAAAATTAACATAATTATAAAATAAGAATTAGAGAAAATAACCGTAGTCAAGGCAAGATAAAAGAAAACAAATGGAAATTTTGTTTGATAATCAATACACTCATGGCAGAAATGCATATTCTTATCTGTCATTGATGTGTGTCTGCATAAAATTATAAAGTTATGGTCACTTTTATAAAAACTTTGTGATTCCATTGTCTTTTTTTTTCTAGAAAGATATTATTCATACACATGATTGTTTGATGTGTCTGGTGGAAACAAATAAAAGTCATACTTTTTAGCCATTTTAGAAAAAAATTTAAATACCTAGGAAGTGTCCTAACTGAAGATGGAAAGTGCAACACGGAGATCCGAAAGTGAATTGGCATGGCAAACGACGCATTCCAAAAGCTGAACAAAATACTAACACACAGGAAAATCTCACTGGAAACAAAGAAAAGAGTGCTGGACTGCTACGTGATGTCAGTTCTTCAATACGACAGCGAATGCTGGACAATATCATTGAAAATGAGGACAAAACTGGAAGCAGCGGAAATGTGGTTCTACAGAAGGATGCTGTGGATATCGTGGACTGAGCATGCAAGCAATGATGAAGTGTTGGAAAGAATGGCAACAAAGAGGAAATTGATACTGAGCATCAGGAAGAGACAACTGAAGTTCCTGGGACACACAATGAGGAAGGAGAGCCTGGAGAACCTGATACTGACTGGCCAGATAGAAGGAAAGAGAGACAGTGGAAGACAGCGGATAACATATCTGCAGGGCCTGATCAGGTGGTTGACGGAACGGGGGCTGACATGAGTAACGGGAGCAAACATACTAGGAGCCACAAGGGATGGGAAGACGTGGAGAACCATGATCGCCTACATCCTGAAAGGACAGGGCACATAGAAGAAGAAGTTATGCCAGGAGTCATCATCGGAGGCTACAATATAAACAACCTAAGGTACCCAGATGATACAGTGCTGATAGCAGACACAGAAAGAAAACTACAGAAGGTAGCTTAAGAGAGTGACAAGAAAGAACTACAAATAAACTGCAAGAAAACCGAGTACATGGTCATCAGCAAAAAGGGCAACTCAAAATGCCAAATACAGGTAAGGGACTCTAAAATCAAGCAGGTACAACAATTTAAATACCTAGGAAGTGTTCTAACAGAAGACGGAAAGTGTGACACAGATCCGAAGTCAAATTGGCATGGCAAGGGAAGACTTCCAGAAATTGAGTAAAGTATTAACAGAAGAATTTCACTAGAAACAAAGAAGAGAGTAATGGATTGCTATGTGATGTTGCTTCTTCAATATGGCAGTGAATGTTAGACAATATCTTCGAAGATGAAGTAAAAACTTGAAGCAGCTGAAATGTGGTTCTACAAAAGGATGCTGCAGATATCATGGACGGAGCATATGAAAAATGACAAGATTTTGGAAAGGATGGAAACAAAAAGGAAATTAATATTGAACATCAGGAAGAGACAGCTGAAGTTCCTGGGACATGCAATGAGGACAGAGAGCTTGAAGAACCTGATACTGACAGGCCAGATAGAGGGGAAAAAAAAAGACAGGAGAAAGCAGCGGATAACATATTTGAAGGACCTGATCAGGTGGATGACGGAACGAGGGTTGCATGGTGCAACAGGAGAAAGCGTGATAAGAGCCACCAGGGATAAGGAGATGTGGAAAGCCATGATCACCTACGCCCTGAAAGTACATGGCACATAAAAGAAGAATATGAGTGATTAGTTTATGTGACAAGTATATTGATGAATATACATTTGATGAAGGATGTGGTGCAGTGGATATCGACTCGGAATGAGAAATCAGGGAGCTGAGTTCAAATTCCAGTTGAATTCATTGCATTCACTTGCACGCAAATACCCTTGTGAAAGGTATTAATCTGTCTTTTCCTTCCAGTTATGGGTTAAATAACAGGACAGATTGGGTTCTATAGCCTTAGCTGGCAACCAATCTACCACAGAAAGTAATGGCAACCTACTGCGGGATAATCTTCTGCCCAGTCAGTCATGTCTCTTTCGAGACATGATTGCCCAAGCATGTTTCATGTATGGCACTAAACTGACTGGTATTGATGAAAATACTATGGCAAAGAACCTTACCTGAGCATGATACTTTTGGTTAGGGTCTGAACCCTAGTAAAACAAAGAAGAGATTTTAATTTTGTGGCTATATAATAGTCCAAAATAAATGTTTATAATAAAGCCTAATCTGAAATGATTTAACTACTGGTTGTAATATTGGTCAATCAGATATCATAGATATGTTTAGTTGTTATTTTTCTTAAGGATGAGTTCAGTGATGTGTTACATTTTTTCTTCTTCTATATGCCATGTCCCTTCAGGATGTTAGCAGTAATTGCTCTCTACTCTTTCCTATCTTTTGTAGTTTTGAATAAATTTTCTCTTTTTGCTATTTCTCCCAAACCCAGCTCTACTATCCGTTCACTCATGCTCACCAAGTAGGTTATGCAGTCAGGTTTGTTACGTGCAAATACCCTTGGGAAAGGTAGAAATACACCTCTTGCTATGGTTTATTAGTATGAATTGTAGAGTAAAATTCTTTTTTATCTCAAAAAAACATTTTCTCAATCTAAAAATAATTCTGGCTTGATAAGCTATAAAAAACAAATCACTTTGTCACTTTTGCACTGCCCTGATGTGGCTTCCCACAATCTTTTCCATAAATCTTTTACTGACAGTTGTTTTAATGAGCTGTCCACCTTCGTACCTTGACTACATAAATTTAAGTGAATTACTAGATTGGCTGCTAGGTCTTACTGTGTTACTGTTGAAATAGCTAGATGAAATTGTATGTTTTATTCTAATATTTTTTTTTCTCCAGATATTCTGTGGGAGCAAAGAAACTACTAAAATAGAACATATGATTTTATGTGGAAGTCTCTTCCATTTTCCCTGTAAACTACAATTTTCAAAATTTTAAATGCAGTATCACTCACCATCTGTCTTCCTGATAAATGTCCTTCTATTGTTCTT
This sequence comes from Ascarosepion bandense, assembly GCA_037127315.1. Lineage (NCBI taxonomy): Eukaryota > Metazoa > Mollusca > Cephalopoda > Sepiida > Sepiidae > Ascarosepion > Ascarosepion bandense. The sequence continues at coordinate 7,176,207 of JBBBDQ010001045.1, forward strand.
TCTTATGTTTTAATTGATTGATTTGTTTTCTATGGCTTATCAACTCTTTGTTACTTAGGTCCTGGGCATGACGGTAAACTGTATCCGGCAGCAAGGCCTCTGATTAGGAGGAACATGTAACCACCTCTTAATTGCTGTTGTTCCCAGGTCCACCCTGACCTGGACTGGTAGTACCTGTTAGGGTCTCAGCTATGGGCAAATACTTAACCCCCAAACTGTGGTCAAAACACTATGAAAGTATAAAAATATACTTTTATAGAAATATATACATAAAAATATTTTTATAGAATAAAAAACATATACATAAAAATAAACTTTTATAGAAAACTATACATTTTTAAAGGAAAAATATTACCAACAATACATTTTTTAAGAAAAAATTATTACCATAACACATTTTTCAAGGTAAAAATTATTTTCAGTAAAGCATTTTTGAACACAAAACTAGAAGACATTTTCAGTTTTCTAAAATAAAAAAGAATACAAACAAAATAATTTCATTAAAATCTGACTTAATCAACCTTCTCACTATAACCTAACATTAAAAGAAAAATACCGTAAACCCTACCTTTTTGGCATTAAATAATCCACAGAAGTTGATATGCCATTAAACAAAACTCTAACTCAAAACTCTTTGTAAGTTATTTAAAGCCAGAAAATATTTTTAGATATTGTTTTTGTGATACAAGTCTTACTTATTAATGCATTGATGAGTGGGGAGAAGAGATGGATTCATGCCTTTCCTAAGAGTATTTGCATGTAAGTGAATATAATGAACTCAACTGGATCTGGAACTCAGCTATCCAATTAACAATTGAGCTATTATTCATTACACCAGCCACATCACCAATCTCACAGCACCAAGTATTCTCAAGTGGTCACTCATCTAGGTACTGAGATCATGTTCTCATTCTCTTTTACTCTCAGTAATCCTCTGGCATCTTAGTGGCATTATTACCTTGCTTAGGGTGAAATAATTTTTAAAAATGCTGTTTATGCAAGATAAAGATTTACACAATAAACATATAATGTCTCTTTCTAAAAAATTATCTCTTTTCCTATTGAAAAATATGTCCCCTCTTGTCAATCTCTTAGAATATAACATTTCTTTTCCTCTTGAAAAATGTGTCCCTTTTTGTCAACCCCTCATGTAGCATCCTCCTTAATATTATAAAAAGCAACAGAATTTTCAAGTTAGAAGAGAAAAACAAATAAACAAAAAAGAAAATTTTGACGATCATTTGATATTTTCTGCTAATTACAAAATGCAAGTGATAAAACAATTGAAATCAATCAATAGATTTGGATTTGAGAGGGTTAATATAAAACTAATAATTTCTGAAAGGTGAACAATATTTCATTTGCTTTCATAGAAATAGCATATTTGATTGAATATAAGGTGTTTTTCCTACTAGTATTTAATATGACAGTATTATGAATTTAGACTACCTACAATAACAAACAGTCTCCAGTATTGATATAAACATCATGAGATATTACTAGATATCGTTTCAAATAGAAGATCTAGGAGATTTTTTTTAATATCACTCTTCATATTGAAAAAAAAACTCTTCGCCTTTTAATCAGTAAACATTTCACAAAAAAATATTCATTTTAAATTTTTTTCATATATGAGAAAATATTTAAGATACATTTTTTTTAAAGAAAGATATTTTGTTGGTTCTGGCAACTTAAAAATATTGTTTCTTTCAAAATACTGTCATATTGACTCAAAGCGCAGCTGAGCTTGAAAAGGACCTCCAATCCGTGGTGGATTGGGGTAGGAAATGGCTTGTAAAATTCAATTCTTCCAAAACGAAGCTGCTGTCAATTAACCACCACAGACGACCGCACCACCCTCCCATTAGCATGGAACAGGCATGCCTCCCAGAGAATAAAACACTATGCCTGCTTGGCCTGACACTCTCAGCGGACCTCAAGTGGAATGACTACGTCGAATCCATTGCTAAATCCGCTGCTATGAAAGTTGGCTCTCTGTGCAGGGCCCAGAAATTCTTTCCGCCTGAATCTATCCTGCACTTATACAAATCTACCATCCGCCTGTGTTTTGAATACTGTTGCCACATCTGGTCAGGTGCCCCTACTATTCTCCTTGGGTTCCTTGACAAAATACAGCGAAGAATCTGTAACGTGATTGATACCGACTTAGCTGACCGCCTGCAGTCACGCTCCCACCGGCGTGACGTGGCTTCCCTGTGCCTCTTCTATAAATACTTTCATGGCTTCTGCTCTGATGAACTTAAATCACTAGTGCTCCCTAGGTGTGAGTTTGCACGAGATACTAGATTGGCAACTAGGTCCCACCCTTTTACAGTGAAACTGATGAAATGTAACCACAATTTCTACTCCAACAGCTTCTTTTCTCGCACTTTCCGCCTGTGGAATTTCCTTCTGCATGCTTGCTTCCCCGACAGCTATAACCTCCAGGAGTTTAAATGTAAGGTCAATAGACACCTCCTAACACACTAACCTTCCCATTCTCTCCAACTCTCCCCCCATGTACATCCTAACTCATCTATCGCCCTGTGTAACTCCCTGCGCTATAGTGGCAGTGGAATGCCTTGCTTGGGGTGACATGATTTAAAAAAAAAAATACTCCTTCAGTATGGATTTTGTCAAAAGCCTCACTTCAATTTTGGGAAAAGCTTTGCATTTCAAAATTTTCTGTTAAATTTCACTGGCATAAACTCCAAGGAAATCCAGTCATCTTATCAGTAATTTGACAAGTATGTTGATTGTATAGTGAATTTTTTCAATGTTTGTCATTTCCCATTGAATATCAGTCAAATTTTGGCTGGTCCTCAAGTGACATTTTGATGTATTTGAAATGTCAATAGCATCTCTACACTCTTGTTTAATCAAAAGTTTTTCTTAAAAGTTTCTTGAAATATTAAAACAGTTTCAGCAACTTTTTCCTAAAAAAAGATACTTCAGAGATGAAAAAATAATTTTTTATAAATGTAAATATTTTCAGTGTAATCATTCTGATGAACTTCCCTGTTTGGTATCCAAATTTTAAAAAGTTTCTGCACAGTAATAGATTAGCACACATTTAACAGTTGAATCAGTTTGATATAACCATTAATTCTATGTTAACAGATTTTTTTTTTTACACTTCTCACTTGTGGAATTTTCTTTTGCTTTCCAGTCAAGTTTAAGCTTGAAAAATTTAAATGCAATGTCGATTGTTATTTTCTGTCCTCTTAATTCCTATTCTTTTATTGTTCTCTCTCCTTATTAATGTTATCTTTTACTTATATTCTTTCACACTCTGTAACCCCTTGTTTCTTAGTTGCTTTTTTGCTTTGCTACAAGTGAAATGATTAAAAACTAGGACTGTTTCGAAATAGTGCCCACTCATAATACCTAAAAACTTCTTCTTCACATACCGTGTCCCTTTGCTCACATGCTCAGTTGATGATATCCTCAGTATCTTTGTAAAACCACATTTCTGTTGCCTCAAGCCTCTCCTTCATCCTTGATGAGATCGTTCAACACTCATTTCCATACAAAAGAACAGATATCACATCGCAATCTAGCACTCATGAAATTCTTCTGTCTCTCAGTACACTGGTTAGCTTTTGAAATGGGTCTTGGACACGCCAATGCATCTTTGGATCTCAATGTCGGACTTTCTATCCTTTGCTAGAATGCTTCCCAGGTATTTAAATTTCTTTACTTGTTTTATTTTAGTTTCTCTGACCTACAGTTGACATTTTGGATCTTCTTTTTGCTGATGGCCATACATTCAGTTTTCTTGAAGTTTATGCTCAGTCCTTTCTTCTTGTTTTCTCTTGCTACTGTCTGTAGGAGGTCCTGCATTTTCTTTTCCATGTTTGCTACCAGCACCGTGTCATCTGCTTATCTTACATTGTTGAGATTGTGGCTGCCAATAACAAGATTTTATTTCTCTCAGTATTGTTTCACTGTATAAGTTGAATAGATCTGGTGAGAAAACACATCCTTGTCTTACTCCCCTTTCTATTTTTGTATACCTGCTGAATTCGCAAGCAGTTTTCTGCCAATATAGATTCTTGATTATTCTAACACCTTTTCTGAAAATTTTGAGGTTGTTGAGCATTTCCATTAAGTCTTTGTGGCATATCTCGTTAAACACCTTTGCATAGTCTAAAGTACAGATAAAGGTCTTTCTGCATTTGTATTGCTATTTCAGAGGGCATATTGTACATGAATATTGCCTTCTACATTTTGGTATCTTCAACGAAGCCACACTGTTCTTGTCCTATCTCTGGGCCGATTCTGCTGCGTGTTCTGTTCATCAGTATCTGGATGATAAGTTTTGTTATGTGGCTCATTAAGCTGATTGTTCAGCTGAGTTCACATTTCTTTGTACCTGGCTTCTTATGTAGTGCGAGGCAAAGTGATCTAGTATATTGCTTTATTGTTGTAGATTTTGTTTATTATTTCTATGATCCTGTCTAAGCCAAAGCTGTCTAAGGATGTCAGCATCTCAATTACAATCCTGTCAGGTCTTACTATTTTGTTTCTGTTCAAGTTAGCCATTGCCAATTCCACTTTAGTTTTTAATATTTCTGGTCCATCCATATTGTCAGTTGCTCTCTCTTGTCATGGAAGAGATCACCAATATACTCGCCCTATCTCTGAAGCATTTTTTCTTTTTTCTAGTATTTTTTTTATAAGCGTTTCACCCCGAGCAAGGCATGTCACTGCCACTACTGCGCAGGGGGCTACATAGAGTGGAGAAAGGCTGATTAAATATAGGAAATGTCAGAGGGTGGGTGATAGGCGGGTAAGGATACTGAGAATGAGGGTTGGGTAGATGAGAGTGTTCTGAGAATACTTGGGAGTTAGTGTGATAGGAGGTGTCTATTGACCCTACATTTAAACACCTGGAGATTGTAACTGTCAGGAAAGCAGACTTGTGGAAGGGAGTTCCACAGGCGGGAAGCACGAGAAAAGAAGCTGTTGGAGTAGAATTTACGGTTACATCTTATTTGTTTAACTGTAAAAGGGTGGGACCTAGTTGCTAATCTAGTATCTCGTGTAAATTCCTGCTTAGGCGGCACCAGTGATCTAAGCTCATCAGAGCAGAAGCCATGAAAGTACTTGTAGAAGAGGCACAGGGAAGCCACATCACGCCGGTGAGAGAGCGGCTGCAGCCGGTATCAACCACGTTACAGATCCTCCTTTGTATTTTGTCAAGAAGCCCAAGGAGAGCAGCAGGGGCACCCGACCAGATATGGCAGCAATATTCAATACACGGGCGGATGGTAGATTTGTATATGTGCAGAATAGATTCAGGTGGGTAAAATTTCCGGGCCCTGCACAGGGAGCCGACTTTCATAGCAGCAGATTTGGCAATGGATTCAATATAGTCATTCCATTTGAGGTCCGCCGAGAGTGTAAGGCCAAGGAGGCGTAGTATTTTACTCTCTGGGAGGCTAGCCTGTCCCATGCTAATGGGAGGTAGATGCGATTGTCTATGGTGGTTAGTTGATAACAGCTTTGTTTTAGAGGCTTTGAAATTTACCAACCATTTCCTACCCCAGGCCACTACGGATTGGAAGTCCCTTTCAAGTACGGCAGCGAGGTTCACTTTGTCATCCAGACCTGGTTTCTGATCGATGCGAGAGTAGATTGTTGTGTCGTCGGCATACATGCCAACTTGAGATCTAATGGTGTCGGGGAGATCATTAATGTAGATCAGAAAGAGCGTGGGACCTAGGATAGAACCTTGAGGGACGCTCGCGTTCGTATGGTAGTTTTGGGAGGCATGCCCATTTAATACCACCTTCAATGTGCGGTTAGAGAGGAAAGACTGGATGAGGTCAAACAGATGTCCAGTTATCCCATAGCTCCGCAGTTTGCACAAGAGGCCAGCATGCCAGACCCTGTCGAATGCTTTGGAGATATCCAAGGCAACGGTTCGGGCTTCACCATTCTTGTCGAGTGCTCGGTATATGTACTCGGTAATGGTCGTTAGCATATCAGCAGTAGACCTGGTGAAGCGAAACCCGTACTGTTTGTCAGAGAGAAGCCCATTGGCCATAAGATGCTGAATCACCTCGGCGTTGATAATGGCTTCGAAAACTTTGCCAAAGATTGGAAGGAGACTAATAGGACGGTAATTGGCGGGGTCTGAGGGTTCGCCAGAATTCTTAAATATAGGAACTACGCAGGAGGACTTCCAACAGGCAGGAAAGCAGGAAGCAGATAGGCAGAGGTTATAGAGTTTAGAGAGGACAGAGGAGAGTTCTGGGGCACATTTCTTCAGTACTATGACTGGGATTCCGTCACCGCCACTCGCTTTGTGTGGGTCAAGTTGTGTAATTATCTTGGCGACCAGCGAGGGTGTTATGTGGACGTTATTTAGTTGAGCCTTAGTTCTGGGTGGGAAGTCTGGTGTAGGTATTCTTAACGAGTCCAGTGTCGAATTGGTTGAGAATCTACGGGCAAAGCATTCAGCCTTGTCGGCTGGGGAGGTAAGAACTTCAAATTCATTGATTGGTGGGGGTATTGAAGTCTTGTTCCTGCTGAGCACGCTTTTGCAGAGACGCCAGTAATCTTTGGAGCCAAACTTAGAGGATGCTATGTGTTGCCTAATTCTGGTAGCAAACGCCCTCTTGGCTTCATTCAGTACTTTTTTACACTTGTTTCGTGCTGAGGTGAAAAGGCGCCTGTTTTGGTTCGACGAGCAGCTTCGATAGAGCCGGAAGAAATGGTTCCGGTGGGCAATGGTGGCCGAGCAAGCGGGTGAGAACCAGTGGGACGAATTTGGTTTTAGTTGGAATTTCCTGGCCGGGATAAAAGCATCGATGCCAGCCTTAACCCAAGAGGAGACTTCGGAGGCACAGTCTTCGACAGGAAAATCAAAGACATTGTTCCAGGGGACGTCGCAGAGGAAGTCCCTGAACGAGTCCCAGTCGGCACTTTGGTAGCAGTATGATATTCTGCTGGTCTGGTTTTCTTGGGTAGAGTTAGTGCTGATTGATATGTTTACGGAGACTACGGCGTGGTCAGAGTTTCCGAGGGGGCAGAGTTGCCTGGTAGTGCAGGAGTCTGGGATGGAGGTAAAGCAAAGGTCGAGTAAAGAGTCCCTTCCATTAGGGTTTTTAGAAGAACACGTGGGGAAGTCCACCACCTGCGTTAGAGCTTGGGCTATTGAAAAGTGCATGGTGCGGATCCCAGCAAGGTCGGTGGCTGAGTTTTCAAGCCACTTGGTGTGGTGGGCGTTAAAATCGCCAAACACAAATATATGGGCAGATGGGTGAGAAGAAATGGCCCTGTCGATATTAGTAGAGATGCTATCAAGTACCTTACAGTCAGAGGAGGAGGGGGAGTGGTAGAGGAAGAAGAGATAGCTAACAGAGCTTAGAAGTGAGAGACAGAAGCACATGAAGGAATGATCAAGGGATTCAAGAGATGTGACCCTGGCTAGGGGGAGTTGTTCGCTGACATATACACCAAGCCCATGCATATGGACATTGGAGTCCTTCCTGAAGAGAGGAAGGTAACCAGGAACGAACAGCTCTGAAGAGGGGATAGAAGGGTCAAGGTTAGTCTCACATATAGCTAAGATATCAGGTGAGTTAGTTAGAAGGAAAGATTCTACACTATTAAAGTTACTGCGAATACCTCGTATATTTGTGAACGTAACGCAGATAGGTTTGGGCGATTTATGACTAGCTGGTTTAGTATGAGTGATTTATTATTATACATCCTGTTACTGAGCAGGTCTTTTGTTTTTGATATATCCCGAAAAGGAATACAGCATAAATAGGTCAGTTGAAGAATGGGACTCGACACTAGGAATAAGAAATACAGATTTAATGTACTAAGGCACAATTAACAATAATACACATATAGGCAAGCCACGGGTTGGAGTGGAATCGACTATCAAATAGTGAATGCCTTTGCCTAAGACCTTTTTCCTCTTCGTACCGCTCGTTACCATCTTTTATAAAGTAGAGTATTCTATTCTCGGAGATGACAGGATGTTCGGCAGGGTTAGGGTTTTGTTAGTTCCTTTATTTTTCTATGCATATCAGCATTATTAGTCATGCTCAGCCTTCTCTACTTTGGCACATTTGTCAGTGATCTATCTTTCTTTAGCCTGTTTGCATTTGCTCCATATTTTTATGTGTTGTTTTCTGTATTCCGTTCCATATCTTGGCATCATTTGCAAAAGAGACAGCAAACTTAATAACACAATGTACAAATACATCCATTTGAATTTCATTTTGGGAAAGAATACCCTCACCCCAACTTATATAGGTGAAGAGTAGTGTAAGAGATATCAGCATGAAAAAATAGTGTACAAATTTCTGCTATGGCTGCTGGTATTTTGCTTCCACAAATGATATTCGATGAAAGCATAAATCCACTTCTCTGTCCTGTCCCATTGTCAGGTTAAGGCAGGTTGATTTTTCAATTCTTTTAGAAAATCAACAATGCACTCAGTGTGAACACTGGAGTTTGATGTGATATGTAGTGGCACCAAAGATTAGAGTCATATCTTTTACCAATTTTCAAGCATTTAGTATTGAAGATTATCTGAAAAATGTATAGATATACCTAATTTCCGCAGGTTTTTGCTTACAAACTGATTTAAAATTCTACTATTTCAAGAATAAATCTCAATAAAGCTGTTATCTATTGCATTAATAGATGGAAAATATATTCAAACCAGAATTCTAATTATGAATCACCACAAGCCAAATATACATTTTTTACTGTATTCAATAAGTAAAAATGTGTAAAAACACTGTAAAAGATGATAACAAAGGCTACTCAATGAATAAAATTTTTTAGATCATAATTAATAAAAACAAAAAATATATAAAAGTTTATATAGCACCATATTTCTGGGCACAACTTATAAAACAAAAGTTTTAAATTTCTATTGTTTATTGAAAATTATACTAATGGTATTGCACTGTATAACATGTTACATCAGAATATAATTTTCCTTTGACGTAAATGAAGGTCTTATTTGATGCCAGAATGATTTAGTAATAATATGCCTGTGTCATACATCTTGTTCATATAAAATTTGTAAAGATTCAGTAAATAATAAGTTTTATAAGGCTGTGCTATAAGGCTTTCACTGATAACCTGAAGTAAATTCCACTTCTATTATTTTGAACCTAGATTTAATCTTTAAACTTCTTTCTTCAAAAGACGTAAATGCATTAATTGCATTTGTTTGCTATATGAAACCTCAACTTTCAAATCAAAGTGCTTTATTACCATGTGTCTTAATTAAAAATGTCTCTCTGCTGGTATGTTATGATAATTCATGGAATAAAGACTGAGCACTTAGTAACCGTTAAAAATATTTTTTATGTACCATCAGCTTCAGTACCATGCTTAGCAACATTGCCCCTGTCCCCACAGAATGCGCTTTGCGACTCCTCTACCCACAAAATGCAACTCCCCCACCCCAGACATTCTGAACCTACAATAAATGGTACCTTAAACAAAATAACATACTCTCAGAATGCAGATATTCCGTGATCACGCAAAAACAAGAAATTGCAGAATTGACGTTTTGAAGCTATATGTTGTAAACGTTTTCACAACTTTTAGCTACTTTTTGGTGGTTTCCTAGCTATTTTTATAGCCATTTCAGTGCATTTCAGCTCTCAATCTTCTACAAGTTTTTTCAAGGAATTTTCAAAGAATTTCAACTCAAATTTCAAAAGCATTTTGCTACAGAAAGTTTGATATACTGTCAAAAATTAGACTGAAAGTTTGAATATACATGTTATGTTCTTGTATGTATGTATGTATGTATGTATGTATGTATGTATGTTGAAACAGATATCTATAATCTATTTCTCTCTCAAGTTCATTTTGTTTTAATTACAAATGATTTACCGCCTCTTGGGGAGTGGGGGCCACCTTGGAAGACTTCTATCAAAGATTTTATATATATATATATATATATATATATATATATATAAAGAGAGAGCAAAATGGGTTGATAGATTTCAACATACAAGTATGATAATAATTTTTCAGTTAATCCTAATAATTATTATGTTAATTTTTTTTTCATTACAAAAGATCTGCAGAGCCAAGGAGTGTTGCAGCTTTCCTGGACCATGCAGCCTCCATGGGGGCCCCAAGCACGGCCCTGATCAGCTTTGACAAAAACTAATCAATATACAGTGTGTAACGGATGAATTGTTGCCAAAATTACATGAAAATGAAAATAACACTGACATTTCATTTTAACAGACATAGTTACCAAAACTAGACCAAAATATTTTGAAATACTAAAATGTAAATCTAAACTTATTTATAAATGGAATTTGTCTCTGTGTGTGTGTGTGTGTATCTGTTACCTATAGACTCCGAAACCGCTGAACCAATTTTCTTGAAAATTTACACAGTTGTACTATAAGCGTCTGCGAGTGTTCTTAGCTAGGTTTTGTTTCGAGGTACCCCCAATAAAAATCGATAATTGAAAAAATTGGATTATAGAAGGAGTGGTCCGATTTTAATCAAATTTGATACACTCATAGACAAAGACATAAGAAATGATATTCAGAAGTTTCAAAGTTTCAGTTCTTAGAATAGTGCTGAAAATTTGATATCGATACCAGGAAATCAAAATTTGACTTACATCCATTCATTTTTCTTTCAGTCTACGGTTTCGCTTTAACTGGAAACAACTATTGCATTTTAGTCTTTCGTGCCAACATCCAAAGAGTCTGAGCTCCAGGACCATGGATTAGTTTTAAAGCTTTCATTACACCCAAGCAACATTGGGCTATACTGCTAGTTTATTCAATAAACTTGCAATTGGCTCGAACCACAACTGCCAGATGAATTTGGAATCTCCTGCATCTCTTTTGGACAGTCATCTTATTTAAGTTGCTGAATGCTGCCATAATCTTTGCCTTCAATTCATCCTTGTTATTACAAGGAATTTTGTTGATCTCTCACTCAGCTGCACCTTACACAAATTAATCAAGGGAGTTACAGTCTTGGGACTTAAGTGGCCAGTTGTAAGAGATGACGTGGTTGCAGAAGTTGTCTCACAATCATGACTTGGTTCTCATGCTTGTGTGGCATGGTACAAAGGACTGTTGCCAGATGTGAGGTCTTCCAGCAACTAGCCTCTTGAACCAGGGCAGCACTAACTCCTCATGGCCCTTTGTGTTGAGTCTGAGACCTTGTGGGAAGAAAAATGGAAGCATAATGTTGCTATCACTAGTGATCATTCTAAATACCTTTGTTATAACCATTAAACCTCTAAAAAAAAAGAAATGCTAGGGAACTCAAACTCAATAAAATTTCGTTTTTGATTATTGCAGAGGAAGCAAGATTTTTCTTGCTAAAATAGCTATACAACAAATGTATTATTCAGAGTTTTATTTGATATAATATACATATTTGGCTCTCTCTCTCTCTCTCTCTCTCTCTCTCTATATATATATATATATATATATATATATATATATATAGACAGAATGTTAAAGAAAAATAGGAAAACTTTATCAATTTAACATGTTTCACTCTTAATAAAGCTTGATCAGAGAATGAGATATGGAGAAAAATCTTTTTTATAAATAAAAAAATAAATCACATTTTCTCCAGATCTCATTCTCTGATGAAGCTTTAATAAAAATGAAACATGTTAGAATGATGAACATTTTTTATTTGTTCTTTAATTTATCATATACAGGGTGTATCAAAAATACGTTTACAACCCTTGGGGACAGGTCCCTCACACAAAAAGAAGAACAGTGTTCATAAGAACTTATGTCGAAAAAGCCAATGCAGCAACGCATAACAAATGTTCAAAATGTCCTCCACTTACTTCTACACGCATACACATTCATTGGATTATTGACTGGTAGATCATTTCAAATATTTCACATGATGCCGAACAGTTTCGCAGATTCTGATGACACGTTGATGAACCATCTCTGCATTATTTATGTCTGCTGTATAAATTAATTGTTTTAGGTGGCTCCACAGATAAAAATCCAAACGATTGAGCTCAGGGGAATGTGAAGGCCATGTAACCAGCCCTCCCCTACATCCATCTTTGATGGTAGTTTGTGTAATAAACCATCAGAAAAAACTTTCCACAGAGAGTGATCAGAAAACAGAAGACATTGTACAAGTTGCAAATAATGCAGATACAAGAGTTACTCTTGAAATACCCTCCATGTTGTACTATGAGATGTATGACATGCTAGGGCCACTTGGTGTGTGCTGATACTTGGAACATCTCTGCCAGCCTGTAGAATGTGTTCTTCATATTTAGGCATGCAAGTAATCTGGAAATGGAATCTGATACAGCCACTTGTCTATAGTCATCGATGCGACTGTATGTAAAAATCATATCTGCCTGCTCATGATATGAAAACACTGCAGTTGTTAAACAGAAACTGCTCAGTTAACTCACTACTACACATTTAAGACAGACTAGCTACAAATGTACGTGAAAGACAAATGTAACCTAGTCTACATAGCAATATAGTGCTATCTTACGTAAACATTTTTTAACTTAATGTCTCAAAAACAAAATATCTATAGACATATGTTTGTATCAACTTTTGTCCTTGTTTTGGTGTGAGGACCTCTACCAAAGTTTCTAAAAGTATTTTTGACACACCCTGTGTGTGTTTGTGTATGTGTGACAGAAAAATTTTTGCCTTAACTTCAAAATATAATCAAATGGCTTCTTGGTCAGTCTGAGAACTTTTCATATTATTTAATAATATCTAAGAAGAATGATAGATTTTAATTACTTATTGATAACTCAAAGATCAAGTTTTCTTTCAAAAGATTTTACTATATAAGTCCAGCTACATATATTAAATACAGAAAGTGTCTGCAATGTAGAAACATTTACAAATTCAAATTCTAATTCACAAAACCTTTGTAGTTGCTTAAAACACTAAAATAGAATTGCAGTTCCAAATGCTTTACATACGAAATAGATCTTTTTCTATTCAAATATTTAATTACTATTTTATTCCAATTTCAGATCTTTTGAAAAAGAAATCCGATTAGAGAACAAAAGTATTCAAACTATAATACTGCTGATGAGTCTAATTATATAACATTAATTACCAATTAATTCATTATGCAAGAGAAAAGGATTTAATGACATTCCGTTGAAATTTCTTTTTATTTTCTCTATCATGTTTGTGGAATAAAATTCAACAAACTTTTTGCTCATCATGAAAACAATTGTCTTCAAGTGGTTACAATTTCAAAAAGAATTTGGGGTTTTCTTTTTTATTGAATTCTACAAACAACTGAATAGTGAAAAGAGAAAAAAATTCTGTGTAGTTTTAAATAAATTCTGAATGTTAGATGATTTTTGATTAGATTATTGATCGAAGCTCACTTGAGCTGAATTTGTCAAAATATTGTTGAATGGTTCTTCCCTGAATGTATGATAGTTACAAAATTTAATTATTTAAATTGCAAGTTGAGCCTGCTATCCTTTTAATGAACTCCCTTCAGAAGAAACTGTTAATTTCAAAGTTGTCATTAATTATTGGAAGTTTTAAGGAAATTTAGAATGAAATGGACAATTTTGCTTTGGATCAGAAAGAGTTGAAATATCTGATACTCATAATGTGTAAACAGGGCTTGGAGAATATTGGCAATACTCACAGGAGGGTAAGAAGTGCAGAGGAAAACTGTAAGTAACATACTTAATGAACTGGTGCAAATGGATGGCAGATTATGATCAGAGAGGGAGAGTAAGGGGCAAATATTGCTTAATGCACCAAGAGATAAGAAGTTGTGACGAGCCATGATTGTTAATGAAAAGAAGCTGTGACGAGCCATGATTGTTAATGGAAAGAAGCTGTGACGAGCCATGATTGTTAATGAAAAGAAGCTGTGACGAGCCATGATTGTTCATGTTCTGAAAAGCTACAGCATATAAACAAAGAAAAAAGCTGATTATTACATAAAAATTAACTATCACTCTTGTATATTTATGAAATAACATATTCATTGCTCAGTAACTTTAAAGAGAAGGGATCATCTCATTCAATATTTAATATACTTTAGTTAAAATCAATGCAAAATCTTCTACTTTAGATCAAAATGTAGCATCTCCTCTTTAAGACCTTGTTCTTGTTGACAGTTGGTTTTGATTCATTGATTAATTTTCTAGTCACCTTGGCATAGTGTAATGGTTAACCAACTTGTCTCACCAGAACCCGTTGCAGCTGAGTAGTGAGTTCGATTCTCACTGGGTGCCCCATACTTTTGGTCTTGTACCACATCTAAACGGTGTTTAGAAAATTTAGGGCACCTCAAAGTGGTGTAATGGTTAGCATTCTTGTCTCGCTAGAATCATTACAATTGAGTAGTGATTTTGATCCTCATTGGGTGTCCCATACTTTCGCCTGCACTTAGAAAATCACCATTGGTTCATTTTCTACAGATTATCACCCCTTTGCAGGTTATTTTAAAACTAGAAAAAATTTTAGATTGTAAGAGATAATAATGATTTAGTCATACAACTCTTACTTATTAATCCATAGCTGGAGGAAGAAGAGATGACTCATAGCTTTTCCCTAGGGTATTCATCTGTAAGTGAATATAATGAACCCAATTGGGACTCACCAGTTCATAATTCTGAGCTTTTATCTATTACACCACCTGCACACCAAAGCTTACAGTACCTGATATTCCCAAGCACTCATCCATGTAGATACTGACCAGGCTCAATGTTGCTTAACTTTGGTGATTGTATGGGAATAAGTGTTTTAATGTGATGCGGCTGTAAGCTGTCTTCTGTTAGGTATAATGTCATATTTGTGATCTTTGAACAAAATATGGTGGTGCAAGGGAAGCCTGAACCTTGAAATTCCCAATTTGTGGGAGCGTTTCTTTTATTAAACAAAAGGTATCGTATTGTGATACATTTGTGTCATTGGTGATAGAGTCTAGACAATTTTTGTTCTTGTCCATGCATACATGCATAGGTTCTTATATAAAACTGGCCACATGTCATCCTAGTCTTATGAGGAGGTAAGTCAATCACTAACTCTAATAAAGCAGAATGCATGCATGTCAACAAAAGAGACAGGTTGTGAGCTATACATGAGGGATGTTAAAATCAAGCAGATAATGGTGGCATAGTAACAGATAACAAAAAATAACATTATCCACAATAATAAATAAAACAAAAACAGATGCATAATACTACAAACCAATTCTGTAGTCTACTATCCAGAGCAACTTATCCCAACACAACATCCAAATAGTCATTACCACTTCCAAAACCATTATTGGATATAATCAAATCTAAAAATCCCATAACAATAATAACTCAGAAGCAGGCATATATAAAATAAGTTGCCAAAACTGTTCCTCACCATACATTAGAGAAATTTAAAAAACATAATTTATGAACACAAAAGGGACATCATAAATAACAGTTTAACAAATGCACTGATCATACACAGAAATAAATTTGCCCACAGTATATATATATATATATATATATATATATATATATATATATATATAACTTTACACATTGCATTATTGGATAACCATATTTGAGCCTTGAAGTAATAAAAAAATTGTCAGACCCTATATTAATCAATATTATATTGGGGTTCACCCACAAAATTTTGCATGTATATAATCATGCTGATGCTGAATGTATCCTTTGAGACATAATTCCATACGTCTTATACATGTTGCAATGTAGTAAAAATTGTAGATGGACAACCTGAATGAGTCAGGTCTCATCCCTTCATGTTTGAAATATAGTCAGTGGGAGGCAAGTTTAGCAGTCATGACAGTTATTAAACATCTCAAAGACTATTGTGCAGCAAAGGCATCATGTGTGCATGCATTATCCTTCATCAGCTTCCTTCTGCTGAAATGATGGCAGGATGGTTGGAATGCCACATCACCTTCCTTCTGCAGGAATGATAGCATAATGGTTTAAATATTGTTCTGGATGTATGTACATGGCCCTGTTCAACATTTTCTCCACATGCACCGAAAGTAAATAAAAGTTGCATCTTATAGCAGCCCCAAACCATTTTGTCAGGGTTAGAATTGTGTGTTAGAGGTGTCAGGGTGATGTTACTCTCCAGGTTGCACAAGCAAACAATCAACACATGGATTTACTTACTACAAGACATCATTTGACCATTAAAATGACTATTTTTGTGAGTCTACTGGGGGGCTGGGACAAGAGAAGAAATTTTTTTAGAGGGCTGTGCATCTGTTGTTTTTTAAGTAAATGATAATTTTTCATTTTGGGTCTGCCACTGCTTGCTTTACAATTGACTGATTTTAGCAAGAATCTGTATTATACAGCCTTGCAGAACCTGATTTATAGGTGTTGGAATTTGTTATATAGTGCATAGACTAACCCAGAATAACAAACTTCTAGTCAGAACTTTGATGGAATGGACTGAGTGGAGGTTGTTTGATACCTGTAATCTTGGAATTCTAACAGTGATGGATTACCTTCATTTAAATTTTTGATATAAGACCAAAAAGGTATAAAAACACAGACAGTTGCAAGAATTGGAAGGTTCAACATGCCTCCTGTACCCAGCTTCCTTAATGAGGAAAGATAATTTTGACTATTTGAAAGCCACAGAATATATTGAAGTGAAAAGTGACAGAAGAAACTGTTCTTGCAAAAACAAACTGTTGTTATTCCAGCAGGATGGTGTATGCACACATGATGTCATATCTAACAATCTTGTGTTAATGATAACAAAATAGAGACTAAAAGAGATAGTAAAAAACAGAGAAGTGTTATTAGAAGTTGTAGAGAGTCATGTTCACTTACTTTGTTTGCACATAATCTAATGAGATTATTGTTCCTTTTTTTTTTTAAGTCATTGGAGGAAATAAATGTTAATTGTAAAAACAAATGCAAGGAAGATGGCTTGTGTTGACAGTGATTGAACAGATAGACAGTTACAGCAAGCAGAAACCCCAAGATACTTATAGAATTATGCTTACTTTTCTGATATGTACACAGCACCACATTACATAGTTGTCTTCCCGTTAGCAAAATCAAAGAAAAACAAAATATTTCAAGAAATGATAAAAGCAGTAATAAACGGATTTGAAACAAAAAGTGTTTCTTAAGTGATAATCTCTTGAGTATTGATATCTGTGAGAAAATGACCAAGAGGTTAATGTTTACTGTCAAGTACCTAGAGTTGGAAAAGGAGAAGTTAGAGAAGGGCGGTGAAGTCTTTCTGAGGTAGCAAAAGAAATATCAATCCGTTTTGTATATAAAGTGTTAGAAAAAAAGCTGTCATATTTATAAGCAGAATTACTTTGGAGAACACTGAAGTGTATTGATATTTATCGGTTTTGGTTTTTGTTGATAGCCCGGGGGTGGGGGAAGAAGTTGATTGCAGTAGAAGTTCATAGTTTTTTGGGGGGGAAAGGGAAAATGTATAAAAGAGAAAAAAAAAGATTTCATTGACAGCTCTGAGATTCAGGCTTCAAATTCTAAGCAATAAAATCAGAGCCAACTAGTAAGTCAGTAAATTGATAGTGAAAGTTTGACCATAAAACATATTAATTGCTACCATTGATCTCTAAAATAAAAGAAGTATGAATATTTAAGCACACACACACACACACACACACACACATATATAGCCATGCATAAACCGATTGGATTTCTTTTAAAAGTGGTTCATGATATAAAATGATTAGGTAACAATATTATCAATTTTATTAATAATTACATATTTTAATTTGTATTTAAAGACAGTACAAGCAATTTTATTGTTCCACTGGGATTTATAGTTCATACATTGTGTGAAAATTTGGAATAATAGCTTAAAACATGTGTAGTCTTTTTTTAAGTAAGTATATTGGATGTGCGTTGTGGTGCGATGAATATCAGCATGGAATAAAAAGTTAGAGAGCTGAGTTCAAATTTCAGTTGAATTCGTTACATTTACTTTCACATCTTGAGAAATGTATTAATCCATCTCTTCTTCCCCCAGCTATGGGTTAAATAGCATGAAAGATTGGTTTCTATAGCTTTGGATGGCAAGCAGTCTACCCCAGAATAAAAATGGTAACCTTCTGTGAGAAAATCTTTTGCCCATTCAGATTGCCCAAGTGTGTATCATGTATGACATTTAACTGACTGGTATTTTTTATTATACATTCTTGTATCTTCCTTGCATTTATTTCAAAATATATAATGGCAATAAATCAACAAGCATCTATTTATTTATTTACCATCAAGTCATGTGACACATATAACCTCTTCACCTTTGAAATAGTTGCTTACAAAAAAGTTCTAATGTAGTGTAAAGAATTGTATAAATATATTGTGTTATGCATTGATATAAAATTTATTTATTATCTATATTTCTGAGATGTGGTAGTATTTACACTATTTACATTATTCAGACTATTGTCCTCATCTCTGTTGCCATGTGTACAACGTTTCGGCTGTTGTGTGCTCCAGCCTTCTTCAGGTGCTAGGAATTCCGAGCATTCAACATCTTTACTGAGATTTATAAGTCCAAGAAATTCAGTTATTCTTGTCCTTAAGGACACATGGCCCAGTGAATACAGACATTGATTAGTTCCAGTGACTTGACCCAAATAGTTGTGAGTTTAATACCAGGCTACAGCAGTGGTGAACAAGTATCTTAGAGAGTCAGGTTAGATGGAGGTAACTCATGACCATCAAAAAGAGGCTTCAAACAAGGAATGAAGATGATATGCCCCAATGATCATAAAGGGTTTGGTTTGAAAGAAGAAGGCCGGAGCATACAATGGCCAAAATGTCATGCAAATGGCAACAAAGATGAGGACAATAGTCCGAATAATGTAAATAGTTAAAATTTATTTAATAACATTGTTATAATGTATTGTGAATGCTTATTATTTTTCTCATATTGGATGGAATATACTTTGCAAGTGTTTATATAGTAAAATTAAAGTCAACATTTCTAAAATTCAATGAAGTATTAGAATACAGAGAATATTTTCCTAAATTTTTCAAATTACTGAGTACTTAAAAAATTATATAAAAATGGCACTCACATCATTTTCTTCAAATATGTTTTACAAATAAGTCTATATAGTACAACATTAGATGTGTCATATGGCTGTCAACACAACGAATGTCAGGTTTTAAAAAATGCATTTCTGCAACATTTTAGAATTAAAATAAGTAATATTTGTTGTAAATCAGATTAATTGTGCTTTAAATTAGCTAATATTTCTCAAATAAAGTTTCAGAAAAGAATATTTTATTTTTGGAAGATATTTTTAATAAACAGAATTGCATTGAATTAAAAGGGTACTAATCAGCTAAAACAACTCCTTTCAGTCAATTTAAATTACTTTTTGAAATGCAACAAATCATTTTGTTTATAGGTATCATATTTTTTGTGGAGGTCTCTAATATATATTTATATAAAAACTTGTGACTTATTAGGAATTGAACCTGAAACCTTCGCATAACAAATTGTAAGTTGGTTTAATTTCAATTAGACTATTTCAGCCAGTCAGAGGCAGGCTTTGGACTTTAGCAGGCATTATTTATTTATTACAAACTTGGCTGTTTTAATGGTATATGCGTCATTTGAAATCTGTGCTACATCCAAAGATAATCTCACAAATGATTACCTTATAGAATTTAACCATCTAGTTGCCACATTGAAGAAATTTAAAATATGTCTGCCAGAACCAGAACCAGTTTTGGCCTATTGAGCTCTGAAGAGTGCTAACATCTCCAACAAAAATAAAAGGCTTGTTAAAGCTACAATTGAATACTTGACACGAGATGCAATGTCAATAAAATTGCAGGAAATAATGGCAAGCATGTGTGTCTCTAACAACTCTCAGACAAGATCTAATCCGATAAAAAGGGAAGCTAATGTTACTACTCCAGATAACAGTCACATCAAACTACAGGAGGAAGAAACATTTTTTTGCCAAGAAATTTGGTTGCTGTCTGGTGTCTAAACCCAAAGAAAACAGAAAAAGTCAAGTAGGATATGGATATCGCATCAAGTCTCCAAATCATAAAGAAAGAGTCAACCCACCTGGATGTGATGGTAGGCCCTCTAAATGTGCTACCTGTGGATCATTTAAACATTGGGCTATAGAGACAGCCAACACTCTGAAGAAGAGATAGTCAGTGCTATACAGTGCTATACAGGTTAATGTTATACTCATGAGCCAGTTAGGTCACGAACCAAAAGTGTCTCAAACAACCCAACTTGGACAGACAATTTGTGCTCTTGTGCTGGATTCCAGCTGTTCATGAACAGTCTGGTAAAACATGGTATGAGTATTACCTGGATACTCTTGCCTCAAGTGATGAGGGATAAAATTAGGAAAACCAAAGGATGCAGCCAATTCAGGTTTGGCAATGGTGGTGTTTTGCCATCTCTTTTTCATGTGGAACTGCTTAGTGTGCTTGGTAGTAAAAACATAAAAATAGGAGTTAATGTGGTTAATTCAGACATCCTGATGTTGTTCAGCAAAGGAGATATGAAGAAGGTCAATACTGTGTGGAATTTTTCAAAAGACACTATAAAATTGTTTGATATCACGCAGAAGTTGTTCTACACAGATTCAAGACACTATTATTTAACCCCTAACAAAGGCTCCATCACAGAAGGAGTGTGCTGAAGTACTAACTATCAGTGTAAATAAAAGAAGTACAAAGGAAAAGTTGAAAATAGCTGAAAAATTACACTGCCAATTCAGCCATTCCAGTGGTTTCAAATTAGCTTCATTGGTAAGGAATGATGGTATAAAAGACAGGGAATTCCTTAAATTCCTGGAGGAGTTTCCATCAACATGTGACATTTGTTTAACTTTAAAAAAAGCAGAACCAAGACCCACTGTCAGATTCTCATTAGCCACATGGTTCAATGAGCAGGTTGCAATGGATATTAAAGACATTGAAGGTCATAAGATGCTCTATATGATTGATCATGGGAGCAGGTAGAGTGTTGCAGCTGAAATCCCTAACAAAGAAAACTTTTCAATTATTAAATGCATTTTGAAATATTGGATTTCCTATTTTCGAACACCAGACTTTTTTCTATCAGACAGTGGAAGAGAGTTTGATAACCAAGAATTTCAAGGCATGGATCAAAATCTAAACATGGTTGAAAGAACAAATGCTGCTCAGTCTCCCTGGAGTAATGGGTCATGTGAGTATCTTAATGTTGTTCTAGGAGATATGGTAACTAAGACATTGGCTGATGTTAAGCGTAATTCTGAGGTGGCTCTTATGTGGGTCGTTAGTGCAAAGAATGCATTGCACAATGTGAAGGGGTACAGCCCAAATCAATTGGTGTCAGGTAAAAACCCAAACATTCCTACACTACTAAATAACAGACCTCCCATTCTGGAAGGGATATCCACAGGTGAGCTAGTTGCCAAAAATCTAAATGCAATGCATGCTGCTAGAAGATCATTTGTTGAAAATAAGTTTTCTGAAAGAATAAAAAGAGCTCAGCAACATCAAATATGATCAGCATTCCCACAGAAATATACCAATGGTGATCGTGTATATTTCAAGAGAAATGAATCAGAAAAATGAATGAGCCCAGGAATATTTATTAGATGGGAGGTCTAAGCAGGTCCTAGTTATTCATGGAGGAACATATGTAAGAGTACATTCTTGTTGGCTGATGCACCCCTCCAATCAGATAGAATGGCCAGTAGTTAACAGTGATTCAAACACTGTTGCAAATCCTAAGGTGGTACATGAAAATGTTAGAGACAGTCCAACTCAGAATGACATAAAGGAAGAATATTTAATACCAGAAGAGTCTGATAAAAACGTACATATTAGTCCCCCAACAAATGAAGCATTACCTGAAAAAGTCATGAAAACAGTAAAACAGGTGAATCTACCTAAACCAGGCCAAGTAGTGAATTGCCAAATGACCGACCAAACTGAATAACCTGAGAATAATTAATAGAGCTGGAAAAGCTACTGGTTCCAATAAATATTTTATGAATGTTGTTCAAGAGGATAATAGACCCTTTTGCCTTGATTTTGAAAATGCTGTTATTTCTTGATCACCTGTCCCAGAAGTGGATTCAACAGATCCAGCAGAGTTTCTTATATTATCTACATTTGATCCTTGTGTTGAGCAGGCAAAACAGGAGAAATTATCTAATTGCCTAAAGAATAAAGTCTATACAGTTGTTCTTGACATGGGGCAGAGTAGAATCACCACATGATGAGTGTACACTGTACAAGGCAATAATTCTGTTAAGGCCAGGCTTGTTGCTAGAAGATTTCAGAACAGAGACACGGGATCTGTTAGATCTGACTCTCCCACATGCTTCAAGGAAGGATTTAGGATTGCTTTGGCTGTGATAGCCTTGAAAGGTCAGTTTTGTAATTCTCTAGACATAAAGACTGCTTTTTTCCAAGGTATGAAATTGGACAGACCTGTTTATTTGTTGCCACCCACTGAAGTTGTCAATGACAAAGGTAAACTTTGGAAGCTTATCAAGTGTATTTATGGTTTGACCGATGTCTCAAGGTCCTGGTCAGTTAAGTGCCATACATGATACCTGCTTGGGCAGTCATGTCTCAAAAGAGACATGACTGACTGGGCAGAAGATTATTCTGCAGTAGGTTGCCATTGCTTTCTGTGGTAGACTGGTTACCAGCCAAGGCTACAGAACCTAATCTGTTCTGTTATTTAACCCATAACTGGAGGGAAGAGATGGATTAATATCTTTCCCAAGGGTATTTGCATGTAAGTGAATGCAGGGAATTCAACTGAAATTCAAACTTGACTCCCTGATTTTTATTCTTTCATGCTGGTCGGTGGTCGCATTTTGGAAGAGGTTGCTGACTGGGGGTTCATTAACATTAACAAATCGTCCATGCATAGAAAAGCGTTTGTTAATAGCAGGTGGTCACTGATGATGAAGGTTGCATACACCAGGTTCCACTGTATATATATATATATATATATATATATATATATATAAAGTTATTTATAAATGTAACTTTGTCTGTGTGTGTGTGTCCCTGTTACCTATAGACACCGAAACAGCTGAACCAATTTTCTTGAAAATTTACACAGTTGTATTATAAGCATCTGCAAGTGTTCTTAGCTAGATTTTGTGTGGAGGTACTCCCGATAAATATTGAAAATCGATAATCGAAAAAATTGGGTTATAGAAGAAGTGGTCCAATTTTAATCAAATTTGATACACTCATAGACAAAGACATAAGAAACGATATTCAGAAGTTTCAAGATTGCAGTTCTTACAATAGTGCAGAAAATCGATAATATATATATATATACGGCAAGATGTTTGTGTGTGTGCCTGTTTATCTGCCTGTATGTCTGTATTTTTTTAGCCCTTTTATTTTAGTTTTTACTTTGGGTTTGACTCTAAGTAGGTATAATTGTAGTTCTTAATCTCAGTCATGATACCATTTAATCAGAGGACTTATTTAGCCTTCAAAACTCAGTTTATGACAAAAAAATCTTATTTGACATCAATACCAGGAAATCAAAATTCATTCATTTTTCTTTCAGTCTACGGTTTCACTTTAACTGGAAACAACTATTGCTTTTTAGTCATTCGTGCTAACGTCCAAAGAGTCTGAGCTCCAGAGCCATGGATTAGTTTTAAAGCTTTCATTACACCTGAGCAACGCCGAGCTATACTGCTAGTATTGCTTAAATATACTGATGAGTAAACTAAATGGTTACTGCAAATTTTTTTATTATATTCAAATGTACTTATAAAGGGCAAAAACTGAGATAAGAGAAGTGCTCTATGTCTTGAAACAAAGCTGAAATATTATTCCCCATTATAACTGGTGATGTTTGGCCATGACTGTCAATTTTGTATGCATTGAAATGAAATATTTAAATATCTTGCTGCAGGTGCAAAATTTAATTACAGCAAAATGAATCTGTAGACATTGGTTAGTTCCAGTGACTTGACCCAAAGAATTTTGAGTTCAATACCTGGCTACAGCAGTGGTAAAAAATGTTTACTGGAGACATGGCATCTAGAAGTGGCATCTCACAAGGAATGGTCTACCTCTGTGATCGAAATAAAGGCTGAAGAAACAAACATGGTGTAAACATGGCAATAAAGATGAGGGCAACAGTTCAAACAATGTAAATAATATAGTTCAAAGTGATACAAAGAAATCCGTATGAATTATAGAACAGACTAAAATAAAAGATATTATTAAGATTAAATAAACACAATGATAATAAACAGTAGTGTACAAGATAAAGAAAAAAGAATAACAGATGGAGTAAAAGGTTGCTTGAATGGTGCCCAGTAGATAGCAAATGCAGTTGAAAAAGACTGGGGAGATGATGAAGAGATGAAATAAAGGAACTTGCTGATTGGACATAATTGGATAGAAAAATGATTGTGTGTGCTGGCCATAAAGCAGAGTATTGTCATAGCAAATAGGAAATACAATCATTTAGATAGGATTTCTGGATGGCAGAAACAAAATTTTAAGCATTTATCAATTTATAGGTTATAAGGATTTAATTTTAATCCTAGTAACAAAGTAAAGGTCAGAGTTGATTATCCTTCTAACTGGTCAAAGGACAGTACATTTGAGATATCTGGAGCAGTCTGATGAATATGTGTAATTAATTTGAGAGGAGAAAGGAAAGTTTTTCAATATATTCCAAAGTGCTCATTGTTAGTTTAGCTAAGCATGAGTCAGTGGTCAGTTTAAGAAAGTAAAGGGGACTATCCGACTTGGCAGCAAGGATACAGTCATTTTCTCACCGACGCAGTGTGGCTTCCCATGTCTCTTGTACAAATACTTTCACGGCTTCTGCTCCAATAAACTCAGCTCACTGGTACCCCCTATATACAAATTTCCTCGAGCCACAAGATTATCAATTTGGTCCCACCCTTTTACTGTGAAGCCAATAAATTGTAAATGCAAATTCTACTCCAGCAGCTTCTTTACTCGAACTTCCCATCTGTAGAATTCTCTTCTGCATACTTGCTTTCCTGACAGTTACAATCTCCAAGAATTTAAATGTAAAGTCAATAGTCATCTCTTGTCTCACTGACTTACATAATCTCTCATGCTTTTCTACATCCCCCCGACTCTCATCAGTAATCTCTTCCCTCTCCTACTCTCTTCCTGACACCCCATGCAACCTCTCTCTCTTCATAACATTCCTCCTATGTAACCCCTTGCACAACAGTGGCAGTAAAATGCCTTGCTTGGAGTGACACGATTAAAAAAAAATTCATGGGATTACAATATAGCAGCCAAATTGATATACTATGAAAAGTAGATAGAGAAAAAGTAGCTAATTGTTAAAAAGACAATTTCATTGTTCTGATGTTCATTTTTGTGGATGTATTTTTCATATTAATCAGTCTCATTAAATGAAATCCTCATAGAAATGGGTAGATGTCCGATATAAAAAAAGAAAATGTCATTGTTCATGACTTGCAGAAAAGCAAAGGAAGTGTAAGCATATTGAATGTGACATGTCAATTCAATTGAGTCTTTTGATCTTTCACCATTTTGCTTATCTTTTTGAACTCAATGGAACCATATGCTGTAGATTTGACTAGATATGCTGCTATTGAACTGATTGACTTGTTGCAAAGTCTTATATATTTATCTGTTTCAGAAAATACAAACATAATGGTTTTTGAATTTAGTCAAACCAACAGTGATTGAATGAAAATTGTCTTTTTATACTTCATGATCTCTTTCTTACTGTGTCTACAAAATCATAAATTTTATTTCAGATTTTATTTTGGCAACTGTTTTTTAATTCTTATTACAATTAATCAGCCTCATTTGTGTGTCTTTTTGATCTGAGATCTTTACATTCTCGTTATTGTAATTATAGTTTGAATATTATTCCAGAGGTTAATGTTGTGTAGAACTACCCTCACTTCTTCAGTATTCCAATGATGAGGAAGAAGTTTTATTGAAACAACTTTTTTCTCAAGAACCATTGCATTGTAAAACAGACCAGCAGAAATGTAACAAACTTAATCTCTTCAGTTACCTATGAGTCAATTGTTAACCTATCCTTCATATTTATATAATTCCCACTTCTTAATTTTATATACATTTTACACCTAACTCAATAGCCCTCTACCTTAACTTATTCTTGAATCTCGTATAGGATTAACAGGAGCAAAAAAGTAAAAATAAAAGATCAATATTGATAAACAGAAAATATTATATAGAAAAGTGAGCCACAGGTAAAGAATAAAACCAGTGCAAGAAACTGGAGATGACAAGAATAACTCATTGGATGTAACCAATTTGGAGATCATGTGACAAGAAGTCTCCAAAAAAGAAACTCTCAAATATATAAGAGAAAAGAACCAAAAAAAGAAAAAAAAGAATCATGAACATAAGCAAAGAACAATATAAAAAAAAAGGAAAAAAGTTATCAAATTCCTTCCTTGCCAAAATATATAGAATTTCATACTTGAACCATAGGATAAACTCTGTGAATTTAAAAACATCTTTGTGGTGCTCCATGGCTGGTGAGTTTGTTTACATTTGTCAGTCATTTATTCTCAAGCAAAACAAACAATAAAAAGAAAAATAAGCGTGTGTTTAATTGTCCATTTGGTGTTGCAATGTTCAGATTTTCAAGTATGATTGGTCAGAGTATAAAATGGGGATTAAGGGAAACTCACTGTAACATTTAAAATAATGACTGAAGAGATTTAAGGCTGAAGGATAAATTATTTCAGGAAA
Source organism: Ascarosepion bandense (assembly GCA_037127315.1). Taxonomy (NCBI): domain Eukaryota; kingdom Metazoa; phylum Mollusca; class Cephalopoda; order Sepiida; family Sepiidae; genus Ascarosepion; species Ascarosepion bandense. The sequence continues at coordinate 7,202,950 of JBBBDQ010001045.1, forward strand.
AGGGTTGGAAAAGGGATACATTTTTTTGGAAAAAGATATGTGTTGCTTTGTAATTCTTTTGTATTTTGAAAGATATTCCCATGGGAAACAGATTGGACTCAAAATTTAATATCTTTTATTTTTTTAATCTGGAAAAATTTCTTGATTTTTTTTATTCTTTCAAAGATGTCTTAGACATCTCAAAACTTTTTATTTATAAATTAAATTCTTTAAATGCTTATTGTGCATGTTTGATGACATTTATTCTTGTCTTAATAGTAAGTCTGAGCTGTTTTCAGTAAAGTCAAATTAGCAGCTGATGTAAAAAATGATCTACAATCTATTGTTAACTTGGGTAAGAAATGGCTTGTCAAATTTAATTCATCCACATCAAAACTGCTCTCTTTTAATCTTCTGTGAGAACCATTTTTACCATCAATCAGCATGGCTGATGCTAACCACCAGAATGTGATTAATTGCACCTTCTTTTACAAAAGTTTTCTGCTGACAAGAAATGGAAAGAATTAACTGCTAAGTCTGATGCAAGGAAAGTTGGTTCCCTGTGTTGTGTCAGACAATTTTTGTCACCAGAATCTATCTCACACATTTGTATGTCTATCATTCATTTTTGCTTTGAATACTACTGCCATATCTGTCCTGATTCTCTTGCTATATATGTAGAGTTTCTTGATAAAATCCAAAGAAGAATCTGTAATGTTATTGATTCTAGCCTGGAATTTCACCTTCAGTCACTTTACTATCACTGTAATGTAGCTTCCCTGGGCCTTTTCTATAAATGCTTTTATGATATTGTTCTGATTAACTTTCCTGTATGGTACCAAGACTTTATGAATTTAAGAGCAGGATAAGATTGGTGGCAAGGTCTGATCATTTTACAGTTAAAATTGCTAGATGTAGCCATAAGTTCTATGCTAACAGTTTTTTCTATCGTATTTCTTTCAGCTTCTTGCTTTCCAGTCAACTTTGATATTCAAAAAGTTAATGCAATGCCAATCATTATCTTCTGTCTTACTTATTGTTCTTTTAATATTCTCTCTTCTTAATAATGTTTTTTATTTTATATTTATTAACACTCAGTAACTCCATATGTTTTAAGAACTTAATAACATTGCTTGGGATGAAATTATTAAAAATATATCTGAATATGTCAAAATGTTTTCCCTTAACAATGTATCTATCAGCTATGTCCATTTTAAGGCGGTAACACCACTGATGTGCAGGGGGCTACATAGGAGTGAAAAGATTGGAAAAGAAAAAGCTGGAAACCACATCCTAAACAGGGAACAAGGGATGAGCCTCTTCACCTGTTCAATAGATGTGGGTGGAGTGTGAACCGGGTGATAGTTTAGTCTATCTACTCCAATTATTTTGCAATTATTTCTACTGATATCTTGATCTCTTTCTGGCTTACCTATTCTTTAGCTTAAAAATTAAAGTGCAAGAATTCAAAACAAAGAAGCCACCACTAGCAAAGTTTAAAATGACTTCCCATACCACAGGGGCTTGCAAAGTGATGATATGATCCTGGTAATTGAAGCAGAAACAAATTTTATGGCAATGGTTTTTGAGTCTGGATGGTACAAGCATGTCAAATATTTCAAATTTTAAACCTAAGAAACTATTGCCTTTGACAAGAATTCAATGAGAGAAGGAAAAAGAGAAAAGTAAAGAGAGAGGGAAAAAGAGAAAAGTAAAGAGAGAGGGAAAAAGAGAAAAGTAAAGAGAGGCAAAGAAGAAAAAAGAGAAATTTAATATTTTTTTGAAAAGAAAATTTGTATATCCATCTTCTTCCAAATGCTTGTATTTAACCAACTGAAAATTATTCCACATATGCAAATTTTCATTAGGACTCTGCTGGTTTAGCTTCTCAAAATAGTCTCTTCAAAGCATAAAGGTGGGTGAATCTAAACTTATTTATAAATGAAACTTTGTCTGTGTGTGCATCCGTTACCTAGAGACTCTGAAACGGCTGAACCAATTTTCTTGAAAATTTACACAGTTGTACTATAAGAGTCTGCGAGTGTTCTTAGCTAGGTTTTGTGTCGAGGTACCCCCGATAAATATCAATAATCGAAAAAATTGGGTTATAGAAGGAGTGGGCCGATTTTAATCAAATTTGATACACTCATAGACAAAGACATAAGAAACGATATTCAGAAGTTCAAAGTTGCAGTTCTTAGAATAGTGCAGAAAATTCGATATCAATACCAGGAAACAAAAACTTGATTTACATCCATTCATTTTTCTTTCAGTCTAGTTTCGCTTTTACTGGAAACAACTGTTGCTTTTTAGTCTTTCGTGCCAACATCCAAAGAGTCTGAGCTCCAGGACCATGGATTAATTTTAAAGCTTTCATTACACCTGAGCAACACCGGGCTATACTGCTAGTTGACAGATAAACATGATAAAGAAAATAATAGTTAAGAGAAAGTAACAAAGGAAAAATTATTCAATATCTTCAAGGTCACTTATAATCAGTTTTTCCAGTCAAAGTTAATCATACCCAGGGCCAGTCAGGCTGAGGTAAAAAAGGCTGCCATTTTGGGCCAATTGATTGGGTTCTCTAGATAGAAATGAAACTGACAAGCTGCAAAAAAGGAGAAAGTCATCATAGTCAGTGCTCAGAGAGACGAGGAGAAAAAAGTGTAGACAATAGTTCAAGGGTCCATTTCATTGCTGGGTACAAAATTGCTCTAAATATTTTGTTTCAGCTTGATTATTCCTTAGCCACAGTTTTTCTTTTTCTCAATGTGTATGTTTATCTTGAAAACCAGCTTCTCTCTTACTGCACTAATTCCAGTGGCACCAGCAATGAATCATGTGATTAGTTTGAAGTATATCTATAAAGATATTGTTATGAAAGGTACAGACATATATATGTATGTAAGAAAAATTAAGGCAGACATGTTATTTCATGGTCAATTGAAAGTATAGGCCTATTTCAGGCAAACCACCATCAGCTTCCGTCATGATTTTACAAAGGATTTTACACAAATTATTCCTGTAAAATCCTTTGTAAAATAGACGGAAGCTGATGATGGTTCACCTGAAATAGGCCTAAGCTTCCGATTGACCATGAAATAACGTGTCTGCCTTAATTTTTCTTATATTTGCTCTATATGTATTTATATACATATATATATTCAGAGATCTCTTAGAGAGTTATCTTACCACTGTATGTACAGGATACTCCTTTGGATTCTTCTATACCCAAACTGCATGCTTATATATATATATATATATATATATATATATATTCCACATGATCATCACCAAGAAGTTAAAGATAATAGAGAATAACATAGTTATGTTATGGAGGAAAATTGGAAAGGCCTTTGTCCAGCAATAGACTTGTAATGGCTGATGATGATAATAATGGTGATATATTCCAGCCAGCTCACTTATTTAACACATAGCAGAGATAAGTCAAATATTAATAAATAATAATAAAATATTATATAGTATGTAGTGTAAAGAAAAGATTTGGATACTTGAAATTAATATTATATGAGTGGGCCAGTGCCATAAAAAATAATGGCAAAATATTTATATTGATACACCATCTAAAATGACAACAACATATATATTGATATACCTACTATCTAGTATCTTATATTGAGACATAAAAAAAATTATCCAAATACCTGAGTGTGACATGAATTCTGCGGATGACTATTTAGGCTCTCACACACTGATTGAGCACTCTGGAAGAATGGGAGACTTTGAAAAACAGTAGCTACTCTGGCACGTATGCATCGCACATTCACTAATGAATTAGAGCACTCTGGCTATTGGGTATGTATTATGATAATATATGCACTAAAAAGCCTGCCTGCCTTCTACTGAGCGCCCATAGCCCAGAGGTAGAATCACCGACTGACACCAATTCAGTCGGGTTTCAAACCCTGAGTTAAAAGCAATCGGAGTCTAACCATACTGATGAGCTGTAATACATCGAAACAGATCTGTCTGCAGATGACTATATATATATATATATATATATATATATATATATATATATACACACACACAACAACAACCTTTATCATAATAGAAAGGGAATATATATATATATATATATATATATATATATATATATATATTCTTCACAACAATAAGAGCTTTCATAACTGGTAGTAAAGAGAATAAACTGAGCTGAAGCTGGTTTGTTAGTGTCACTTCAATGGACTGAGCCAACACTGCCTCATTATTGTCTCTCTCTCCATGAGCATGACAAGAGGAAAATATGTAGAAATATATATATATATATATATATATATAGTCACTATATATACATACACTCACAATGGTCTTTGTTAGAGTAGAGAGGATAAAAGAAACAACCTATATTCAATGAATCTCAGCATATTACTTAACATATACAAATAGTTTTTCAGATCTTCTTTCTAGTATTGATGGGAGTTTTCTGCTAATTTTTGTTTAAGGTAGTGTAGAAAGTTAACATTTTGATTCTGTCATTATTTTCCCTTTGAGTTATTTACACTATCCATTTTAGTTGTTGCTGCTGAATTGAATATATGTATATGGTTGTGTATCCCTGAATGTGTTTATATGAGTGTTTGTATGCAAGATTTAGAATGCATGTACTAATATAACTTAGCACATTCATTTGTCTGAATGAGAATATGTGCATGCTTGCAAAGAAGAATGCATGCAATTATATATGTGTGTCTTTGTTCATTTTAACGTAAGCGTTTGGGCACTTAGTCAAGTCTGTGAAGAATTGCAATAAATTCCAAACACTATTTGTTACCGATTCTACAAAATGTATGATTTCATGATTTTGAAGCTGTCTGCAGATCTCTTTGCAATTTTATGCACTAAAATGTACATTTCTAATGATAAAGGGACAGATTATGTTTTATTGTTAAACAAGTGCATCTTTTGTGTTCCAAGGAAACGTGTTTCCTTTTAAATACACCGAAATGCACATGACGAAGGCTAAAGACGTAAAGTAGACAAAACACGAATGAGAAGATTTAGTTTCATCTTTCTAATAATATCAGAAGGAGAAATTGGAATTTCTTTTTATCAAATACTCGGTAATGTTGTTTCAGTCATGTCTTTTGGTGTGATTACAAATTACATGCTTTCCTTTGTAATGCAATTGTTGAGAATTTTGAAAAATTTGGTATTAGATATATATTAAACAAACAATCACAAATCACCTTATCCGGGAATAGTCTGTTTCAACAGACTAAGATATCAGATGTCTGTATTGTCAACCCTGATTCAGACTGTGTTCAATGTTGGAAGTACAATTTCATGAGATGGAAAGCATGAGACAAGGTGTAGGGAAGGATGGAAGTTTTTGTCTTAAAGGGGAAAAAGTTTTATAAAAATAAAATCCAAATATTAAACTTAAAACATTAATTTGGGATTATAAGGAAAAATAGAGGCAGTGAAGAATAACATTAAAACATAGAAAAAAGAATTAATGGAAAAATGAAAGGAGTTAGGGGTATCATGGGGGAGAATTGAAAAATATGAATGGTACGTAATTAGTGGTTAAGAGGGTGAAGAACCAGAATTAATTAAACTTTTGGCATTAAAAGAATTAGAGGGGAAATGAATATAAGGAAATTGTTGGGGCGCTCTCCACCTTTTCCACAGAAATGGACTATTCGAATCACGATATAAAATAGTAGATTATACCTTGAGGAAGGAAGTCGAGTAAGGGAGTCAGTCGGGTATTTCCGGTATTGCACCAGAAGTGTTCTACTAATCAATCTATCATGTCTCTACGACGATACTGTATACTAATTACCTTGTTCTGTATTCTACTAATCCTCACCTCTTGTAAATACTTCTCTTTCCTGTCAATACACCTACTTTTATACTATTATGTTGTTTTGTATTATTTCACATAATTCTGTTACCCGACGTAACAGAAATGTATTAGCTAATTGAGAGAAACCTATATTATGAAAATTTCAATTTGTTTTTATGCTGAAACTAGCAGTATAGCCCGGCGTTGCTCGGGTGTAATGAAAACTTTAAAACTAATCCATGGTCCTGGAGTTCAGACTCTTTGGACATTGGCACAAAAGACTAAAAAGCAATAGTTGTTTCCACTTAAAGCGAAACCATAGACTGAAAGAAAAATGAATGGATGTAAGTCCAATTTTGATTTCCTGGTATCAATATCAAATCAGTGTTTTTCATTGTAAACTGAATTTTGAAGGCTAAATAAGTCCTCTGAGTAAATGGTATCATGACTGAGACTAAGAACTACAATTATACCAACTCTGAGCCAAACCCGAAGCAAAAACTAAAATAAAAAGGCTGAAAAAAAATACAGACATACAGGCTGATAAACAGACACACACGCAAACATCTTGCCTTTTATATATATATTATCAATTTTCTTCACTATTGTAAGAACTGCAACCTTGAAACTTCTGAATATCGTTTCTTATGTCTTTGTCTATGAGTGTATCAAATTTGATTAAAATCAGACCACTCCTTCTATAACCTGATTTTTTCGATTATCGATTTTCGATATTTATTGGGGGTACCTCAACACAAAACCTAGCTAAGAACACTCGCAGACTCTTAGAGTATAACTGTATAAAATTTTAAGAAAATCGGTTCAGCCGTTTTGGAATCTATAGATAATGGACACACAGACAAAGTTCCATTTATAAATAAGGTTAGATTTAAACCCATATTTTGTCCACTGATTCAATAGTTGTCTTTGATTATTCAATTTTTGAAGTCATATTTTTTCTTCTAAGCATAAGTTATACTATTAGGAGTATATGCAGAACCTAATCTTCCAAACCATCTGTGGGCTTAGGCTTTTCTCCTTCAATTCCCCAAAGTTTTTTGAAAGAGTTATCTGGTATTTCAGTCAAAGATTGAAAAATGCGTGTCTATGGGTATAAAATCTTTGATTCCATTCCTCCACAGAAATTCCAACATAAACATTATAATTTTTCTTATTTTCTTTGTGGGGAAATAATAGCCTGATATATAACCCCAGGAGATCTGCATTTACCCTCCACTAGACAATTTTCTTTGGCTCTACAATTGCAGGAGGGTTCAATACCAGGTTTGTTGTTTATCCTATAGAAATTTCTTAAAATATGGTTATTGTGTGAATTGATAATTTTATACATGTTTTCTCTCTCTACACACACACATATATATATATATATATATATATATTAATTGAGTTCAACCCAGTCAAGGCAGAAAAGCAACTAGGGATTACAGGCTGTTGAAGAGCTAGAAACAGAAACATTGCTCAATAGTGTGAACAAAAGAAAAGGACAGTAGATAGTAAATATTCAAAGCAAGGATGAATGGTAGACTTGTAAATATTTTTTTTTTTAATCATATTACCCCGAGCAAGGCGGTAATGCCACTAATGTGCAGGGGGCTACGTAAGAGTGAAAAGATTGGAAATGAGAAAGCCAGAAACCACATCCTAAACAGGGAACAAGGGATAAGCCTCTTCACCTGTTCAATAGACGTGGGTGGAGTGTCAAACCGGGCGATAGTTTAGTCTATCTACTCCAATTGAAAAAAAAAATTATAAAGAAACGAGTGAAAAGATTAGAAAAGAGAAAGCCGGAAACCACATCCTATACAGTGAACAAGGGATGAGCCTCTTCACCTGTTCAATAGACGTTGGTGGAGTGTCAAACCGGGTGATAGTTTAGTCTATCTACTCCAAGAAACATAAATTCTTGAGAGAAAAATTGTCCACCATGACACAGTGATTCAACTTTATAGTTTTCATATTCAAGAATATAAAGTTCATACTACATTGTTACTAGTGTCTTTTTTAATATCAGATACCTTCAGAAAACAAATGATCATGACTCTCCACAGATTCATTTTCTTTATTATGTGTGAATTGATAAAAGATACTGAAGCAGTTTGCCATTGCCTTAGTAACATATCAAATAGTTGCTGTATTTGCTGACTTTGAGATATTTTTTATCTAAATATCTTAAATAAGAAAGTATTATTATACACTGATTTATTAAGACTAGTGTTCATGTATTGGCTGAACACATGACTACCACGTAATCAGCTCCACAAAAATGATGCTTTTAGCCTCTATGCAATGTATCCTAATAGTTGTGAGTTCAATCCCTGGATCAAGTAGAATAAAAAAGTAATGTGAAAATATCCCATTCTTTTCATTTTCTATTGCTAAGAAGGAAATTTCAGGAAGCTCCTTCCTAAGAACAGCTACTTTGTGGAACAGACTTCCAAGTGGATGCTTCCTAATTACTATAATTTTAACCCTTTCAAACTTACTCCTCTTACATTCTCACTCAGTAACCCTACTTATTTTACTCTTGGGCCTTGCACTGAGGAACTTTTAGTAAAAATAAATTGCACTGATGTCGAATCTTTGTTCTGGGAGAGGTTGATCAGTGATGGCCCCAATATGTACTTCAAATGATGCCAGAATAGATTTTACACTCATTTCACTGGAAAAAGTAGGAAAAGCGTCATCAACATATGTAAAATAAATAAAAGGTTTAGACTCTTTGCTAAACTTGTAGTAGCCCACAAAAATATCAGCTAATACAGGGCCGAGGGGACTACCCATCTGGACCCCATTCACCTGGCTATACATGACATTGTCGAAGCTAAACTCCACAGAAGTATAAAAAGTACCGTGAGCTCGTTGACAAATACATCCCTAGGAAAGGGAGGTGGTATAAGGTGACCCCCATACAATGAGTTGGTGCAAATATCAATAGTCTCCTTTAATGGTACATCAGTAAAAAAATATATATTCTGTGCATGCAATTAAAGAACATAAAAAGAATTTTTATAAATTTAACATAGTTTATTTAACATCTTCAGAAATTTTTAGGAAGTAGAATAATGTAGATTTGTTTCAATTTTTAAATTCTGTTTTAATTGGGTGGTTAGACATCATGTTTACCTCAAGGCATATGTGTATGTAATTCTTGAAATTTTAACATGATTTGAGTGTATCTCTAATGAAAAAGTCAATACATATGTTGGTTTGGTGACCACAGCATTATCAAGACATGTTGCATTCCATTTGTTGAATACAAGTTCTATCGCAGAACATTTAAAGATGCTTTCCTCTCCACCTTCACAATACAAGAAATACTTGTTGACCACAACAATATCTGACACCATGAAAATAATAAAAAAATCTTCAAATTTTTATGCCTTCTCTATGAAAATCAGCCAACACTCAACAAAAATTATTACAAGTGTAGCAGCCATTTAATGCCATTTTGCATGCTACCAATTTCTGATCAGATCCTCTATATTGGGATGCTTTAAAAAATATTCATAGCTACGATGCATAAATTTAAAATTTTATAATAAATATAATGGAACCCGTTCACAGTGCGGGTTTTTAAAGATTGCCATCACATCAGAATGCAGATTTTAAAATATGTTTGTCTTGCTATTTTACTCCTGAGAACAAAATTACTTGGGTAGAAAAAAAACCATGGCATCTTACTTGATGACTTTCATCTTAACATCAAGAAAATGATTACACAACTGGAAAGGATCAGTATAAAACTAAATAGACACAATATGTCTGATTCAATGAAACACATTTGAAAGACAATATGCTGCACACATATATATATATGTGTGTGTGTGTACATTGTGTATACTATCTTCTAAAATCTGACTTTCTCCACTGAGCGTTCATGGCTCAGAGGTAGAATTGTCGACTGATGTCAATTCGGTCAGGTTTCAATCCTGGTTAGAAACACAGATGTCTAACTGTAATGATGAGCTGTGATACAGCGAAACAGGACTCTGTGGATGACTATTTATGCTCTCGCATTTTGATTGATTATTATGGAGAAATGGTAGACTTGAAAAAAACCTAGCTACTCCTGCATTTATGCATTGTTCATTCAATGAGTTTGATCACTCTCGGCTACTTGTGTGAGTTTACATTGTGTATAGAACTTGCTAAAATCTGCCTTCCTTTCACCAAGCACCCATAGCTTAGAGGTACAATCGCTGACTGATGTCAGTTCAGTTGGGTTTCAAGCTTGGCTCGAAGCAATCAGATATTTAACTGTACGGATGAGCTATGATACGGCAAAACAGAAAATAGGACTGTCTGCGGAGATAGGGAGTAGGGACTCCTACTGACACCAAATTGATCGAGTTTCAATCCTGGCCAGAAGCAAGTGGATGTGTATAGCCACACTGATGAGCTGTAATACAGCAAAACAGGCTTGTATGTGGATGACTAATATATATAGCATAATGATGATCCACATTACTGTTTTAATGTTTTTTTTTTTTTTGTTTTTTTTTAATCATTTCACCCTGAGCAAGGCAGAAACACCACTGATGTGCAGGGGGTTACACAAATGTAGAAAGATTAATTAGAAAAGAGTGAGGAGTACAAGCTAGTTAGAAAGGAACAATAGAAAGCTGAGAAAACAGGTGCAATGACAGATACATGGGCAGAGAGAATGTGAAGATTATACAGGGGAGGGGAGAGAGCTAGAGTCCAGTGGTTAGTAGGTGAGTATTAACTTTGCTTTTAAATTTCTGGAGGTCGTAGCCATCAGGAAAGCAAGAATATGGGAGTGAGTTCCACAGGCGGGAAGTGCGAGAGAGGAAGCTGCAGGAGTAGAATTGTCGTCTGCGTTTGGCTAACCTGACTGTGAATGGGTGGGACCCAGTTGCCAGTCTGGTTGCACGGGTAAACACCTGTTGAGGAGGCATCAGTGACTTAAGCTCATCCGAGCAAAAGCCATGAAAGTATTTATAGAAGAGACAGAGGGAGGCCACATTTCGACGATGGGAAAGTATAGGAAAAACTACTAAAAAGTTGTAAGTTTAAAGAAAAATTTTTTTTTTTTTTGACAGTATCGTCCGGTTCACACTCCACCCAGGATGTGGTTTCCGGCTTTCTCTTTTCCAATCTTCTCACTTCGTTTTTTTTTTTTTTTTTTCAATTGGAGTAGATAGATCTATCTATCGCCCGGTTCACACTCCACCCACATCTATAGAACAGGTTAAGAGGCTCATCCCTTGTTTCCTGTTTAGGATGTGGTTTTCCGGCTTTCTCTTTTCCAATCTTTTCACTATTATGTAGCCTCCTGCACATCAGTGGCGTTCCCGCCTTGCTTGGGGTGATACAATTAAAAAAAAAAAAAAAATTGTCACACTAGACCATTAAAAACAGCAGTTGTATCAGCAGATCAAACTGAAAAATGACTTTACATTTGCCAAGTGCATCTCCACATTTCACAGAACATCTGTGGCTGTCACTGATATGTAAACAAACATGGTCAAATCAGCTGAATATAGTATGTGCTCATATGTCACAAACTAAATGACAGATGTATAAGTACTCACCTGAGAAGGAAGAAAAAAAAAAAGAAAGTTTCTTACATTCTTGTCAGGAGTAAAATATATGTTTGGAGATAATTCCAAAGTTACACACCAACTTACCAATATTCATTGATGCTCAGTGTTAAATAAATGATCATTTTATATATGAAATGTTAGTCACATTTTCTTGGTTTGTATAATAAAAATATTACACTAGTTTTGTGCAAAAGACAAACAACACCACAGGTAGAATTAACTGAGAAAAGATTTCCTTTAACATGTATCATGAACAGCAGAATATGAACAATCTACTTCCGTGTATTGAATAAATGTTTTGTTTCAAATTCCTGAAAGGTTACCAACTATGGTAGACATCTGAAGAAGACGAGATGAGCAAATTGTTTGAGTAAACAAAAAAAAACAAAGAATTTTCATTTTTAGGCATTTTTTATTTCTCAGTATTTTATCAAGTACAAAGCTAGGTTATATTAATTAACTTTCAGTAAGTTCTGAATTTATTGTTTCCAGTAAGATACTTGTGGTGCATTGGATATCGGCTTGGAACGAGAAATCAGGGTGCCAAGTTCGCATTCCAGCTGAATTCATTGCATTCACTTACACACAAATACCCTTGGGAAAGATATTAATCCGTCTCTTCCTTCCAGTTATGGGTTAAATAACAGGACAGATTGGGTTCTATAGCCTTGGTCGGCAACCAGTCTACCACAGAAAGCAATGGCAACCTACTGCAGGACAATATTCTGCCCAGTCAGTCATGTCTCTTTCGAGACATGATCGCCCAAGCATGTATCACGTATGGCACTTAACTGACTGACTGTTTGTCATGACTTTTATACAGATTTGGACTCACTAAGGAGGGCTGAATAAGTTGGCCAAGCAAAAAAGATATAATAAATATTAAAATAATAAAGATTTGAACTTCAAAGAGTAATAAATTATTATGGGCTGGAGTGCAACCCTGAATATATAAAATATGGAATTGGTTGTATGACAACCAATCGGATTGGTTTAAGGATTTTAGGACTGTAAGGATTGGTTTAATGGGTTTGTTCACTCATTATATTTATATATTTATCGATCAATTTGTTTTGAAATAAGAAGAAAATTGGAGAGCAACCATGTGTATAAAATATAGAATTGTCACTGATATCATGAGGATTGGTTTAATGCCGAAGAGCCATGACTAAGTTCTTCTACTTGTGTGGTATAGTGCACAATTCTATTTCTAGACATTGGGTCTTTCAGCGACCACCCTCTTGACCCAGGGCAGCACTACCTCCTCAAGGCACAATTTAGGTCCTATGGAAAGATTGAGGTATAATGTTACCATCACTAGTGTTCACTCCAGAAATCCTCTTAATCATCATTAGAATCATCCAACCCTTTCTGAATCATCTGCTCTGTTTTCAGATTGATACCCAAACACACAGAAATGTCTATATTAGATCTTTCAGCATGAACGCCAAGCAGTACAGCATGTTATTTTGAAACCTCTTGCAGAGTGAATTGTGTTATGGTGATTTTTTTCTCCTAGATGGCACCTGACTGACCCTACTATACTGTGCAGTTGCCAAAATCAAAGACAAAGAATACACATGTGCAAAATTAAAAATATATAATTGCGACAATTCAACCATCGTACTCTGTAACTATATATCCTAGTAACTTTGTAAATTGTTCTTTTTCTCAATTTATCTCTTTTGCTGTAAAAAAAAGAGAAACTTAATTTATTATCTATGGAATTGTCTATGTTATATGAAATGTTGTGAGGGTTAGCTTAATGGGATAATCTATCTGTCTCAGTCTGTTCATATCTATCTATCTATCTATCTGTCTCAGTCTGTTCATATCTATCTATCTATCTATCTCAGTCTGTTCATATCTATCTATCTATCTATCTATCTCAGTCTGTTCATATCTGTCTATCTATCTCAGTCTGTTCATATCTGTCTATCTATCTCAGTCTGTTCATATCTGTCTATCTATCTCAGTCTGTTCATATCTATCTATCTATCTCAGTCTGTTCATATCTGTCTATCTATCTCAGTCTGTTCATATCTGTCTATCTATCTCAGTCTGTTCATATCTGTCTATCTATCTATCTCAGTCTGTTTATATCTATCATTAAAGAAAAAAAAAACTAGAGAGAAACCCAGTGCATTCAATATGCAATCATTTTTATGAGATTGGATGAGGATTGGCCTAACTGGTTAGACTATTTACCACTATTTTTTTTCTGTTTTCCTTGTTTTACTGTATTCAGTGGTAAAAAGCAAAAGATTCGTAAACACACTAAGTTCCATATAGGTGCCATGACTCTCCACATCTTCCTTGTCTTTAATATCTATAAACTGAATGTTCTTGGGGAAGACAGTGTTGTTTCCTGTTGTATTTTTGACAGATTTGAATTCAGAGTTATCCTCTTAGTCTCGTTGTTAACTAATAGAAAGCCCAGTCTTCCCCGTGATTCATCGTAGAGTTGGGAAAAAGAAAAGATAAATTTATGCATTACTCAAGGGTATCAGTGCAAAGTGAACATAAACTGTTTCAGCTGGACTTGTTTTGCTGATTCTATTTTCTGTACTGTTAACTTTCAGTCTATGCACACCACTGAGTAAACACTCCATGATGGGTGGGGAAAAAAAAGGAACAAAAAAGTGACCCCACTCTTTCCACATGGATTAGACACAAAAGGAAAGTGGGGAAAATGGATTAAATAAATGTTGTGGCAATAACAAAAATAGAAAGTTCAAGATCAACAGTTCAGACATCTCTTGGAATACAGGCACATACACCCACGTAAGTAATTATCTATTTACACATATATACTTATATAGATTTGTATATCTTATATATATCAGATTAATAATAGGTAACTGAATGACAGAAATGGAAGAATCTTCTAAGCAAGAAAGATCATTTTGAGAAGGAAAAAGAGAATTTCAAACGATAACAATAAAAACAAAAGCAATATATAGCTGCATTTGGTCAGTTAGTTAATCCATCTAAATAGAGTAGACATCAGAAATTTAAAATTCAGTTTCAAAGCTATATGTTTCTGTATCTTCAGTGTTTTATGTAAAACTGTAACCAGCATTTCCTAACATATATATTGCACTTAATGAGCCAGACAAAGCTACCTAGGTTTCTCCTATAATGGATCGTCAATGAAAGCTTTCCCTGACGATCCATTTTGGAGAAACATAGCTAGACTTCTCTGGCTCATTAGGTGCTATTTAGTTTGCTCTACCGTTGTATCAAGTGCTTTCTGTTAGATGGTTACTCTGGTTGGGTTTTTTCTTTGGGCTTCGTGCTGATTTTGGTCTGAACACTTCTGACTGACTTTCATGCCCTAAGCTCTTTCTTTTTTTACAACCATTTTTTCCTTTGTTTCATAGATTTGAGGAAGGTTTTTGAGATGAGTATAATTATAATCACATTTATATATATTAGAAAATGCTGACACAGCAAACCAAAGGTTTTTATCATTTAAATGTAAATCATCTGCGCAACTTACATCAACATTGCCTGATGATGAGAATCTATCTCGGAACAGATATGTGTCGCAATGTACAATTGATACATAACTATATAATTATATTAAGCTGTATCATACTAATTATATTGAGCACTGTTTATAATAAAATAAATGCCAGAGCACTCAAAATAAAAAACTTTGAGTCCTCTTCACCTGGAATTATATATATATATATATACATATATATACTTGACATCTACATACAAGCCTGTTTCACTGTATCACAGCTCATCAGTGTGGCTAGACATCTATTTGCTTCTGGCCGGGATCGAAACTTGACTGATTTGGTGTCACTTGGCGTCACTAACACCTAAGCCATAGGCTCATGGAATCAGAGAAGGGAAATTTTAGCGTGTTATGTATGAGTGGTGTATACATACGCCAGTCACCAAAAGAACTCAATTCATTGTTATCAAGAGTTATGCATAAATCACAGAAGTGGTAACTGTTTTTATTTAAATTTTCCTCTCTAGCAAGCTCGATTGTAATGAGAGCATATATATATGACTCAGTCAGTCAGTTATATGTGATACACGCTTGGGCGATCATGTCTTGAAAGAGACATGACTGACTAGGCAGAAGATTATCCCGCAGTAGGTTGCCATTGCTTTCTGTGGTAGACTGGTTGCCAGCCAAGGCTATAGAACCCAATCTGTCCTGTTATTTAACCCATAACTGGAGGGAACAGCCGGATAAATACCTTTCCCAATGGTATTTGCGTGTAAGTGAATGCAAGGAATTCAGCTGGAAATCGAACTCGGCTCCCTGATTTCTTGTTCCGAGTCGATATCCGATGCACCACACCGCACATCCAAACTCACTCAATTGATAAAATCACTATTAGCCTGAAAACATTCTGTCTCAGGCTGAAATGCATTACTTGGGTTTTTGTTACATGATTTTCGCATCTATAGTTTGTAGTCCTAAAGAATGAAACATGTTACACAAAGTCTTTTTTTTCCCCCCACTTTATCATAGCATTTCTCATAAGTTCTATGCTAACAGTTTTGACTCTAGCACTTCCTTTTTTGTGAAAATTTCTTCCAGCTTTTTAGCTTTCCAGTCAAATTTAATCTTCAAAAATTTAAATTCAATGTCAATCATTAATATCTGTCTTAATTCCCATTTTTTTTATTCTTCTCTCTCTTTAATAATATTTTTCTTTTCTTCCTATTCTTTTGCACTTAGTAACCCACTTGTGTTATGGTACATTGGATATCAGCTCGGAACGAGAAATTGGGGAGCCGAGTTTGAATTCCAGCTGAATTCATTGCATTCACTTTCATGCAAATATCCTTGGGAAAGGTATTAATCCGTTTCTTCCTTCCAGTTATGGGTTAAATAACAGGACAGATTGGGTTCTGTAGCCTTGGTCGGCAACCAGTCTACCACAGAAAGCAATGGCAACCTACTGCAGGATAATCTTCTGCCCAGTCAGTCATGTCTCTTTCGAGACATGATCGCCCAAGCATGTATCACGTATAACACTTAACTGACTGAACCCACTTGCATCTTGGTAGCTTTATTGCTTTACTTGGGGTGAAATTATTAGAAAAATATTCTTATATAGATATATATCTAGATATTCTTATATAGATATATATCTAGATATTCTTAGATAGATATATATATAGATATTCTTAGATAGATATATATCTAGATATTCTTAGATAGATATATATATAGATATTCTTAGATAGATATATATATAGATATTCTTAGATAGATATATATATATAGATATTCTTAGATAGATATATATATATATATATATATATAGATATTCTTAGATAGATAGATATCTAGATATTCTTAGATAGATATGTGGCACATTATGATTAGCTAATAGTGAATAATAAAGTGCCTTGAAAAGGAATGTTATGTTCAAAAAGATTTATTTGCTGTGTGGAACAACTGCTTTTACATTATAAACCTACAAACTTATTGATGTACCTACATAGATATTCATATACTTAGAAGCTCCCATAGCTCCAAATCTACATATAGATATGCATATCTGTAAATTTCCATTGTTTAACTTTCAATCTGAATGGAGATTATGTGCATTGACAAGAAGATGATTATGTTAAAAGATAAGTATCTATTGTTATAAATTAAATGCTTGATTATCATTAAACTACAAATTTATTGATGTGCTTATCTGGACCAACAAACTCATACCCATCCGGCTTACAGCCATATCACGTTGAATACACCGGTTCTCTCTTGATCACCGAAGTTAAGCAATGTTGAGCCTGGTCAGTACTTAGATGGGTGATCACTTGGGAATACCAGGTGCTGTAAGTGTTCAGTGACGAATGTGCGTTGTGGTGCAGTGGATATCGACTCGGAAAGAGAAATCTGTAAGCCGAGTTTGAATTCCAGTTGAATACCCTGCATTTACTTAAGCACTGGTACTCTTGGGAAAGGTATTAATCTGTCCCTTTCCTCCAGTTATGGGTTAAATAACAGGGTAGGACTTGGGGACCTTGCCTTTAAAAACGAATCTCAATGAATCTTGATACTCGAAAAGAAAAAGTATGACTAGACACAAAACTTATATAAAAAAAAGCAACAATAAATAGTTGAAAGAAAAAGGTATTCCCAGCAATAAATAAATAAAATTTAGTTGGCAATAAATGACCTGTGAGGTGTTGATATGCCATAAAACAAACCAACCAACCAACCAACCAACATACCTATCCACATATACATATAGGTATGTATGTCTTTTTATTACTTTAAATGTTATATTTAGTGGGGAGGGTCTGTATTTGAGTAGACACATTATTTATTTTAAACAGTATTTTATTTCATCTACTGGCCTGTTACCCTTGAGAAGACTCAAGTATGTTGATGAGGATTCAAACCTGCATTTCTCTTTGCAGGAGAAACTGCAATTTAATCCAATGTGTTCTGCCCACTCACCCACAAATGGCTTTATTTTATTTATAAGATTGTTACACTGTCTAATTTTGATAAATACAAATGTATCATTAAATAGTCATTTAATGCATGTCACATATAGGAATATGGCCGAGTGGTTAGAACATTCGCTTTAAGGCTGTAATGCCCAGGTTTAAATCTAACCATGGTTGATTTCTCAGGAAAGTGACTTCTTGATACTATCAGTCTGGAGAAGGTGATCCCAGTGTGCAGCATTTTTGAAAAGTGCCTGAAAACCATACCATGTGTTGACCCAAAACATGAGAGTGAAAATGAGTTGACAGCTCTCTTTGATCAGTCATTGATGTTTGTGCTAGCTCAAAATCACAGCTCATTCTGGCCTTATTCAGATTTCAATTTGTTTATATCAGATAACACACTCTTGCCCAGAAACTGTAACTAAGGTCCACTTTGCATAGTTGCATTATAAACCACTGGTAGAATCTGTGGGAGTTGAACAAGTTGATCAAGCCTCGGCAAGGGCGATTAGCTAGCCACCCTTATAAACAGGCATTCTCAGATACAAATGGCTATCCACACATACAAAGAGCTTGAAAATCTAGCAAGTTTTTATTTTATTATATTTTTTTAATTATTTCACTCCTAGCAAGGTGGACCATCACTAGTGCACAAGGGGGTTACAGTGAGAGAAAAGACGAGGTACTGGGGGTACTGAAGGAAGGATAGAAGATGAATGGGATTCAAGAAGATGGAAGATGGCAATTGACATTGCAGTTAAATTTTTGGAGATTGTAGTTATCAGGGAAGCAAGTAAATGGAAGGGAATTCCATGAGTGGGAAGTGTGAGAAAAGAAACTGTTTGATTAGAAGTGGTAGTTACATTTAGCTATTTAATTGGTAAAAGAGTGGGACCTTGATAACAATCTAACAGCACGCTTAAATTCATGTGAATGGAACACCAGGAGAAAAAGCTCTTCAGAGCAGTTGTCATGAAAATATTTGTACAAACGACAGAGAATCCGTGTTATTTTAGTGAGAAAATGACAAGATGCCAACTCGGGATCTTTTTTGCCTTTAAAGCATGTTTACTCATTCAAATTTTTTTTAAAGCACGTTTACTTATTCAGATTTTTTTTAAAGCACGTTTACTCATTCAAATTTTTTTTAAAGCACGTTTACTTATTCAGATTTTTTTTAAAGCACGTTTACTTATTCAGATTTTTTTAAAGCACGTTTACTTATTCAGATTTTTTTTAAAGCACGTTTACTTATTCAGATTTTTTTAAAGCATGTTTACTTATTCAGATGTTTTTTAAAGCACGTTTACTTATTCAGATTTTTTTAAAGCACGTTTACTTATTCAGATTTTTTTAAAGCACGTTTACTTATTCAGATTTTTTTAAAGCATGTTTACTTATTCAGATGTTTTTTAAAGCACGTTTACTTATTCAGATTTTTTTAAAGCACGTTTACTTATTCAGATGTTTTTTAAAGCACGTTTACTTATTCAGATTTTTTTAAAGCACGTTTACTTATTCAGATTTTTTTTAAAGCACGTTTACTTATTCAGATTTTTTTAAAACTCATAACTGCTCTGTTTCATATCTGAAGTATAAACAAAGCAATCTATAAAGAATTAAGTTTTATTTTTTTTTATCTTACATATTTTTATTAATTTAAACATAATTTTTAGTGGATACTCATATTTGAAGAGATGTTCCATTTATTTTAAACAGTAGCTTACGCACTCAAGAAAACTTACTGTATTTACTTGAGTATCGTGCAAGTTTTTCTGTTTATTTTTTTATACATATTGGAGGTTGCACTATACACAAATAATCATGCATGATGACGAGTTGCACTATACACATGCAAAATATTTAAGGATCCCACAATACATGAAGTTGGCTTATACTTAGTATATATAGTAAATGCATTGATAAGAATTTTATATTAAAAAACAAATATTTCCTGTGTAAGATGAATATTTCATCATCATTAAGATATAAACTTATCGATGATGTAACTATTTTTCATATACAAGCAAACACTCATCTACAGCCACATATAGATATAAATTTTTATAAAAACTGATTTGGGGATAAGATTTGTATTTTATTTTAATTTGAAATTCTCCAAAGTCACTTCACTAAACTGATGAAACTAGCAAAATTTCCAATTTTCTATGACTAATCAATAAAACTCTGTCTTGTCTCAGAAATTGATTTCAGGATGATTGTCTACCGTCTGCTGCTTCTCTTTCTTTACTTTCCTTTATGCCTTCATTCAGCCGTCTACCATGTTGGACTTCCTGGTAATGACTGTGTGCAGGAGGGCAGATTTTCTCATTTATATCAAGCTTGGAGGACAATTGTCTTGATCCTCAACCCTAGCATATGGTAATCATCTTTATTGTGTGATCAGATCCATCTTTTAGGGTTTTTTTCCCCAATTTGTTTTTATTGATGAACGTATAAGAAGAGTACATCACCTATATTCAGGTAGAAGTATGCTTAATTTGATGGAATATGGACTGAACAATAGTATCACATGATTCCAGATAGCCGATAACCGTTTTGAACTGAAAAATAATTTGTGAGACATAGTTTTAAATTAATTTGTATTAATTAATTATTGTTTGAAAAAAAGAGAAAAAGAATGATGATAGCAAAGATCATAGAATGTTATTAAGTAAAAGATTGGTCGTGAGGTGTAAAAAAAATAATTTTTGCAGTCAAAAAAGTTTTTTCTGTCAAATCAGCTGATGAGTATAACAGACTTAATATTATGTATTGATTCAATCTTTTGCAGGTTATTTAAAGCCTTTCTGGTTTAAATAACCTTGAGATTGTAAGAATTTGGGGTGGGAACAATAACAAATTACAATTACTGTTAATTAAACTGTAGTTGTAGGGTGGAGAGGTTGGTCCTTCCCTTTCCCAAGGATATTTGTATGTAAGGAAATATAATGAACCCAACTGGAACTGGAACTCTGCTCTTTAATTTCTAATTCTGAGCCAGTGTCTATTATGTCACTTATACAGCCAAGCTGACAGCACATGATATTCCCAGGTGGTTGCTCATCTGTTTTGACCAAGCTTGATGACCAATGGTTCTATGAGAATCAGTGTTGCAAAATGATATGGCAGTAAGCCTTAATATTATTGATAAAACCTAATGTCCTTTTGCAAATAATTCCAACATTTAACAACTGAAATCATTGAATATGAGAGTATCTATAAAAATAATCAAACCATAATTGATAATGTTAATCTATTTATATCCGGTCTCATCTGTAGTTTGAATGGAATTAAATCAGCTTAAGTTAGTAAATTTATGAGTGATTATATCCCTTAGTCATTTCAATATTCTATGCAAATAAAATATTTATTTGCATTTAGACAAAATTATTTCCCAAGGAAAATGAACTGTTTAATTAATCAGTTCCATTATTCCAACATTTCTTAGATTGAAGATTTTTTTGTTTAATCCTTTCGTGTGGAGTGCTTCGATACATTCGTCTATTAAGTTCGTCTTGCTTCAATTTGGTTTTAAAATAAGCTTTGTCATCCTCATCTTTGTCATTGTGTTGCTAAACCTTTTCTTCTAAGACATTTCTATTTCACTGTTAAACAGAAAATTTTTAATATGGAAAGATACTGAGCACAAAGCAATTTAAATAATCACAGGAATAATCAATGGATTATAGATACCATTGCATCTATTTACAAGCAACAATTATTTTCAGACAAATACATCACAGAATTTTTATTAATAATGCCACAGAAAATGTATCAGTCACTAGATATTTTATCTGAATATGTGAATAATGATATTCTAGATTCAACCTACTTTTACCCTCTAAATATATAATTAAATAACTATTAAGGGATATATTTGGTGTTTATATTGTAGGTGTATTTACAAGTTCTCATATTAGTTAAATGCATTTTATTTTGGCATTGGTATCCAGAATTCAACATAAACTCACTCTTTAAATTTGAATTTAAATAATTCTATGTTTTACACTGTTTTGTGCATTTAAGAAAATTTTGTCCACTGGATATCATAAAATGAAAAATTCTTTTGATGAAAAGAGATTTTTTTTTTCTAATCATTTCACCCCTAGCAAAGCGGTACTGCCACTGGTGCGCAAGGGGCTACATAAGAGAAGAGTGAAAGTTTAAGCAGGAGGAGATCGAAGAGAAAGCTGAACGGGTTACAGAGGGTGTCGGAGAAAGGGCAAGACAAGTATGGGAATACCAGTGTGAAGACAGCTGCGAGAGTAGAGTGAGAAAGAAAAAGAACATGATAGACGAGGTGATGGGGAAAGGAAAGGAAAGGACTGGAATCAAATGGACGAGAATTGGGAATTAACATTGCATTTTAATTCTTGGAGATTGTAGCCATAAGGGAAACAAGTATATGGAATGGAGTTCCACAGGCAGGAAGTGTGGGAAAAGAAGCTGATGGAGTAGAAGTGGTGGCTGCATTTGGTTGATTTAACTGTAAAAGAGCGGGACTTTGTTGCCAGTCTTGTTGCTCATGTAAATTCTTGTGGAGGAGGCATCAGTGAGCTAAGCTCGTCAGAGCAGAAGCCATGAAAATATTTGTAAAATAGACAGAAGGAAGCCACATAGAATGAGAGTGAAAATGAAGGCAGTGATGATGCTTGTCTCAGGTTCAGATACATATACAGTCAGAAGTTGACAGGCAAAGATATTCACAGGCATTGCAGTTAGACTGTGAAACAATAGCACAAGGCAGGAGACGAGACTCAGGGATGAGCTAATAAAAGAGAAGAAGAGGAACTCACTTGCAAGAGAGAGCAGTGAAAAAAAAGACAAAATGAAACAGCGGAAGAAGTTAAATGTAAGATGAGCTTCTATGAGAGAATGTGTGGCTGAAAGGATTCAAAATAAAACCAAAGAAGAATATAACATAAGAAGAGAAAATATAGGAATGAGAATGGAAGAACAGCAACAAGATGAGAAACAAAAATACTGATGCCATGAGAATTCCAATAAATATGCAAAACAAAGTTCATAAAGCAAATAATCTTCTATTCACTGAAGCCAATTATCACCAACATATCATCTATATCTATAAAAGTAACGAGGGTAGACATTGTGTAAGTATTTGTTTGTTTGATAGATTCGATTTAGTATCTGCGTTTAAGAAAATTTTGTCTGGTAAAGAGCATAAGAGAAAATTCTCTTAAAGAATGGAGAAGATTAGGATGAGAGCAAAAATGAAGGTAGCAATTATGTCTATCTCAGGATCAGATACAGGCATGGCAAGTGGCTGATAGGCAAAGATATTCACAGGCATTGCAGAAATACTGTTAAGCAATAAGAGTATAATCCAGGAGGTATGAGGCTCACTAGTGAAATAATGAGATAGAAATGCAGACCTGAAAGAAAAAGTAGTACAAAGAAGACAATAAAATAAGAAACTAATAATGCAAAATGAGCTTCTATGCAAGAACGTGTGGCTGAAAGGATTCAAAATAAAACCAAGGAAGAATAAAACATAAGAAGAGAAAATATGGGAATGAGAATGGAAGAACATCTTTGACAAGAAACAGAATTGCAACAGGATGAGAAACAAAAATACCGATGCCATGTGAAGTCTAATAAATACACAAAACAAAGTTCATAAAGCAAATAATCTTTTATTCACTGAAGTTACATATCAAGAAATTGCTACTTTATTTTTACACTTTCCATAAACCACCAATGAAAAATGAGCTGCTATAAGAGAAGGTGTAGCTGAAAGGGGATTCAAACTTAAACCAAGGAAGAATCTAACACAAGAACAGAAAATATGAGAGTGCGAAAGTTAGAATGTCTTTGAGAAGGAACAGAATAGCAAGACAACAAAATGAAGAACAAATATACTGATACTATGAGAAGTCCAATAAAAACACAAAACAAATTTCATAAAGCAAATAATCTTATGTTCACTGAAGCCAATTATTGACAACATATCTGTGGTTGATAAAAAATAAGCCATCATTTTTGACAGCATAAGTACAATAGTAATAATAATAATAATAATAATAACAATGGCTGCTTATTTCTAAGGATATCTATCAACTGGTGTGGCTAGTTAATCCCTGTTCCAGATTCCTGCTCAGGCACATTTGGTTTGTTTGCCATTCACTGAAATATAAGTAGTTTATACTGCAACTATGCTGAGCAGACCTGCATTACAGCTTCTGGAAGAGAGCAAATAATCTGTTATGATCAGTCATTGAACAAAGCTGAAATACTTGAAACCTCAGTCACAATGGTTTGTAACTTTGTGCTAGTGCAACCATCAGTGATGGTTAACAATTTTTGTTCCCAGTTTTTCACTTACAAATCTTTAGTTAAACCCATGGCACTGTTTTTATGCACTTTGCAATGGTGCCATATGCTAAGGTCTTTTTTTCAGGTTGATATCAATTCATTGACTAATCAACAAGGGTGAGATTTGAACATGAATCTTACGGGAAGAATGCCTATATTGTAACTGCTTGTCTATGTTTGCATTGGATATCTACACAGATAATATAGAGCACAGTAAAAAAAAAAAAAAAAAGTGGCAAATTTATTATCACAATTTTATCTTTTAGGAATAATTGACCTTGAATAAACCTTCTTGAATATTCATGACCTTGAAATATCATTTGACTCCTGCATAATCACTTAACTCTGATTTTTTCTTTTATGATTGATTAATTGCTTGTGACTCATCATTTAAAGGTTATTTGCAGACACTTTTGTCTTTCATTCTATCCTTCATGTATGGCTAAAAAACTTTCTGATTTTGAGTGTCAAATTATTGCACTTTTCAAAGAACATCCAATGTGGAGATCGATGAAATGTGCAGAAATTCTTCTTGAACTTTTCAGTCACATCAGTCATCATCAGTTTTTAACGGATATTTTGCATATTTACTTTGCAACTCTGTAATATACAGGAATATGAATTTTGTTAGATGAATGTATGATCTATTTTGTCAACAGTTTAGCCTTAAAAACAACCTTTTAACTAGAATCATCACATCAGAAAAAAGATTCTGTAGCATAGGGAGCTGGTTAATCTTTCTTTGATTCGGCCTTAGATGCAGATTTATCATCAGAAGGTTATTTGTCAATTGAAGTGTGTGGATTAGTGTAGAAGAGTGGAATAATATATACATTTTGAATGTTAAAATAGAAATTTATTAAAAGAAGGAATAACAAGAATTCATAGAAATGTTTGTAGTCGTAATTGTTGAAAGAAATAAGGAGAAAGAGGACAATGTCTGGGTCGCTTGAAGATTGAAGTTACATTTTAGATGTTTCTCTTTTGCTACTCCCATTTCTGCTGAGTCTTTGACACTGTGAAGTCATTTATATGTTCTTTTGAATTTTGCACTGGATTGCTAAGTTCTTTCAAGTCTTATAAGTTGCTCCCATTGGTCAAAAATCATTTTAACACCTACTTGGTTTGGAGACTTTTTCCTTAAGCACATAGTCAATCCTTTTTCTATTTGGGAAAACTAGGATTTTACATGTTGTGAATTTTTGTAAAAGTGAAAAAAGAGAGATGATTTAATTAATTTCTTATCTGCTACAATTCTAACAATAAAGATAATATGTTCTGCTAAACATATAAATGAAATGGCATGGCATAACTTGACCAAAAGTTCAGAAAAATCTCACATTATCTTATCGACATTGTATGAGATTTTATGATACAAATCAATTTTTTTCACAATAAAACTGCAATTAAACAATTGAAGTTGGTAAAATTGTCAGGATATACATATGATAAATGGGCAACATGAATTTCAAGGTATTGCATCTGGTTATGAAGTTATTGTAAAATATTAATCATTCATAGAGAGTTGTAAGATTTTATTATGCAACACAAAATGCTTATATGTAATCATACTTATTTTTCTTTTCATATTTTGAAAAAGGAAGACATATTTTGCGCATTGTTGACTAAAGCAGTTCTAATGGCAGTTTGCCCCACAAAAATACTAGACTGTGTTCTTTTTCATCAGTCCTCACCCAAGTTACCAGCCATGCTTGAAAACACACAATTCTGTCTATCTCAACTGCCAAAATATTGTCGTGGCATATCTAAGTGTGTGAGTGTGAGTAGTAATGGTACAGCAGTAATATTTGAATAAACAAATAAATATTAAACACTTTCTCAAATAATCATTTTCATTATTCTTTGATTATGTTATTTTAAATACTAAATTCATATTTGTGTTTTTTTTTTTTTAAATCTATGGTTTTATTTCATAACATAAAAATGTATATCATCTAAAAATATTGCTATATTTGCCATGTTATTTTCATTTTTTTCCTAGGTATGCTGTTGCTTAAAAAGATTGAGAAACACTGATCTAGAATCAATCACATCACATATCAGAATGACCAAGAATAATTGAAAAATGACAGTGAGTAAATACAACTTTTTTGCGGGGGGGGGGGTGAGGAATTCTCCTTGGATGATGAGTAAAATTGAAACAATTTGCGCTTTTTATATATGGTAAACTTTGGTTATCATGAAATGATAACAGAAATAGACCAAATTCATTGACAACTGCAAGCCAATTATAGATGAAATACAGACATCAGTAGTATGCAATATCCAGACATACTTTATTGTAATGTCTATTTCATGAACCACTTTTGTTGATTTCACTTTTCTTAAAGTCCTCTTCCGTTGTTTAATATAAAGGTTCTACTTGGAAATTCAATATCTCATCTATATTTTATAAACTTGGCAATATTTTACTACCTCTGCTTATATTTTAAAGTTGACAGTACCACAAGACATAGTGACCCTAACTGTAGATCTATTACTGAAAATTTCACATTATAAAAACATCTCTGAAAAGGTCTTGCAAATCTTCAAATATAGAAACATCTGTAAAAAGGTCTTTTTCTGAAGATTCTTCACAAGTTAGGTTCTGAAGTTACTGAGGAATCATGTACAGGTACCAGGATACATATTACATAATTTTAATTTCATTGTTAATTTGTATTTAAAATCAAAACACAAGGAAAATACAGTGACCAACTTAAGTCTGTAATTGTTATGATAAAATGGTTGTAATAAAATTAACGTGGAATTTGTGGCATTTTAACACTTCACGTTTGTCAAATAAAATGAATTCAGAATTTTCTTCAAGCACTATATAATGTAAAAAATATCAATGGAAAATAACAACTCTGATTTTTAAATCAATGAAAAAAATCAAAATTTCTTGAAAAAAAAAACGTTACTTTTGAAGAATGTGCTCAGAGAAAGCAACTACTCCCTTCGTTCTGTCAATAATTATGCTACTTGTCTTGAAAGTAAATATATTTTAGTTAAAAGATAAAAAGAGAGAGAGATATCTTAGAAATTGTTACCTGAGTGTGACTCCAAAAAATTGAAAGCTGTCACAAATAAGCCTTTCAGCAAGGGGCTAGTCTGTTTTTTTTTTGTTTTTTTTTGTTTTTTTTTAATCATATCACCCCGAGCAAGGCGGTAATGCCACTGGTGTGCAGGGGGCTACGTAAGAGTGAAAAGATTGGAAAAGATAAAGCCAGAAACCACATCCTAAACAGGGAACAAGGGATGAGCCTCTTCACCTGTTCAATAGACATGGGTGGAGTGTGAACCGGGCAATAGTTTAGTCTATTTACTCCAATTGAAAAAAAAATAAAGAAAAGAGTGAAAAGATTGGAAAAGAGAAAACCGGAAACCGCATCCTAAACAGGGAACAAGGGATGAGCCTCTTCATCTGTTCAATAGACGTGGGTGGAGTGTGAACCGGGTGATAGACTAATCTATCTACTCCAATTATTAATTAAATGTATTTTAGTTCTTTTATAAAGATTTCTTAGTTCTCAGGGTCAGAAAGTCATAAAACATATCAACAAATATAATTAGTTTTTCAGTTGTTTTACAAGAAGCCAAACACTTTGCAGCCTTTGGCTGTATTTCTTGTGGTTTCACTTTCTCTGTCACTCTTTAAATCTTTTCATCCGATTCTTTCAGAGGTCATTCTTGTGCTTGTATACTTCTTTCAATTGAAACTCATGCTGATTTCTTTTTATGGTTTCTCTGAGATTTACAGAACTTTCAGGATTCTTTTGACTAATATCAAATATTTTTATTAGCACTGACTGAACTAATGAAACTTCAATTTCTCTAACTCTAACCAAGTCATATAAAGTCTAAGGTTCAAAGGTGAAATAATACCATTATTTAATGAACTATTTTAATTAGCATCTCATTAACATTTTTGTTGTCATTATTGTGTTTTAACTAGTGAGTCACAGAGTTCTCCTTGAGTGCTGAAAAATATAATGTTAGTCTAAATACACACAAACCCTGAATTGTGATGTCTATCTACATAAGTCAGTTCTGATATAAACTGAATACCTTCTGTAGTAATGTCATTTAACAGTGTCTTAAAAAAATCTTAAATTTCTTTTCCTTTGTTTTTGAAGGTCGAAAAGACATAATCATTTATAAAAATTGACTTATATTTCCTTTTCAAAAAAGTGCTTATGTTTTTATCACATTGAAACACTAGATCTCATATGAAGTTAAGTAATGTTGAGCTGGTCAGTACCTAGATAGGTGATTGCTTGGGAATACTAGGTATTGTAAGCTTGGATTGTGTGAATGGTGTAAGGGATAATGGCTCAGAATTGTGAATTGAAAATTAGGGTGCTGGGTTCCAATTCCATTTGGGTTCATGATATCAACTTATGTGAAAATATCTTTAAGGAAAAGTATGAATCCAGCTATAGATTAATGAGTAAAAATTATTATTTTCTTATAGAATCTTACACTCTAAAAATTTTCATCATCAAAATTGTATATACAATATTACACATGCACAAAACAAAACCTTTCAAGTTTTCTTAGGCTACAGTCATATCACAAATTAACAATTCCAGACAGGTTCATTATATTCACTTATGCACAAATACCTTTGGGAAAGGTAAGAATCCACCTCTTCTCTCACCAGCTATAGGTTAATTAGTAGGACTTGTATAAGTAAATTATTATTATCTGAAAAAAAAAATTCTTACAATCTAAAATTATTTTCTGTTTTTAAATAACCTCCAAAAAGTTGAAAAAGACAAAAAAAAACAAAAAACCCCAAATCCATCAATCATAAAAACTTTTTACAAATGTGCAGAGATGTTGACTGATGTTCTTTATTCTTTAAAATCTCCCAGATGTACAAAGAAAAACGTATTCACAAGATTTTACTCTTAACTAGTTATTATGCAATATAATCCACTTGAAGGCAAGGAATCCCAGCTTGAAGGTAAAGTAATGACATATTCATTACCAATGCTGTCTCTTCACTATTATGCATTCTTTTGTATTCATGTAATTAATTATCTCCTGATGATTGTCATAACTCTTATATATCATTATTTGGGGACAATGTGTAAATTGTTGAAAAATACTAAACCAAGATTTGTTACTTACTACTCATTTAAGAGTAAGATTAAATTTCTTCTTCTTTGGAAGCCAGGAAAAATTTATGCTATAAAAGTTTTGTCACCTGAGAAAACTCTTCAATTTCTGTCTAAGCCGTGCCTCTTACTCTATAATCCTCTGCCTCTAATGTCTCTCAAGCCTTGGGCAGGGTAAGTATAAGTATTATTGTAAAAAAAAAAACAAAAAAAACACAGATTTACCTTTAGCACTTTTATTTGTGTGTGTGTGTGTGTGTATATATATATATATATATATATAAATCTAAACTTATTTATAAATGGAACTTTGTCTGTGTGTGTGTGTGTCCATTACCTATAGACTCCAAAATGACTGAACCGATTTTCTTGAAAATTTACACAGTTGTACTATAAGCATCTGTGAATGTTCTTAGCTAAGTTTTGTGTCGAGGTACCCCCAATAAATATCAAAAATCGATAATAAAAAAAAAATCAGGGTTATAGAAGGAGTGGTCAGATTTTAATCAAATTTGATACACTCATAGACAAAGACATAAGAAATGATATTCAGAAGTTTCAATGTTGCAGTTCTTAAAATAGTGCAGAAAATCGATAATATATATATATATATAAAAGGCAAGATGTTTGTGTGTGTGTCTGTTTATCTGCAAGTATGTCTGTATTTCTTCAGCCCTTTTATTTTAGTTTTTGCTTCGGGTTTGGCTCTAAGTAGGTATAATTATAGTTCTTAGTCTCAGCCATGATACCATTTACACAGAGGACTTATTTAGCC
The DNA here is from genome assembly GCA_037127315.1 of Ascarosepion bandense. Classification (NCBI taxonomy): domain Eukaryota; kingdom Metazoa; phylum Mollusca; class Cephalopoda; order Sepiida; family Sepiidae; genus Ascarosepion; species Ascarosepion bandense. Next base: position 7,233,013 of record JBBBDQ010001045.1, read on the forward strand.
TTTGAAATTCAGTTTACGATGAAAAAAACTTATTTGATATCGATACCAGGAAATCAAAATTTGACTTAGATTCATTCATTTTTCTTTCAGTCTATGGTTTCACTTTAACTGGAAACAACAATTGCTTTTTAGTCTTTCATGCCAACATCCAAAGAGTCTGAGCTCCAGAACCATGGATCAGCTTTAAAGCTTTCATTACACCTGGACAACGCCAGGCTATACTGCTAGTTCTCTTATAACTTAAGTTCTATTATATGGACAATATGTGTCGCCCAGTATAGGGATTGAACTTACATCTTTCTAGTTAAAAAAAACTAATGTTTTCTTAGATTAACTTGTCTTCTCTGCTGGTTTAGAGTGGTTCAGCCCAAGTAACTCAATTTAAATTAGTTGTTTTTTCTAAGAGAAAAGGACGTCCAGTTACCTGGTGAATTTGTATCACAGTAATTCAGGAGTGAACAGACATCCTGTTGCCTGGGTAATATCCCTAAGATAATTTAACATTGAATATTTAAGCTCTATGCATGTATTTTTGACTTGAGAGTTTTGCAAAGCATATTTTATAATTAGTTGAATATGAATAATTTTATAAAGAACAAAATGACTAGTTAGCTGTCAGAGATGGTTCAATGAGTGAAATGAATATTTTGTTATCAGTTTAGTCTTGGATGGAAATCCATTAAAAGTTATACATGTCATCAAAAGCATTCGTACCTCAAATGCAGTTAAAGAATTAACAGTGAAAAAATTAAATGATGAGATGGGGCTTGCATAGAATGTCTAGAAAGTTACTCTTGAAATCTCTCAATTATCCGTGGTCCTGGGTATAACAATAAACTGTATCCAGCAGCAAGGCTTCTGATTGAGAGGTTGTGAGGGGCATAGATTGATGTTGTTTCCAGGTCCACCCTGACCCAGAGTGATAGCACCTATTAGGATCCCAGCTATGGGTAAATAGTTAACCCTCAAACTGGGATCAAAGCACTATAAAAGTATAAAAATAGACTTTTATAGATAAATAAACATTTTTGAAGGAAAAGAAAAGATTATTACCAGCAATACATTTTTAAGTACAAAACTAGAAGACATCTTCAGTTTTCAAAAATAAAAAAATAAAATAAAAAACAACTGTTTCATCAAAATCTGATTAAATCAATCTTCATTCTATAACTGAACATTAAAAAAAAAAACCTAAAAACCGCACCTTTTTGGCATTAAATAAGCCACAGAGGTATTGATATGTCATTAAAAAAAAACCTCAAACTCAATTATCCATTCTTTGTGTCATGTGCAGGACTTTGGGCAAACATCACAACACCCAGGTCTATGTTCACCCATCACCTTCAGTCAAGATTTAGCTATCTGAAGTTTCTGACATTTCTCTAAATAAAAATCACTACTGGAAGAAATTTCAGATCAAAGATGAGATGAAGAAAATAAAGTGGCTGAAAGTGATCTTTAAAGAGGATTTTGTATGCTGCTTTGAAAAGTGCAAGAGACAATGAGATAAATGCATGAGGTTCCAAAGGAATTATTTCAAAAGGTGATAACCCTTGAAAGGCAACCTTATGCATTATATGTATCGGCTTGATTATTTCAAGAAAAAACATATATATATATATATATATATATATATATATATATATATATATGGACATTTTGAATATATTCATATATTCTAAATTTTCAATCCATCTTAAGATTTAGACAAATGAGGGACTATTCAGAAGTTCCAGGAATAAACATGAAAAAAATTATTTTCTTGAATTTGTGTTCCAAATAAATCAAGAGAAATAAAAACACATTTTATGAAAAGATTTTTGCGAAATTAAAAATAAACATTTTAAATATCAATATTAGATATAAATCAATCAGATATTGAATGTTCTGTATAGAACCGATATACCAAAAATATTGTCATAATTAGAAAGATCCCATCACTGAAAAAGCAGGACATTTCCTTGTCTGAGAAAGAATTCAGTATAACCATTGGCTGAAACAAAAACTGTAATCTGGATATTTCCCAGAGGCCCAAGGCCACCTTTTAACAGAATTACCAATGAAGAAAAATGAAAGAGGAACAAGCATGATTTGGATGAATCTTTCAGACATGAATTCAATGTAGTCAAGTCCTGCAAAATACAAAAATTGAATAAACTGAGGAATCAGAAGGTAATACATAAGGTCCATCACCCACGTCACTCAGGTGGAGGTAGTCATCAACATCAGTCAATATCAGCTGAGTAGCTCTGTGTAGTCAGGACTGAACATGGGTCTCAATTTTGTGATAACAATCAGGCAAATACAATACATAGAAATCATAAAACAAATTGAGGAAATAGCCTTGAACATTTCTCAGGCTCAGACAAATGGAAAGTGAGACAGATAATGGAAAAAGCAAACTGCCCTTATCAAACATCAAGAAACTGGAGAGGCTGGCAAATCAAACCCTACAGAAGAATGGCAATATCATCCTACTACCAGCTTGAAGGAAAGATGACTGTGGTGATGGACAAAATAAAATATTCAGAAAAACTGGAAGATCTCAGTAAAAATGGTAGCTGGAGTAAGTAAAGATCCAACAATGAAAACTGTCACATATTCTAATCAGCAACAAGGATCACTTCCCACCTAAGGCAGACAGGCAGTTGTCAGAATGTTATAGCAAGCTACCTCATATCTTCTGCTCAGGCCAATTGTTAGCTGCCAAGTCTCTGTGTGCTACCCTTTGAGTTACTTTCTGTAACGATAAACATTCACACTTACCAGAGCCAAAGCGTCTATGTTTTGCTTGTCGGGCTGCTGTGTTGTGATGGATGAGTGTATAAACCCATCCTAGACAGTCTGTCATTTCATCAGCTGCATCCTCTCCTCTTGGTCCAAGGAAGGTATATTTTTTGACCTCTGTCATTTTATGCTAATTGGCATGAGCCGGAGACTCTAAGTGAGAACTAGATTGGCGGCAATGATTGGTGCGTCAGCAATGATTTTTGTCCATAAAAAGGGTCTAAGACATTGGCTGCCAGTGCCGTTGGGACTGTGGTGACGTGCACTGGTATAGAGACTCGTATTGAGTTATGACTCTGTTTTTGTCTGGAATCTGGACGCTACCTTCAAATCTACAAGTGAAGCAAGCAGTGTAACCAAAACGTGACAGAAATCCACTGTTGAACTACACTTTCTTGTGACTATAATTGACCCATTAATAGGAAAGTCACCATCCTGTGTCCAAAATGCCACCCACTTTGTGGAAATAATCAAAGATGCTACCATCCAATCCAACCAGATGGTATGCCTGAACACCAAGATACCCAGACAGGAGGTACTATTAGTAGTCAGGGACAGACTGGCCTTCAACACATCTCTAGGAGAATATACCAGTATACAATTTGGAGATGCTGACATTTTATACACAGACAACACTCTTTGGAATGGGATTAGTCATGATTGGCATGATGAAGGTACAGCAATGAGCTTGCTATTATCATCAGCAATGGCTAACAAATATCTGGAATAATTCAAAGAGATGGCAATCTAAAGCCAACTCTATGGCTGAGATATATAGATGACACCTTCATACTCTGGCCACACCAGGAAGAGATCTAACTATTACTAGAACATGTGAACTCAATTAGATCATTGATACAGTTAATAATGGAGAGAGAAAATAACAACTAGCATTCTTGAATGTACTAATATCTTGAACAGAACATGGACTCAAGACATCCATATGTCACAAGCCAACCTTCATTCATCATCCACCACCAATAGATTGTAAAGAAAAGAAATTATCTGCTGCCTATAAAGGTCATAAATGATGTCACAGAGATATATGACGAAAAAAATGGTCAGCATAAGCAGTACCCTACAATGTAACAACTACCAAAAAACTGGAAGGGTACAAGAGGATAACAACTTCAAGAAAACATTGGTTTGTCTACTCTGTGTGAAGGGATAATTGAAAAAAAAAATACAAGCAATCTGTTGTTTATATAATATCAGGACAACCTTCAAAAGTAGCTTAACACTTTGCAGACACCTCATGAGTAAGACCTCTTATAGAAAAGAACATGATTAAGGACTGTGTATACACTATACCATGGAGCTGTGGTAAGAAATATAAAAGAGTAACAGGCTACCTCTTTAAGATAAGACTGCAGGAACACTGTAATGATATAGCATGAGAGGAAATAGAAAAACAAGGCATGGCTGACCCCATATGGAGAGAAAATGGAGATTTCTGCAACCTGTGGGGTGAGGTTGAAATAATAGACAGAAAAGGTCACTGGAAAATAAGAAAACTAAATAAATAAGTTCTAGACCACAAAAATCTCCCTAGTTGACCAAACATAGACATAAATATAATATAGGAATCAATAATATGGACTGCTAGAGAAAAACAATAACATCAGCCAAATTGTAATATGAGCACTGGTAAAAATAGTTACTGTGACATTAGGTATATAATTTGCATAAATTCAAACACAGATGTCCACAAGGACACATGGTCAATTGTTGGTTGAATCCAGTAATTTGACCCAAGGAGTTGGGAGTTTAATACCTGGCTACAACACAGGTGAACAAAACTTAAAATTAAGTTAAAAGGAAGATAACTGATACTGAGATATCTAGAAGGGCATGAATGTGGAGCATACAATAGTGGAAATGATGTGAATATGGCAACAAAGATGAGAACAACTGTCTGAACAATGTAAATAGTATAAATAATTACAATACCTCATCTCAGAAATATAGACAGAATCTAAAGGAGGTCCGAGTGTATAATGGCCAAAACATCGTAAATATGGCAACAGAGATGAAAACAACAGTCCAAACAATTTAAATAGTGTAAATAATGACAATACCTAATATTAAGTATCAGGACAAAGTATGTAAGATGGAACCAGTTGATGTTTACATAGAACAAAATATAAAAATTTAAACATCTTACTGGCTTTCAGACATTGCATCCCACATTACATCTCAATCTGTTCATTTCTATCTCAGTCAGTTGATATCTATCTATCTATCTCAGTCAGTTGATATCTATCTATCTATCTCAGTCAGTTGATATCTATCTATCTCAGTCAGTTGATATCCATCTATCTATCTCAGTCAGTTGATATCCATCTATCTATCTCAGTCATTTGATATCTATCTATCTATCTCAGTCAGTTGATATCTATCTATCTCAGTCAGTTGATATCTATCTATCTATCTCAGTCAGTTGATATCTATCTATCTATCTCAGTCAGTTGATATCTATCTATCTAACTCAGTCAGTTATTATCTATCTATCTATCTATCTATCTATCTATCTATCTATCTATCTCAGTCAGTTGATATCTATCTATCTATCTATCTATCTCAGTCAATTGATATCTATCTATCTATCTATCTATCTCAGTCAGTTGATATCTATCTATCTATCTAGTCAATTGATATCTATCTATCTATCTCAGTCAGTTGATATCTATCTATCTATCAGTCAGTTGATATCGATCTATCTATCTCAGTCAGTTGATATCTATCTATCTCAGTCAGTTGATATCTATCTATCTCAGTCAGTTGATATCTATCTATCTATCTATCTATCTATCTATCTATCTATCTCAGTCAGTTGATATCTATCTATCTATCTATCTATCTATCTATCTCAGTCAGTTGATATCTATCTATCTATCTATCTATCTAGCTATCAAAGTCAGTTGATATCTATCTATCTAGCTATCAAAGTCAGTTGATATCTATTGATCTCAGTCAGTTGAAATCTATCTATCAATCTCAGTCAGTTGATATCTATCTATTTCAGTCAGTTAATAGCTATCTATCTATCTCAGTCAGTTGATATCTATCTATCTATCTATCTATCTATCTATCTATCTATCTATCTATCTGAGTCAGTTGATATCTATCTATCTATCTATCTATCTATCTATCTATCTCAGTCAGTTTATATCTACCTATCTCAGTCAGTTGATATCTATCTATCTCAGTCAGTTGATATCTATCTATCCCAGTCAGTTGATGTCTATCTATCTCAGTTAGTTGATATCTATCTCATTCAGTTCATATCTATCTATCTATCTATCTATCTATCTATCTATCTATCTATCTAATTCAGTTCATATCTATCTATCTATCTATCTCATTCAGTTCATATCTATCTATCTATCTCAGTCAGTTCATATCTATCTATCTATCTCAGTCAGTTGATATCTATCTATCTATCTATCTATCTATCTCAGTCAGTAGATATCTATCTATCTATCTCAGTCAGTTGATATCTATCTATCTCAGTCAGTTGATATCTATCTATCTATCTATCTATCTATCTCAGTCAGTTGATATCTATCTATCTATCTATCTATCTATCTATCTATCTAGCTATCAAAGTCAGTTGATATCTATCTATCTAGCTATCAAAGTCAGTTGATATCTATTGATCTCAGTCAGTTGAAATCTATCAATCTCAGTCAGTTGATATCTATCTATTTCAGTCAGTTAATAGCTATCTATCTATCTCAGTCAGTTGATATCTATCTATCTATCTATCTATCTATCTATCTGAGTCAGTTGATATCTATCTATCTATCTCAGTCAGTTGATATCTATCTATCTATCTATCTATCTCAGTCAGTTTATATCTACCTATCTCAGTCAGTTTATATCTACCTATCTCAGTCATGTATCTATCTATTTCAGTCAGTTGATAGCTATCTATCTATCTCAGTCAGTTGATATCTATCTATCTATCTATCTCAGTCAGTTGATATCTATCTATCTATCTATCTATCTCAGTCAGTTGATATCTATCTATCTATCTCAGTCAGTTGATATCTATCTATCTATCTCAGTCAGTTGATATCTATCTATCTATATCTCAGTCAGTTGATATCTATCTATCTATATCTCAGTCAGTTTATATCTATCTATCTCAGTCAGTTTATATCTATCTATCTCAGTCAGTTGATATCTATCTATCCCAGTCAGTTGATGTCTATCTATCTCAGTTAGTTGATATCTATCTATCTATCTCATTCAGTTCATATCTATCTATCTATCTATCTATCTATCTCAGTCAGTTGATATCTATCTATCTATCTATCTATCTCAGTCAGTTGATATCTATCTATCTATCTCAGTCAGTTGATATCTATCTATCCATATCTCAGTCAGTTGATATCTATCTATCTATATCTCAGTCAGTTTATATCTATCTATCTCAGTCAGTTGATATCTATCTATCCCAGTCAGTTGATGTCTATCTATCTCAGTTAGTTGATATCTATCTATCTATCTCAGTCAGTTGATATCTATCTATCTATCTATCTATCTATCTATCTATCTATCTATCTATCTATCTCAGTCAGTTGATATCTATCTATCTATCTATCTATCTATCTATCTATCTATCTCAGTCAGTTGATATCTATCTATCTATCTATCTATCTAGCTATCAAAGTCAGTTGATATCTATCTATCTAGCTATCAAAGTCAGTTGATATCTATTGATCTCAGTCAGTTGAAATCTATCAATCTCAGTCAGTTGATATCTATCTATCTATCTCAGTCAGTTGATATCTATCTATCTATCTCAGTCAGTTGATATCTATCTATCTCATTCAGTTGATATCTATCTATCTCAGTCAGTTGATATCTATCTATCTCAGTCAGTTGATATCTATCTATCTATCTATCTATCTATCTATCTATCTCAGTCAGTTGATATCTATCTATCTATCTATCTATCTATCTATCTCAGTCAGTTGATATCTATCTATCTATCTATCTATCTCAGTCAGTTGATATCTATCTATCTCAGTCAGTTGATATCTATCTATCTCAGTCAGTTGATATCTATCTATCTCAGTTGATATCCATCTATCTATCTCAGTCAGTTGATATCTATCTATCTATCTCAGTCAGTTGATATCTATCTATCTATCTCAGTCAGTTGATATCTATCTATCTATCTCAGTCAGTTGATATCGATCTATCTATCTCAGTCAGTTGATATCTATCTATCTATCTATCTCAGTCAGTTGATATCTATCTATCTATCTCAGTCAGTTGATATCTATCTATCTATCTATCTCAGTCAGTTGATATCTATCTATCTATCTCAGTCAGTTGATATCTATCTATCTATCTATCTCAGTCAGTTGATATCTATCTATCTATCTCAGTCAGTTGATATCTATCTCAGTCAGTTGATATCTATCTATCTCAGTCAGTTGATATCTATCTATCTATCTATCTATCTATCTATCTCAGTCAGTTGATATCTATCTATCTATCTATCTATCTATCTAGCTATCAAAGTCAGTTGATATCTATTGATCTCAGTCAGTTGAAATCTATCAATCTCAGTCAGTTGATATCTATCTATTTCAGTCAGTTAATAGCTATCTATCTATCTCAGTCAGTTGATATCTATCTATCTATCTATCTATCTATCTATCTGAGTCAGTTGATATCTATCTATCTATCTCAGTCAGTTGATATCTATCTATCTATCTATCTATCTCAGTCAGTTTATATCTACCTATCTCAGTCATGTATCTATCTATTTCAGTCAGTTGATAGCTATCTATCTATCTCAGTCAGTTGATATCTATCTATCTATCTATCTATCTATCTATCTATCTATCTCAGTCAGTTGATATCTATCTATCTATCTATCTATCTCAGTCAGTTGATATCTATCTATCTATCTCAGTCAGTTGATATCTATCTATCTATATCTCAGTCAGTTGATATCTATCTATCTATATCTCAGTCAGTTTATATCTATCTATCTCAGTCAGTTGATATCTATCTATCCCAGTCAGTTGATGTCTATCTATCTCAGTTAGTTGATATCTATCTATCTATCTCATTCAGTTCATATCTATCTATCTATCTATCTATCTATCTATCTATCTATCTATCTATCTATCTATCTATCTCATTCAGTTCATATCTATCTATCTCATTCAGTTCATATCTATCTATCTATCTATCTATCTATCTATCTATCTATCTCATTCAGTTCATATCTATCTATCTATCTCAGTCAGTTCATATCTATCTATCTATCTCAGTCAGTTGATATCTATCTATCTATCTCAGTCAGTTGATATCTATCTATCTATCTCGGTCAGTTGATATCTATCTATCTATCTCAGTTGATATCTATCTATCTCAGTCAGTTGATATATATCCATCTGTCTATCTCAGTCAGTTGATATCTATCTGTCTATCTCAGTCAGTTGATATCTGTCTATCGCAGTCAGTTGATATCTGTCTATCTCAGTCAGTTGATATCTGTCTATCTCAGTCAGTTGATATCTGTCTATCTCAGTCAGTTGATATCTATCTATCTCAGTCAGTTGATATCCATCTATCTATCTATCTCAGTCAGTTGATATCTATCTATCTATCTCAGTCAGTTGATATCTATCTATCTATCTCAGTCAGTTGATATCTATCTATCTATCTATCTATCTATCTGTCTATCTATCTATCTCAGTCAGTTGATATCTGTCTCAGTCAGTTGATATCTATCTATCTCAGTCAGTTGATATCCATCTATCTATCTCAGTCAGTTGATATTAGTAGTTTAGCCCACAGTTGATGTCTATCTATCTCAGTTAGTTGATATCTATCTCATTCAGTTCATATCTATCTATCTATCTATCTATCTAATTCAGTTCATATCTATCTATCTATCTATCTCATTCAGTTCATATCTATCTATCTATCTATCTATCTCAGTCAGTTGATATCTATCTATCTATCTATCTATCTCAGTCAGTTGATATCTATCTATCTCAGTCAGTTGATATCTATCTATCTATCTCAGTCAGTTGATATCTATCTATCTATCTCAGTCAGTTGATATCTATCTATCTATCTATCTCAGTCAGTTGATATCTATCTATCTATCTATCTCATTCAGTTGATATCTATCTATCTCAGTCAGTTGATATGTATCTATCTCAGTCAGTTGATATCTATTGATCTCAGTCAGTTGAAATCTATCTATCAATCTCAGTCAGTTGATATGTATCTATCTCAGTCAGTTGATATGTATCTATCTCAGTCAGTTGATATGTATCTATCTCAGTCAGTTGATATCTATTGATCTCAGTCAGTTGATATCTATCTATCTATTTCAGTCAGTTGATAGCTATCTATCTATCTCAGTCAGTTGATATCTATCTATCTATCTATCTATCTCAGTCAGTTGATATCTATCTATCTATCTCAGTCAGTTGATATCTATCTATCTATCTCAGTCAGTTGATATCTATCTATCTATATCTCAGTCAGTTGATATCTATCTATCTATATCTCAGTCAGTTGATATCTATCTATCTATATCTCAGTCAGTTGATATCTATCTATCTATCTCAGTCAGTTTATATCTATCTATCTTAGTCAGTTGATATCTATCTATCCCAGTCAGTTGATGTCTATCTATCTCAGTTAGTTGATATCTATCTATCTATCTCATTCAGTTCATATCTATCTATCTATCTATCTATCTCATTCAGTTCATATCTATCTATCTCATTCAGTTCATATCTATCTATCTATCTATCTATCTATCTATCTATCTATCTATCTATCTATCTATCTATCTCATTCAGTTCATATCTATCTATCTATCTCAGTCAGTTGATATCTATCTATCTATCTCAGTCAGTTGATATCTATCTATCCATCTCAGTCAGTTGATATCTATCTATCTATCTATCTCAGTTGATATCTATCTATCTCAGTCAGTTGATATGTATCTATCTCAGTCAGTTGATATCTATCTATCTCAGTCAGTAGATATCTATCTATCTATCTCAGTCAGTAGATATCTATCTATCTATCTCAGTCAGTAGGTATCTATCTATCAATCTCAGTCAGTTGGTATCTATCTATCTATCTCAGTCAGTTGGTATCTATCTATCTATCTCAGTCAGTTGGTATCTATCTATCTATCTCAGTCAGTTGGTATCTATCTATCTATCTCAGTCAGTTGGTATCTATCTATCTATCTCAGTCAGTTGATATCTATCTATCTATCTATCTACCTATCTATCTATCTCAGTCAGTTTATATCTACCTATCTCAGTCAGTTGATATCTATCTATCTCAGTCAGTTGATATCTATCTATCTCAGTCAGTTGATATCTATCTATCTCAGTCAGTTGATATCTATCTATCTATCTATCTATCTATCTCAGTCAGTTGATATCTATCTCAGTCTGTTGATATCTATCTCAGTCTGTTGATATCTATCTATCTATCTATCTATCTATCTATCTATCTCAGTTGATATCTATCTATCTCAGTTGATATCTATCTATCTCAGTCAGTTGATATCTATCTATCTATCTATCTATCTATCTCAGTCAGTTGATATCTATCTATCTATCTCATTCAGTTCATATCTATCTATCTCATTCAGTTCATATCTATCTATCTATCTATCTATCTCAGTTGATATCTATCTATCTCAGTTGATATCTATCTATCTCAGTCAGTTGATATCTATCTATCTATCTCAGTTGATATCTATCTATCTCAATCAGTTGATATATATCTATCTCAGTCAGTAGATATCTATCTATCTATCTCAGTCAGTAGATATCTATCTATCTATCTCAGTCAGTAGATATCTATCTATCTATCTCAGTCAGTTGGTATCTATCTATCTATCTCAGTCAGTTGGTATCTATCTATCTATCTCAGTCAGTTGATATCTATCTATCTATCTATCTATCTATCTATCTATCTCAGTCAGTTTATATCTACCTATCTCAGTCAGTTGATATCTATCTATCTCAGTCAGTTGATATCTATCTATCTCAGTCAGTTGATATCTCTCTATCTATCTATCTATCTATCTATCTATCTATCTATCTATCTCAGTTGATATCTATCTATCTCAGTTGATATCTATCTATTTCAGTCAGTTGATATCTATCTATCTATCTATCTATCTATCTATCTATCTCAGTCAGTTGATATCTATCTATCTCAGTCAGTTGATATCTATCTATCTCAGTCAGTTGATATCTATCTATCTATCTATCTATCTCAGTCAGTTGATATCTATCTATCTATCTATCTATCTATCTCAGTCAGTTGATATCTATCGATCTAGCTATCAAAGTCAGTTGATATCTATCGATCTCAATCAGTTGATATCTATCTATCTCAGTCATTTGATATCTATCTATCTATCTATCTATCTCAGTCAGTTGATATCTATCTTTCTATCTATCTATCTATCTATCTATCTATCTTAGTCAGTTGATATCTATCTTTCTATCTATCTATCTCAGCCAGTTGATATCTATTTATCTCAGTCAGTTGATATCTATCTCTCTCAGTCAGTTGATATCTATCTATCTGTCTAACTCAGTTGATATCTATCTATCTCAGTCAGTTGATATCTATCCATCTGTCTATCTCAGTCAGTTGATATCTATCTGTCTATCTCAGTCAGTTGATATCTATCTATCTCAGTCAGTTGATATCTATCTATCTCAGTCAGTTGATATCTATCTATCTATCTCAGTCAGTTGATATCTATCTATCTATCTCAGTCAGTTGATATCTATCTATCTATCTCAGTCAGTTGATATCTATCTATCTATCTATCTATCTATCTATCTATCTATCTCAGTCAGTTGATATCTGTCTCAGTCAGTTGATATCTATCTATCTCAGTCAGTTGATATCCATCTATCTATCTATCTCAGTCAGTTGATATCCATCTATCTATCTATCTCAGTCAGTTGATATCCATCTATCTATCTATCTCAGTCAGTTGATATCCATCTATCTATCTCAGTCAGTTGATATCTATCTATCTATCTCAGTCAGTTGATATCTATCTATCTATCTATCTATCTCAGTCAGTTGATATCTGTCTCAGTCAGTTGATATCTATCTATCTCTGTCAGTTGATATCTATCTATCTATCTATCTATCTCAGTCAGTTGATATCTGTCTCAGTCAGTTGATATCTATCTATCTCTGTCAGTTGATATCTATCTATCTATCTCAGTCAGTTGATATCTATGTATCTATCTCAGTCAGTTGATATCTATCTATCTCGGTCAGTTTATATCTACCTATCTCAGTCAGTTGATATCTATCTATCTCAGTCAGTTGATATCTATCTATCTCAGTCAGTTGATATCTATCTATCTATCTCAGTCAGTTGATATCTATCTATCTATCTCAGTCAGTTGATATCTATCTATCTATCTCAGTCAGCTGATATCTATCTATCTATCTCAGTCAGTTGATATCTATCCATCTGTCTATCTCAGTCAGTTGATATCTATCCATCTGTCTATCTCAGTCAGTTGATATCTATCCATCTGTCTATCTCAGTCAGTTGATATCTGTCCATCTGTCTATCTCAGTCAGTTGATATCTGTCCATCTGTCTATCTCAGTCAGTTGATATCTGTCCATCTGTCTATCTCAGTCAGTTGATATCTGTCCATCTGTCTATCTCAGTCAGTTGATATCTATCCATCTGTCTATCTCAGTCAGTTGATATCTATCCATCTGTCTATCTCAGTCAGTTGATATCTATCCATCTGTCTATCTCAGTCAGTTGATATCTATCCATCTGTCTATCTCAGTCAGTTGATATCTATCCATCTGTCTATCTCAGTCAGTTGATATCTATCCATCTGTCTATCTCAGTCAGTTGATATCTATCCATCTGTCTATCTCAGTCAGTTGATATCTATCCATCTGTCTATCTCAGTCAGTTGATATCTATCCATCTGTCTATCTCAGTCAGTTGATATCTATCCATCTGTCTAAGTCAGTTGATATCTATCTATCTCAATCAGTTGATATCTATCTATCTATCTCAATCAGTTGATATCTATCTATCTATCTCAATCAGTTGATATCTATCTATCTATCTCAATCAGTTGATATCTATCTATCTATCTCAATCAGTTGATATCTATCTATCTCAGTCAGTTGATATCTGTCTATCTCAGTCAGTTGATATCTATCTGTTTATCTCAGTCAGTTGATATCTATCTATCTATCTAATCTCAGTCTGATTGATATCTATCTATCTGTCCGTCTCAGTCAATTGATATCTATCTATCTGTCAATCTCGATCATTCAATATCTATCTATCTATGCATCTCAGTCAGTTGATATCTATCTGTCCATCTCAGTCAGTTGATATCTATCTATCTCAGTCAGTGATATCTATCTATCTCAGTCAGTATCTATCTCTATCTCAGTCAGTTGATATCTATCTGTCTATCTCAGTCAGTTGATATCTATCTATCTATCTCAGTCAGCTGATATCTATCTATCTATCTCAGTCAGTTGATATCTATCCATCTGTCTATCTCAGTCAGTTGATATCTATCCATCTGTCTATCTCAGTCATTGATATCTATCCATCTATCTATCTCAGTCAGTTGATATCTGTCCATCTGTCCATCTCAGTCAGTTGATATCTGTCCGTCTGTCTATCTCAGTCAATTGATATCTGTCCATCTATCTATCCAGTCAGATTGATATCTATCCATCTGTCTATCTCAGTCAGTTGATATCTATCCATCTGTCTATCTCAGTCAGTTGATATCTATCCATCTGTCTATCTCAGTCAGTTGATATCATCCATCTGTCTATCTCAGTCAGTTGATATCTATCCATCTGTCTATCTCAGTCAGTTGATATCTATCCATCTGTCTATCTTCAGTCAGATTGATATCTATCCATCTGTCTGTCTCAGTCAGTTGATATCTGTCCATCTGTCTATCAGTCAGTTGATATCTATCCATCTGTCTATCTCAGTCAGTTGATATCTATCCATCTGTCTATCTCAGTCAGTTGATATCTATCCATCTGTCTATCTCGATCGATTGATATCTATCCATCTGTCTATCTCAGTCAGTTGATATCTATCCATCTGTCTATCTCGATCGATTGATATCTATCCATCTGTCTATCTCAGTCAGTTGATATCTATCCATCTGTCTGTCTCAGTCAGTTGATATCTATCCATCTGTCTATCTCAGTCAGTTGATATCTATCTGTCTGTCTATCTCAGTCGATTGATATCTATCTGTCTGTCTGTCTCAGTCAGTTGATATCTATCCATCTGTCTGTCTCAGTCAGTTGATATCTATCCATCTGTCTATCTCAGTCAGTTGATATCTATCCATCTGTCTAAGTCAGTTGATATCTATCTATCTCAATCAGTTGATATCTATCTATCTATCTCAATCAGTTGATATCTATCTATCTATCTCAATCAGTTGATATCTATCTATCTATCTCAATCAGTTGATATCTATCTATCTATCTCAATCA
Organism: Ascarosepion bandense; assembly: GCA_037127315.1. Lineage (NCBI taxonomy): Eukaryota > Metazoa > Mollusca > Cephalopoda > Sepiida > Sepiidae > Ascarosepion > Ascarosepion bandense. The sequence continues at coordinate 7,248,366 of JBBBDQ010001045.1, forward strand.
GTTGATATCTATCTATCTCAGTCAGTTGATATCTGTCTATCTCAGTCAGTTGATATCTATCTATCTGTCAATCTCAGTCAGTTGATATCTATCTATCTGTCAATCTCAGTCAGTTGATATCTATCTATCTGTCCATCTCAGTCAGTTGATATCTATCTGTCCATCTCAGTCAGTTGATATCTATCTATCTGTCCATCTCAGTCAGTTGATATCTATCTATCTCATTCAGTTGATATCTATCTATCTTATTCAGTTGATATGTATCTATCTCAGTTGATATCTATCTATCTCAGTCAGTTGATATGTATCTATCTCAGTCAGTTGATATGTATCTATCTATCTCAGTCAGTTGATATGTATCTATGTATCTCAGTCAGTTGATATGTATCTATGTATCTCAGTCAGTTGATATGTATCTATGTATCTCAGTCAGTTGATATGTATCTATGTATCTCAGTCAGTTGATATCTATCTATCTATCTCAGTCAGTTGTTATCTATCTATCTCAGTCAGTTGATATCTATCTATCTCAGTCAGTTGATATCTATCTATCTCAGTCAGTTGATATCTATCTATCTCAGTCAGTTGATATCTATCTATCTCAGTCAGTTGATATCTATCTATCTCAGTCAGTTGATATCTATCTATCTCAGTCAGTTGATATCTATCTATCTATCTCAGTCAGTTGATATCTATCTATCTATCTCAGTCAGTTGATATCTATCTATCTATCTCAGTCAGTTGATATCTATCTATCTATCTCAGTCAGTTGATATCTATCTATCTCAGTCAGTTGATATCTATCTATCTATCTCAGTCAGTTGAGATCTATCTATCTGTCTATCTCAGTCAGTTGATATCTATCTGTCTATCTCAGTCAGTTGATATCTATCTGTCTATCTCAGTCAGTTGATATCTATCTGTCTATCTTAGTCAGTTGATATCTATCTGTCTATCTCAGTCAGTGTATATCTATCTATCTCTCTAACTCAATCTGTTCATATCTATCACTCTGTCTCAATCTGTTCATATCTATCACTCTGTCTCAATCTGTTCATATCTATCACTCTGTCTATCTCAATCTGTTCATATCTATCACTCTGTCTATGTCAATCTGTTCATATCTAGCACTTTATCTATCTCAATCTGTTCATATCTAGCACTTTATCTATCTCAATCTGTTCATATCTAGCACTTTATCTATCTCAATCTGTTCATATCTATCTGTCTATCTCAGTCTGTTTATATCTATCACTCTATCCATCTCAATCTGTTCATATCTATCACTCTATCCATCTCAGTCTGTTCATATCTATCACTCTATCCATCTCAATCTGTTTATATTTATCACTCTATCCATCTCAATCTGTTCATATCTATCACTCTATCCATCTCAATCTGTTCATATCTATCACTCTATCCATCTCAATCTGTTCATATCTATCACTCTATCCATCTCAATCTGTTCATATCTATCACTCTATCCATCTCAATCTGTTCATATCTATCACTCTGTCTATCTCAATCTGTTCATATCTATCACTCTATCCATCTCAATCTGTTCATATCTATCACTCTATCCATCTCAATCTGTTCATATCTATCACTCTATCCATCTCAATCTGTTCATATCTA